>JAUTXW010004990.1:0-325000 GCA_030620095.1 Kuschelorhynchus macadamiae | reverse complement strand
TACAAAAAATAATGAAGCAAGAAATGCGGATGTTTTATAATAATTTTGACAACACTAACATTATCTTATGTTTATAAAAAAAAGTGTAGAACGAAAATGTATACAAAATTACAGCACATGCCTTCTTCTATTTCCCACATATTTTACTCACTTCTCTAACACTTTATGAGTAACTTAACGTGTTTCTGTTTATTGTAGTAAAAAAGTACCCCTTCTAATATAACCTCTTTTTTGGCATATCCCCTTAAATAAAAATTGGGGGGTGTGATGTGCGGTGACCTAGCCGGCCACCTAATAGGACCATTACCGAAAATAATATTATCGCCAAAAGTATTTCTGAGGAACTCCATCACCTCTTTGGTGCTCTGGGCCAGGCATACCGGACAACAATCTTGCTGAAACTACATATTATGTAGTTCATTTGAAAATAAATGGTCCAATCAAACGTTTGTCTAAAACACAAAAATAAGAGTTATATTTAAACGTGAGACGTAATTTAAAGCTACATTTTAAATTATCTATAATGCTACTCCAAACATTAAACCCACATTTTGTTCCTAAATGTTTTTCTTCTAAATGTTGTTGATTTTCTGCATTTCGGCAATGATGGTTATCTTTGCTAAATATTCCACGATTTGTAAATCTGGTTTCATCTGTCCAATGAAGTTGGACTGGAAATTTTCTTGAAAAACCTGTAGAATAAGAGGTTTGTACGGATGAAAGCGATGTTTTTTAGAGTCCGACGAGCAAATGATTTAGGAATTGCAGTTTCTTCTTCCGCTTTTCTTGCCGATGATGTTTTCTACTATATTTTGCATTTATTTTTTGTATGAGTTTTAGGTTTCGCTTTCACAAAAGATCCGTAAGCTAATAAGTTCATTATTAAGAATCTAAAGTGTCTCGGATTGGGTTGATTCCGCTCCGGAAATTGTTCTTCGTTCCTATGCATGTGTTGTAGCTTCTGTATTCCTGTTAGCTTCAAAATACTGTTTTAGCATATCCAAGTTTTCTTTGTCTGAACAATTAACAACCATTCTAAATACTTGAAATAAACGTAAACAATTTTTAAAAAGAAAAATAAATTAGGCACTTTAATAACAATTTAGTTTAATGGATTTGTGCAACACCATCTCAATAAGCAAAGCCTGTCAACTAGATTGTAACATTCCAAGATGGCGACGACAGTCAATCATCGGTTTTGTTTACTAATGGTGACTTGCAGCATTCCACGTGTTATATTTATTTATTTATTCAATTTTTGTGCACATATTGGAAATCGGTTAATTTAGGTAGAGTTCAATGGAATAACTTTTTAACTGAGGACTCCATTCTTAATCCTTAACCTGTTTTGTAAAAATACATTTGTGGGGCTTTTTGTATTTTTTACTCTAGGAAAGGAGTCAATTAGTGTGTGTTATGCTGCTGGTATAGGTGAGCACTTCTTAAGATGTAGCGTATTTTGGATATTCAATTCAAACTGTAAAAAAGAATAACATGCATCATACGTGTTGCGTTCCAAAATGCAAGGGAAATTATGCCAGTGGAAAACGTGTTTCCACCTTTTGTTTTCCTAAAGCCCCACTATTTTGAAAGAAATGGTTAAATGCTATTAAACGGGATAATTTTGTTCTAACTTCTGCTTGCGGTTTGTAGTTATTCTATACCTAAACAAACTGTTCCTATCAAAAAAAAATATCATTTGAAATAAAAAAAATATTTTAGGTTTGTTAGTTACACTTTAATCCTCAGGATATTGAAAGAGCGACTCTTTTTAATAGTGAAAGTACTGAAGAAACAATATCCGTATCACTAAATAGACCCCATCTAGTTTCAGGTTAGTTAGTGCGTTTTAGTTTTAATTTTAATCATAAGAATATGTATTGTTTTGAGGTAACACAAAAAACTTTGGAAAATTCAATTTTGATTGGATTTTCTTTAAATGGCAATATTAGTGCCATACCAAGTACCAGGTTGTCCCGAGTATTTGTCAGTCCTATATCAGGAGCGCCCTGAAGCAAAAAAATTAAAAAAAGAAAATGCTTACACCTTGTATATTCTAGACATGATTGCTGTTATTTAATTCTCGTCCTAATTCACACTTCACGCGTTCTCTTCAAAGCCTACTATCAAAAAACAATAATTTTGGTTTTTAGAGCTTAAGAAAATAAGATCCCAGAGTTGTGGTTGTGTTGTCTTGTTTTCTCCGTGAATTTTACAAGGGATTTGGTTAAAGTTTAACACCCTTTGTCTCTAAAACTTGTTATAGGACTGGGTTCTGCCCATGACGAATTTTAGTCAGAAATCATCAAAATTTTATAAGATATGTGCGTGGTCCTTTGCAACAATAAATCAGACAATTAAAAAACAACAACAATATAATAACTATAAAGCAAGTCCAAGAAAATGTGCCATTTTATGTTTTATCTAATTACAAAGATGAAGATAATAATTGTAATTGAGATAAAACTGTTGCTTCGCCCATTAAATACTATATGTACTACTTACAAATGTGTGTGCCCACAGTTTTTACCGATGACTACGTGAGTTATATCAGCAATTTTAATTTTTTGCTTAAACGAATTTTCCATAATTTTTTCCTCAGCTACATCATACACCAAGAGATCCTGTAAATTTTTACTAAGCTTCACGAAAAAGTACCCGGAAAGTCGCTGAAAAAATTAGGCCGTTAATCAAAAAAGCCCACCACGATAAAATATACCGACAATTATCAACATAAATGTAAATGTATAATAATATCATTTTACTAGTTAAATTGAACGTGTTCTATAGATATTGAAGAATGAACTTACTTTTTCTGTAGTTTTAGGAAAATATCCTCCTTGCAGCAAAACGTTTATTCGTTGTTGAAAAACGTGTGGCTCATTTTCTTTGGAATAAATTTTTTTAAGCATCTGTATGCCTGAATGAGTTTCTATTAGTTTTTTAATCTCCTTTTCTTTATCTTCCTAAATAAGTGCTTATTTAGTTACCAAAATATTGATAAGTTTATAAAATAAAATGAAAAAATTTGTTTACTATCGGGTGTTCGAATAAACATATTTACCTGCATTTTTTCCATTACTATTCTAAAAGAAGTATTGTTCAGTTCTGTCACTAACGCTTGGAAGCTTATTGGTTTCGACTTTAGAGCTATCGTTAATTGATTCTTTAGCGTAAGCATTACCTAAAAGAATAATAAGAACTAAACTGCTGGCCATTTGTTTTGCACAACTGAAAATTTTTACTCAAAGTTAAAGGGGAATTTTTCAAAAAATAAAAAAGTTACAGGGATGCAGTTTTCGATGTTTAAAGGGTTTATCTATCTAAAATTGGTCAATGCTGCCTCGGTTCATCAAAATGGTCCTCCGCATAATATATAGGGTGTTATATAAAATAGCGCAAATTTTACAAAAGTTAGTAAGTCTCGAGTTTCTGCAATTTTTAGTTTTATTTAATTTTGGGCATGCTATGATATTCTACGAACCATTATCTAAAACCAATTTGGCGGGTTTTTAATTCATTCATTTTTTTTTAATATACGGGGTAAATTTAATAATTTCTGAACTTCCAAAAGAAAATTATTTTTAACTATTCTCTTATTATTTAAAATTAATAATTTTTACATCATTTTATCTTAGTTAAGATTGCGTTAATCAAAAAACTACAGCTGTATTATACAGGGTGTTACACAATTTTTGAATCAGGAACCTAACAAAGTTTTTGCATTTTTTTTAAAGATCCTCTTCAATATAAGTTAAGCTAATTTTCAGAGACCAAATAAAGAATTGACATTGACGCTGATACAATTTTTATAAACTAGAGTCATATTTACCCAAACGGTTTTTTACCTTTTGACAAAAATCTTCAAGTTGCTATAGAAACGTTTGACATTGATAGAACTATAATCTCAAAATAAAAAATTCAAATTTGCGGCGTCAATATGGCTGAGGACATTTTTATAACTTTTAAAATTTTCAACCAATATCAATTTAAAATGGTTTAAGAAATTTGCAATGTGCAAAGCAAATGGCCAGCAACTCCTAAAACTCCCATAAGCCAAATTTCAATATAATAGTAAAATTTTAGCCTAAAAATGCTTCCTTAGGTATCTGGAGCAATTTCTGATTTCTTCCTGGGATATTGATTGGATAGCCTGGGTAATTCTGCCACTTCAATATTATTTGGTAGTGGAGCCGCGTAAACGATTTTTATTAAACGGGTCCATATAAACAGAGAGTGTCCCCCTTGGGGGCCACATAATTGGGCCGTTTCTTCCAGTCCATCTTGTATCAAATTTGCGGTTAAGTTATTCTGTTACTTCACTAGTGAAATGTGCTGGACAACCATCCTGTTGAATGAAAAAAATGTATCCCTCATTTTTAAGTACGATATTGTATTGCAGGTGCTATTTTAGAAATATAGGCCTATAATGCCATTGACAGATATCGCGCACCACACATTTACTTCTGTATAATATTGTCCTCGCGTCATTATTTTAAATTCGGGATTTTCTTGAGACCAGTACATGACATGCTGGGAAGCTGCACCTCCATTAGTAGAAAATGAGCATTCATCAGAAAACATCATAAGCATTTTCTTTTTAAGGTCCAAAACGGGATCAGTTCTTTAGAACTGTTTTTATTACGTTGGAAATTGCCATCCGAGTTATTGGTACTCGTTCAGATTTTTTCCTAAATTATTCCATGACGCAGCGGTATGTAATTTGACCATGCCGTAGCACTTTATTATTAAAATCCTTTGCTCAGTAGATAGCATTTTGACAAGAACTATTTCATATTGAATGGTATTTATTTCATGAAATAAAGACATTGACAAGTAAGTCGTTAAGTGACATAATTATTTGAGAAACTAGTAGGTATTCTGATTAAAAGTGTGCTTGAGAATATTTGGAACTTTAAAAAGTTATGTGATAAAACTGATACTCTTAATTTTAAATGTTTTAACAAATCTTGTATTTCTGCCTGGGGTTTAATTCACAACATATTTAATATTTGTACTTTTGAAAGAAAAATTATAAACGAAATATGCTTTTTACGCAAAAAAAATATTTTTGTATTTTTTATTAATTAAATTCTTAACATCGCGAACCTTATTTACTTTTTCAAGCAAAAACTTTTATCAAGATTGACTTTTTTTCGTATCTTTTAATTCTTAGCCTGTATATAAAAAATATATACTCATGAACATTAAGGCGAGAAGTACAATGTATTAAAATCATTTATATTGCGCAGTATGTGTTTAAGTTCCGATAAATACATGACATTACCCCAAACTGAACTGTTTACTCGAAAGAGGGAAGTATTAGAATCGCAGCAAAATCATTCTTTCGTGTTTTTACAGGTTTTCGCGTTGTTAGTGTCTATCAATGCCAAAAACACATTTTTCTCAATTCCATCGGTCTGTTCGTCTGTTCGCGGCATTGCTAAAAAACTACTTACCCGATTTACTTCAAATTTTGGTCAAAAGTTAAGGCGTTTTATGGGTATGACCTGGTAATATTTTGGTAAAAATCCTGTATGGCGGAACAAAATGACAGCCCGGTGAAATATTAAAAATATTATTACTCAAAAACTACTTATACAGTGTGTATCAGCCAAATGGAATAAATTCGATAATAAATAAATGGGGGCGTGTTTGGAAAAACGCTTGGACCCGTCGATTGGTATTTTTAGTTGCTCATTTTCTCCAATAAAAACTTTTTATACAGGGTGTGTCCTGTAACAGTGGTCAATGCCAACTTTCTTATTTCAAACGCAACACCCCGGATATTATTTAATTTTTGGATTCTTTAGGAGATTCTAAACATATTTTATGTTCAATGTCCTATACCTATCTTCAACTATTTCGGCAATATTAAGTGTTTTCAAATTTATTTTTATTTTATTTATTTCGAATTTATTATTATTCATGAAAGTGGCTCTGGTTACTGAACTATTTATTTGATTACAAAAATTCGCTACAACACGCTCAATACTTATTTACCATTTAGGTCTTCATATTAAGAATGTAAGCAAAAACCATTTTAGCGTTCCTTTTTATTGATATGGAACAAAAAGAGCCAGTTTTGTTTACTTTTAAGTTTTGTTTACTTTTGTGTAAAATGCCTGGCCTTTTTCTTTGCAAGACAGTAGTTGTCAGTGTCAGTGTCATAGTCTTTTGAATTTCGTTAACTGCATAATACCTAATATCAGAAAAATGGTTCATTTAACAGAAATGCATAAAATAACAATTCTACAAATGATTGGTTATGGAGATAACACACGAACACAAGTGGAAGTTGCTCGCTTATTTCATGAAAAATTTCCAAATTTGCCGCATATATCCCAAGGGACAATTAGTAAAATAGAAAAGCAGTTTCGCGAGCTTGGACATGTGAGGCAGATAAAAAAAGCAGCTGCCAATTCAATTAATGATGATACTAAATTGGATATTATGCTTGAGTTTGAGGAAAACCCACATATTTCTAGTCGACAAGCCGCCGCAATGTTCGATATTAGCCATTCGTCGATTATTCGAACATTAAAAGAAAATAAAATGCATCCCTATAAAGTGATACCAACTCAGGACCTCATGGAAGACGATTATGATAGGAGAACTTATTTTTGTGAACAAATGATAGCTATGTTAGATAACAATGTTATTCAATTAGAACATGTTTTGTTTTCGGATGAGTGCACCTTTACACTTCACGGTCATGTAAATCGTCAAAATTGCCGCTATTGGTCTAGGGAAAATTCTCACTGGATCAGCAAAGAACATACTCAATATCCTGAAAAGGTTAATGTTTGGGCAGGAATTGTTAGGGATCATATCATAGGCCCCTTTTTCATTGACGGCAATTTGAATGGCGATAATTATTTAGCACTGCTCCAAAATAATGTCGTGCCAACTTTGACAAATTTGTATCCGGATCCAGCAAACCCACAAGTTCCAGCGAATATGATATGGTTCCAGCGAATATGATATGGTTTCAGCAAGATGGAGCACCGCCCCATTACCAAATTAATGTGCGGCAGTACCTCAACGGAATATTTCCAAATCGGTGGATAGGGAGACGAGGATCGATAGAATGGCCAGCGCGATCCCCTGATCTGACGCCATTAGACTTTATCTTATGGGGACATATTAAAAATGTTGTATACAAAACTAAACCCCTCGACTTAGCTGACTTAAGAAGACGAATAACGCTTGCAATTAGATCGGTCACGCCTGAGATGCTAAATAACGTTAGAAGAAATTTCTATTTTAGATTAGGAATTTGCCAAGACGTTCGCGGCGAGCATATTCAACAGTTCCTAAATTAACTTTTTACTTTTGTTTATACATTATGAAGAAATAAATAATTTTATTTTTTTAATCTTAATTTTTGCACTAAATTTGAAAACACTTAATATTGCCGAAATAGTTGAAGATAGGTATAGGATATTGAACATAAAATATGTTTAGAATCTCCTAAAGAATCCACAAATTAAATAATATCCGGGGTGTTGCATTTGAAATAAGAAAGTTGGTATTGACCACTGTTACAGGACACACCCTGTATAAAAAGTTTTTATTGGAGAAAATGAGCAACTAAAAATACCAATCGACGGGTCCAAGCGTTTTTCCGAACACGCCCCCATTTATTTACTATCGAATTTATTCCATTTGGCTGATACACACTGTATAACTTATCTCAAATTTTGCACAAAAAATTAAGTGTTAGGAATAAACTGGTAACATTTTGGTAGCAATCCAAGTTGATAAAACAAAACGGCGGCTAATTAAATATTTAAAAATCAGTCGAAAAACTTATTTCTTAGACTGATTTCAAATCTTTTGCACGAATCAAATGTGATTAGGGATAAAGTGGTAAAATTTTGGAACGATTAAATTTTTAAAAAGTCAAAGTAGAAAAACTTACTTTTTCAATTTATTAATAAATTATGCCCAAGAATCAAGTAGAAACTGGTAAAATACTGGCACGAATCCAATTTTGTGGAATAAAATCACGCCCAATAAAATTATTTGAAAAGGCAGTACATACATGTATGTGTTAGTAAATGACTATGTGCGGAACTAAATTGGGTCACACTTCACTATTTCTAATAAAACGAAAGATTCATAACGGGGGAAGTCCCGGCTAAAGGAAAATTACTGATTTTTTGGGATTTGGAGAGCTAAGGGGTTAAAGCTTATATATTGGTTTTGCGTATCTCAATAGTAGGTTTGCTAAAAACCATGTCATATGTAATATAAAATAATTCTTCTTTTAGTGCTATTAATTGTGAATAATTTTGAATTCGGGTTCTATGACTGTTTGACCATGCGTGACTGGATTGGTCCGAAATTCTTACGTTAAAAGTATTCTTGATCTGTCCTAAATAAGATTTGATTCTGCTTATTTTGCCAAATATTACCAGAGATTCTTCTGTGACATGGAATGCCTGGAATTTTTACAGGAGAGCTTGTTGACATATAGAGCATGCATCTTCCTTTTGTTTGGTAATTGGGAAATTGTGTTAGATACTAATTTTTGGTAAATCATTCTACATTTTTTAATACAGTTAATTTCCGATAATAGAAAAAGTTGATTTTGTTGCAGATTAGTTGTACTTCTGAATATTCTGCAACTGAGATTATGTTTTTTGTAAATAAGAAGTCTTCATTTATTATAATAGGAACATCAAAAAAGAAAAGACATGTATTTGCTCTATCTTCATAGTAAACTTTATTTTTGGGCGTATAATGTTTAAATGAACTTTTTAAGTTGTATTTCGCCTTTATCATTTATGATAAAAGATGGTAATATTGCAACGCTAAACTGTGATTTATCTCTGTTGTTTTGATTACAGAGATTTCGAACCATTACGTAAATATATTGGCTACCACGGGAGAGGAAGACCAATCCATCTCGAGATGACCGTCTTCGACAAAGAACTTATCTTCTACTTAGAAGTAAAAAATAAGAAGTTCTACACCTCAACCGGTGCATTATTCCTTCTTGTGGTAGCGTGTTATGATTCTCAAGAGATTTGTCTTCCCTTAGTCTTGAGTCTTGAAGATTGCTAATGACTATTCTAATGGAATTTTTCTGTAAAGGTGTTATATGTCAAAGCTTACAATCTGTTATATTGCTCTAATCTAAGAGTTCTAATGATATCTACCAAATGGTTTAAATTTTTAACATATGAATCTGACTTGGACATGTAAGGCTTGGATAATCTCTAATAGGTGTTTTAAAAGTTCCAGTTTTAAAAGTTTTGGGTTAGGTGGTTATTGAGAATCTTTGGTAAACCATATAAGTGAGGTTCCTGTGCTGTGTTATATGTCCCAGCCTTTAAATGGCCCCTATCGATTTTCTCTCATAAATGGTGTGAGATTGCTGGGGCATAGTCTATAGTTGTTTCTTCTGATAATATCGGTAGTTTTGGTGGGGGGTTGTCACATAAAAGGGTTGATACGAATGGGTTCAAACCCTTTTATTATACAAGATACGTTTCTATGCTTAATTGCGTTAGGCTAAAAAAATCATCATCAAAGTATCAACAAGATACTAGCAAAAGACAAATAACTTAATAATAATGTATAACACATATACACATTTTAGGTATACCTTAATAAAATTTAGAGTACGTTTGGCATAATATGTACAACAATTTCTTTTTCAGAGGCACAAGGATCTCTATGCAAGAGACAATAAAAAAATTGCATACAGGTCTATCAATATATCATGTAGAAGAAGTACTTAAAATAATAATTTGTGTGATAATTCTTAAAAAAGATTTTTATTATAGTTTCCTTATTAAAATAAAACACACATTTATAGAAAATTGATATATGTTTAAATACGACCTTCATTATACCAGCTCAATGCTGAGCGTGGCACAGCGGCTGTGTGTGTCTCTAGTGCCTAAAGTCCTAGCCCAGTCCCGAGCGGAGACACATTTGGTTTCAAGTATATGATGGTATAGGTGGTGGCGCACACCGGCAGTTATCACCTCTTCAACTGAGTCGTTGCGATCTGACGGCAAACTGTAGATTTATATACCTGGGTAAGAAACTTCTTAGACACAAAAAATAGGTATGTGTCAGAGGTAGGCCGATATCCAGTAGTGAATGATGACAATGACTCGGTACTGCTTTTACTACAGATTTTGCGAAGACATATTAAACTATTGAACCTTACTAGACTATTTTATGGGACAACTGTATGGAGCCTTTCGATTTTTTTTCCGTAAATATGATAAGATGAGTTGCAGGAAGAGATTCGATTACAATTTTAAATTGTTAAATGCTTAATATTATTTGATAGAGTTTATTGCTAGGTATAAATTACTTCTTGAACCTGTATTAGATTTAGTGAAATTCGTCAAATATATTTCTAGAAGCTGTATTAGACATTTGTCTAGTATTACCTTTGGAAACTCATGTTTTGTCGATGCGTGCATCTCTCTTCTTGTCCGTGACAGCAACATCATGCTTTTCGAAAAGAGTTCGTAGAAAAAATGATTCCTTAGAGAACGAAACATTACAGGTTGAAAAATATTTTTATGTCGAGGAATTTCACTGGAAGGATCTTCTCCTATGTAGAAAATTTTGGCAAGCATTCTCACAACCCTAGAAAGAGTAAAACAAATTTTCTTAATTTTTAATTTTACGGTTTTTAGATTTCGGAACTAATAAATATACCAAAGAAATACATATTAATAAAAACTGAACCCTAATTAACAGAAGCTGGTTTTTGTTTCAGAGGTCTCCGATATTTTGAGACATTTTATTGCTAAGTGGTTAATCTAACAATATTTATTATTTGTTTTAGGATTCATTTTACAAGAAAAGAGATAATTGCAATCAGTATTTAAAAATGTAAAAATTAATAATAAGAAATGAAAGAAAACTAAACTATAATAATTACCTCTCGCTACTAAAGACAATTCCTTGTTTATAAACTTTTTCCTCAATTAACGATTGATAATAATCTTCTGGATGGAAGCTCTTGTAATGCCCTAAAATAACAGCAAACCGAACAAGAAATTATCAATGAATACATCTAAACATTTGTTTTGTTATAAGTACAGACGGGAAAAAATATATGAATAGTAAAAAACACAGATGTCAATCTTACGGAGTACGTCCAAAGTCAGCTGGCTGATTGTATTGGCAGTTTCAACGTTTTCTTTTATTGGTGAAGCAAGTATTCTAAAAATTAGATAATGG
The DNA here is from genome assembly GCA_030620095.1 of Kuschelorhynchus macadamiae. NCBI lineage: Eukaryota > Metazoa > Arthropoda > Insecta > Coleoptera > Curculionidae > Kuschelorhynchus > Kuschelorhynchus macadamiae. Next base: position 313,780 of record JAUTXW010004990.1, on the reverse strand, counting down.
TGGAGTCAATCTATCGGAAATTTTCGTGCTTTTTCCCCTATTTTTTTTTGTATAAACGGGTTAGTAGGATCACAAAGGTATGCTGAGTTTTTGCATTGCACAACGACCAGAAGCCATTTTTTACTGGCGTTTTTGACAATTTATTTTATATGTATTGTATTGGTTCGATCGGAACAAAAAAAAAACAGTTTCTTCGTTTTCAAATTGCAGACAAAACTGTCCTAGTTTCAGAGGTCTCTGTCCAATACATAACCTACGAAGCAATAAAAACCGCCTGACAGAGAATTTTAGGGTTTCTTCAGACTTAAGAAAAGTAATGAACACTTGTAAGCATACTAAATTTTAGGATCTTATATCTAATAGAACGGTTAAAAACTAAAAATTAAATCACCTGTAGTTTTTGTACAAACCACCTAAATTGAATGTTTGATTTTTTTAAAAGTAGGTTTTTTTATTCTTTTCAATCCTATTTAGTTTTTTAATTAAATAAATAAAATATCTGTAAGTTTTTTCTCTTTATGTTTTAAGTGTTCATTTTTTAACTATAAATAGAGAAAAGAGCAAATTTTATCAAAAGGAAGGCCAAATATATATAAAAGTATACTTAAAAAAATAATTAATAATATTTTATTTTTAAATAAAATAAATCTTTTTCCACTTTAAAATAATATTTTGTCAAATAAAAAATATTATTATTAGTTGTTTAAATAGGAAATAAAATTAGTAATATTTAAAAATATAATTATATTAATTATGATTTCTTTTATCACTTAAAAATAAGCTTTTGCTACTTTTTTGGCTTTCCTTTTGGCGCTCCTTTTCCTTGGTATATTCGTTTTTTTTTCTCTGCATTTGGTTATGTAAATAAATATTTAAAACATAAAAAGATCAATTTTTTAAAATTTTTGTTTTTATAGAATTTTTTGTTAACAAATACTACAGACAATTCAATTAAAAATTAAATTGGAGTTTTTAAACGTTCTGTTAGATATAATCGATCTAAATTGTGGTATGCTTATTAGTGGCCGCTTGAAGTATCTTTCACAAGTTTTCACTAAATTTATGTAAATTTGTATGTACTGGACATAGAGGTCTGAAACAAGCTAAGTTTTGTCGGAAATTTGAAAATGAAAAATTTGTTTTTTGTCGGTTGTGACCGCTTTAATAGAAGCTATACTGAAGTCTTTGTTAAAACAAAACGCAATTTTTCTACAAAAGTAAAAAAATCGGTAAATTTCCTTTACCCGGAACTTCCTCATTATGAATTTTTCCTTATATTAGAAATAATGATGAGGACAATATTAGAAATAAGAAGAAACAATTATTCTGCACATAGTCATTTAGTAACCAAATTTTTCAAAATTTTTTATTGGGTGCCAATTTGTTCTACCATATTATTATACCTACAAAATTTGGAGTCACTTGAATAAGAAGATTTTTTTTACGTAGGTTTTTTATACATCGTATTTGGCTGCCATTTTGTTCCACTATCTTTTATTCGTACCTTAAGTTTACCATTTTATCTCTAGGTCACCCTTAATGTTTATATTAAGCATTAATCAAACAAGTGAGTTTTTTAGGCAATTTGATTTTTATGCAAAATTTGAGATAAACCGAATAATAAGTTTTTTAGTAATAATATTTTTAACATTTCTCCAGGCCGCCATCTTGCTCCGTCTTATTAGATTTTTACCAAAATATTGCCAGGTCATCCCCATGTGGCCTTTAATTTTTTACCAAAAATTTGAAATCAATCTGGCAAGTAGTTTTTTAAGTACCCTGCGAACTGACAGACAGATAGGCAGATCGATAGAATTAAGAAAATATATTTTGGAATCTAGGGACGCTAAAACCTGAAGATATGTAAAACCTGGGAGGGTAATTTCTTTCACGAAACTGATTTTATATGGCTGCTATGTTGTTCCGCCATCTTGAATTCGTACAATAATTTTACCAGTTCATCTCTATACGATAATTAATACTTGTACACAATTTGATATCAATATATTAGTTTTTTCATGCTGAATTTTTCAATATTTTACCCATTTAACTCAATTGACCTCAAATTTTGGTCAACAATTAAGAGTCATAAACATTTTGGTAAAAATATGGTGCAACGAAATGGCGACCTGGTGTAACGTTAAAAAAGTATTATTAAAATTAAAATCCAGTTTTCCTCAAATTTTGCAGAACGAAGTGTTATATATAAATAAAATACTAAATGTTCGGAATTAAATTTGGATCACGTTTCACTATTCCTAGTAACAGGAAAGATTCATAACGAGGGAAATTCCAGGTAAAGAATTTTTTTGTGATCCAACCAACATGTTTATACAAAAAAAAATCCGAGGGGAAAAGCAGTTTGTTTTCATTAAAAAATGTCCGGTTAGATTGACTCTACTAACACAAATATTCGACATCTACCATAATTTTACCTAGACCTATTGTGATATTTGTTGAATGTTAAATTCTCCAATGAATAGAAACCATCATTTTGAATGTTTGCCTCGTCAAGTTCCATAAGAATGGTTGCTTTTCTCAAATCTTCAGGGCATAGCTCGAATTCTCCAGAATTAAATAACTGAATGTCCGTAATGGTGATTTTGTAATTTAATGCGTTGTTAAATAAACTAAAATAAAAGAAGTGTTTTTTAGTGAGACCTCTAGACGTAAAACTTCTTCAAATCTTTAGTAACTTTAATTTTAATTTAATTTTTTTACGTCGAATGCCTAATTGACGAAAATCTTCATAAGCATGGATGCTGCTAAGAAAAATTCCAGGGTCGTTAGCGCCAGGCAAGAATGTTCTGATACAGAATAGACTTAAGGGTCCCAGTCACGTGAGACTTTCCTGATTCGATGGTCCAGTAACCGACGAGACCAACTAAACCTGCGTCGAAGGACCTCGAGAGCCTTCGTGTCCATGGCTCACAACCCTGGAGATGGACAGTCCTCGGTTCGGGCAAACAAGACATCAGGTCGGGTGTCTACTTGAATGGGGACGCTGCTGGCGCGAAAAGATTCTTATCTCCACGGCAACACGGCAAAAGACCGAAATAGCATGTTGTTTTTTTTTCGCATATGGTTTACGTATCTACTTTGAACATATTTTATCTCGCTTTTTTTTGGCAAGTTATTATAAAGTGTAATACAAGAAATAATTTTGATGTGTTTTTCTCGAATTAATAAGTTTTAATATATACTCGGGGACACTTGAAGTGGATATGTCAAATTATAGGTGAATTTCAAACTTACGTAACTTTTTAACTAGCAGGCCTTTTTACATAATTTTTTTAGTTTAATTGACTAACTTTCTAGTTTCAATAACGATTTGTAGAAGCTTAAATTCTGCTTATACCAGTTATACAGGATAAAATAAGAGTGCTTATTTAAAACAGTTTTTTTTAAGTGTGGTACAGAGGAAGCTGGCTATTATTAGAAATATTCGATAGTGTGTTTTCAAAAGCCCATTGATAGGTTACGTTTAGACATACTTTGCTCTCTCTTACTCTACTTATACTCGTTCTATGTTTTGTTTTTCATTTTTCACGGTAATTACTTAATTTTTTCAAAATATAGTGACATTTTCACATTTAAGAGAGGTTTAAATTAATCTTTTCACCGTGTTTTCTCTTAAAACAAGGATCATTGTCTTAGATTTGTATTTTGTAGATGAAATAAACGATTTAATGTTGCGGGTGTAAAAAGGTTAATGTACAAAAAAAAAACCAATGGTTTAAAATTTAACAATAGAAAAAGCTTAAAAATTAAAATTAAACATGTGTATTAGAACAACAAAAAGACTGGGTCCTTTCTAATATCTAGTAGCCCACATGGTATAATAAACGGAAGGTATGATATCTAGACTATTATACATGTTTAGATTTAGTTCAATTTAAAACTAAAAAATGCTATAAAATCTGTGTTTTTTGATAAGTACAGGGACGTAACTAAGTCCCATTTGAGGGAAGGTCTGATTAAAAAAAAATTACAGGTATGAGAGGGAATAAAACAAGACACACTAAACAAGTTTAACCTTTATGTGTACAAGCTGCCGTTTGTTCCTGTATTATATGTAATTATATAAAGAAATAAAATATAGCTTTATTCTAGTTAAGAAACTCTCTTTTTATTAAAAATGTCGTCCAGATTGACATTATTGTCTTTTTTGATATAGATTAATGACATTAGTGAACTGGTTTTGGCCCATTTCAATCTCAACTAATTTTAAATCTTTCTCAGAACGGATAAAGATCTTTAGCATGGAACTGAAGATACCGGTAATATTATCAGTAGAAATTCACAAGCGCATACGAATTTTTGAAAATTTGTAAAAACTTTACTGAAAAAATCACTAACGCGTGCCTGTCGGGCGAGGTATTTTTTTTGGTGATATGCATGAGTGTTTTTATTAAATTTTGTTGTACGAGTGATAATTTGATAAGAATATCGCAATTGGATATTAATTTTCAAACTTATTTGGATTATTTTATTTACGCCGTTATATTTTCACTTATTAATTTGATCAGTTGCCATGGTTCAATTATTGGTGTAATATGCAGAAGTTATATACTCGCTGAAATAATTTAAGGGGAATAGAAAATGTGGACTGAGATTTTTTATGTGTTGTTCCATGTGTTGGTTTTATCTGAGGTATTGTATAAATACAAAAAACCATAAAATTCTACTATTTCTGTTTTTCTTAATTTTATATTTGTATGTTTTACAAAAAAGGACACAGAAATCCGCAAACACTTTTAAACATCAACTGAAAATGCACTGAAATCAAACGGCCAAATTAAAAGATCAATGACAGTCGGCGTTAATCACACGATGACATAGCAGAGCCAGGCGGGAATGCACGATATCTCACCTTCGGTTTATTCATGAGTAGGCCACCTGCAAGATTGGATAACAGCTCGACAATGATATATGGAGTAACTGAACTTTGAATTACAACTGAACACAGGTAACCCTACCTTTTACAGGTTTTAAATTTATCCCCAAGGAAGATGCTAATAATTGGCATTAAATAAAGCGCCATCTAGCGATTGACAGCATACCTAATATTTTCAAGGCGGGGCGTTAAAATTCTAGTCTAGTACTAGTTTAAAGTCTAGTTGAAAATTTACTTTTTAAATTGATTTTGCAGCAAGTTTTTAGCTTTTTAGTTTCAAAAATATCTATAGTTTTTGATATAGATATTTAAAAAAAATAATAATAAAAAAACAAATAACTCCCACAAAAACTAAATAAATAGATTTAGTGTACTTACATCTACATCATCATTTTTGCTTGTATCTTGAAAAAGCATAATCATAAATATTTTAAACCTTTAATTTGATCTTGGATCAACAGTTTTTCATTTTAAATTAGTCATTTTTGAAAGATGGTACACTTCCAGGTAATTTTTTTTACTAAGGTGTTATATAGACCACGAGAGTTTAATTTTCAGTAGATTCGTACAAAATGTCTCTTATATGATGTATATTGAAACTATTAAGTATAAAAACGAGAGAACCAAAAGTTTCTTACGCTAAAAAGGAAATATTTTGGTTAAGCGATGGTTCAGTATAATCATCAAAATTAAATAAAGATAAATGCACGAATACCCACACAATACAAATCACAAAGTTGACATTTATACACTTGAAGCGCATAAGCTTTAAGCCTATCCTTTCATCTGCTATATAAGTTTATTTTCTAAAGGGGGCTGTTTCGCATTATGAATTTTAAACATACTTCGAAGTCAAAATTGAAATTTCTACGCTTAAAGCGCCTCTATCGACTGATCGCATTAGCTTTAAAGCTATCCTTTCATCTGCCATTTAAGTTTATTTTCTAAAGAGGGCTGTCTTGTGCACCCAAGCACTCAAACTCAAATTGCACATTTGCACAATGGTTCAAAGATTAGATAAGCACCAATTAGACCGTGCCATAGGTATGATACAAGCAGGAATAGCACAAAGCGCTAAAGCAGAGCAGTTTAACACTTCCCAAGGTGTTATAAATAGGGCATGGAATAGGTTTACGACGAATAGAAATCTATATTGTACTAATGGGGGAGGTGAACGAAAAAAAAAACATCGCAGCAAAGTGGTAGATATTTGATAACTTTGGTCAGAAGGAACAGGTATGTGTTGTCCAATTCTTTAAGAAATTCTTTACAAAAAGCCAGTGGCGTCCTATACAAAAACCGTTAAAAGAAGATTACATGCCAATAATTTACAATTTTGTCGCTCAGCCGAACCTCCAGAGTTATTAAAAGAACACCGAATTGCTAGACTTGCCTGGGCGCAAGAGCATCAGAATTGGGGGCAAGAATGGCACAATTATTTTTTTGCATACGAATCTAAATTGCAATTACATCCAGGTGATAACATTTTAACAGTATGAAGGGGAGCTTCGGAGAGTTATTGCGAAAATTGCACAGTAAACAAAATGCCGTTTAGGAGAAGCTCTTTAACGGTATATGCAGCAATTAAAGTAAATTACAAGAGCCTGCTTGTAATTTGTATAAATAAAACCGTTAATTCTGAATACTATCTAAATTTGTTAAATGGACATATTCAAAAAATGGTTAACCAAACAGTGACTTGTAATTTTGTGTACGTAATAACGCCAGACCGCTCAGGAGTAGGATTGTGAACAATTTTTTTGAAACTGAAAATCTACAGCGGCCATTGCATTGGCCAGAACGTTCACCGTATTATAATCCAGTCGTAGGATAAACTGCAAAGATTTATTAATTCCAGATCCATTGTGCATGAAAACTTGCAACAATTAGAAGTTGCCTTAATAGAGGAATGAGAAAATGTAGATCAAAATTTTTAGCTACTCTATGTCAACTGTTATCCAAACTCGCAGGGGGCTACTAGATATTAGAAACGACCAAATGTTTTTTGTTATTCTAGTATCTATGTTTAATTTTAATCTTTTTTTTTTTGTTGTTAATTTGTTAAATCGTTTGTTTTTTGATATATTAAAGTTTTTGACTACACCCGTATGCTTATCTTTTATTTTATCTACAAAATACAAACTTAAGACAAAAATCCATGTTTTAAGTGAAAACATGGTGAAAATATTAATTTAAACCTCTAACAAATTAAATAACTGCCATAGAAACAAAAGTATGTCTACACGTAACCTATCAATGGGTCTTTTTAAACACACCATCGAATATTTTTAATAACTACCAACTTCCTCTGTACCACTCTTAAAAAAACGGTTTTAGTTTAGATAATGTTTTTCTAAAACGAAATAAGCGTTAATCTAAATTAAAAATGTACATCGTCACTATTCTAATACGTATTTTAGTATGTAAGTTTATAGGTTTGCGCATATCCAAATTCTTCCCCCAATAGCCCATGTTCTTAAGTACTAATTTTTCTTCTTTATGCATATATTTTATATATATCTCAGTAGAATATTATTATCATGCTTTTTTTGGCAAATTATTATAAATTATAAAACCAATAAATATTTTTGATGTTTTTTCTCGATTAAATAAAATTTAATATAGATAATGTTTTTCTGAAACGAGAAGTATGATTTACAACTCTCACCACTGTAAAACGTACTTTAATATATACTTTTATCGTTTACTGCATATCCAAATTATTACCCTTATGGCCCATATTCTTAGGTATTAATTATTCTTATTCTTATATATTTATTCTTATATATATATATATATATATATATATATATATATATATATATATATATATCTAGTTAAGTCATTTTTATCTCGTTTTTTTTTTGGTAAATTATAATACCAATAAATAATTTTCATGTTTTTCTCAAAAATAATTTTTAATATAGATAATGTTATTCTGAAACGGAAAGTAGTCGTTGCGCTTATGAAATACCCCATACCAGATTAACATACACGATTTACAACTTTTGCCATTCTAAACCGTACTTTAGTATTTAAGTATATCGTTTAGTGTATATTAAAAATATTGTTCTTATAGCCCAGTACTAATTTGTCTTGTTTGTGCATATAACTTATATATTTTGTTACCTGAGCAAATGTGTTTGTAAGACAAATAACTCATATTCCATATTTTCATTTAAATTTCCTTCTTGAATGACACATTTAAAAATCTTTTCTCTGATTTCCCCTTTATTTATCTCCATAATTAGTTGTTGCTTCTTATCATCTTTGCACACCTTTATAATGGTGTTAAGCATCGAGAGAGTGTTATATTGAACCTCCTTATGATATTTTTCTTTAAATCCTTCATCTTTACTTTGCCTTTCCAAGAAGAACATTAATTCTGTTAGCGATACTTCTCGAATTATCTAAAATAAATATTATACAGTAGATATATGTTCCAAGGCTGGAAGTTTATAAATATACAAGGAAAGAGAATGTCAAAATAGGGATTGTTTGCCTTTCTTGTTCTTTCTATACCACATACGCTGTCATTTTCTCGAAAACGAAATAGGTAGAGAATTTTAAAAAGTACGTTTACAAAGTCGAGATACCGATTAATTTTTATTTTCTTTCTTTCAATTACAGTAAAGCTGCTTATTTAAATAAAACGAGTTGAGTTTTTCTTACAATGTTTTTTTAATAAATAATGCATTCCAAACATGTGTAAAATAATTTAGAAAAGAATATAAAAAATAAATAAAATTGAATCACACTCAATCTTATATATGAGCCATTTAAATCACTTTTTAACCTACTCCAAAAAAGGAGGAGGTTATCAATTATTCGATCCTATGTATTTTTTATGTGTATACATCAATGGTTTGACCAATCTTGATGAAATTTTCAGGAAATATTCAGGATGTTACATAATATGGAGAGGGCCCATTGGCTATTTGTTAAACTTGACTCGTATAAATAGAACTAAACAGGACGAAATAAAAAAAAATATATATATATATATATATATATATATATATATATATATATATATATATATATATATATATATATATATATATATATATATATATATATATATATATATATATATATATATATATATATATATATATATATATATATATATATATATATATATATATATTGGACTTCTTTCTTGGGTATAGGTGTATTTGCAAAATCAAACAATGGGATTAACTTGACGTTTCGCCTATCATAGTAGGCTTTCTCCATCATAAATCATAAAATAAAAATTAAACATAAAAAAAATTAAATTTCCAATTTTCAAAAACGAATACAGAAACAACATAATAAAACAAGGCAATTCATTAAAGATAATCCTCAAATAGCCATACTTAAACCAGATAAATGCAGTAAAACCGTTATAATAAATACTACTGATTATGACACAAAAATGAATCAGCTCGTAAAAGATACCAGTACCTATAAACTTTTATGAATGACCCAACTAACATCTTTCAAAACAAAAATAATACTTTTGTAAAAAAACTCTATTATTAAGTGACGCGGAAGCTAAAAATTTGTCAATTCATAATTCAGTCACGCCTAAAATATATGGCCTGCCCAAATTGCATAAACCTAACATTCCCCTCAGGCCTATAGTTTAATGTATTCAATCTCCTTTCTACAAGCTCTCAAAGTATTTGTCAAAATGTTTGTCAAATATCACAGGTAAAAACACTTATTACATAAAAGACTCATTTACATTTAAACATTTTCTAGAGACAGTAACAATACCACCAAATTCAAAGTTAATATCACTAGATGTAATTTCTTTGTATACTAATATACCAAATGAACTCATAGTTAGTGCTATAAAAGGCAAATGGAATATTTTTAAAAAATTTACAACTCTAACTCTGCCTGAATTCTTAGAAGCCTTACGTCTTATAATGTCAAATAATTATTTTCAATACAAAACCCAATTTTATCAACAACTTGATGGATGTTCTATGGGCTCACCTATTTCCTCTACAATCGCACGTTATGGAATACCTAGAAGAGGAAGTCCTTGAAAAACTGAATTTTAATATTACTTTTTTTTAAGATATATGTGGATGATTGTTTAGCATCAGTTCCAGAAAATAAAATAGAAGAACTACTTTTCGCATTCAATAATTTCCATCCGAAACTCACTCTTGAAGTTGAATCAGAAAACAAAATAAATTTTCTCGACCTTACTATAATAAGAAAAAAAGAAAATAATTTAAAAACTAAATGTTTTACAAAAGAAACTGGTCTGGACGATATCTTAATTTTAATTCCCACCATCCATACAAATAAAAAAGAAGTATTGTGATTGGTCTAGTTGACCGTGCCATATCTTTAACGTCACCAGAATAACCAGAATACCGTCCTGAAGCCCTTAATAAAGTTAAACAGACCTTGAATGCAAATCATTTCCCAGATAAACTGATAAAAAAATTATCAAACAAAGGACGTACATATATTATAACAATCATAACGAAAACGTAAGACAAGATAATACGCAAAAAAATATATTGCATGCCATACACATCTCAATTATCTGAAAAATTAAAACATATCTTAAGAAAATATAACATAATTGTGTGTCATAAAGCCCAGAATCTGATAGGCTCCCTATTTACAAAATTAAAAACTAAAATTCCCAAAAATAAAAAATCCAAACTCGTATATGAAATTCTTTGTTTAAACTGCCCTATGAAATATATTGGTATGACAAAACACGAATTTAATTTTTCTAAAACCAAATCATCGATGAAGATAACCTGTATCAGAAATTAATTATCAAAGAAATGATTCACATAAAAAAAGAAAAAATGCAGTAAATGACAAACAAGACATAAAAAATTTAAGTCAAATATACCACAATTTGATATTTTAGTATAGTTTTAACTTCGTCTAAGCCATTTTTTTTAAAATGTAGTATATCACTGTGAATGTCTGATTCTACTCTAAGGTTTAAATTAAAAAATAGCAAAAAATTATCTTTAAATTCCTCAAAAAAAACGTACTAGGATAAGAACACCTTTTTACCTAAAACTGTGCCATGAGTTGCCTGGCAAACCACTAACTTGCTACCTATTATTCAAACATAAATAAATAATCAACATTTTTCGAGGTATGTAACCTTATTTTATTAATTTTGTAATAATTATTGTCAATAGTATAAAATTTTAAATCAGTTTAGAAAAATTGTAAATGTCATTTTATAATTAGACCACTAAATGTTTTTTAAATTAATTGTAGATAAGTAAGGAAAGCTATATATACCAAAAAAAAAAAAAATAAATAAAGGAATGAGCAATTTTTGAGAGCCTACTATGATAGGCGAAACGTCAAGTTAATCTCATTGTTTGATTTTGCAAATAAACCTATACCCAAGAAAGAAGTCCAATTAATATATACCGGGTTTAAGAAACAAATTGAATAATATATATATATACATATATATATATATATATATATATATATATATATATATATATATATTTTTTTTATATAGTGTGGGCCAGTTTGGGGATGCAGGTATTGGAATCTCGGAAACTAACTGTAACTTCTTTATTTGTCTTTTGTTTCAAAATCTATGAACACTTTTTCATAGCCATTTTTTTGTGTAGAAAATGGTTATTGCATTGAATTTTAATTAAGACGTTTCGGTTTTCCTTCACCACCACCAATTTTATTTTTTCTTATGGACGCCATATTTTGGTCTCTTTAAAATAAGCAAGAAAAATCCTATTCATTAATATATGATAAGTTTACATTTCCTAAAGAAAAACCATCAAAATGTCCAAAAATCGATTTTATTCTAGCAGGCTTTGAATCCTTTTAAGGATTGGTTTCACAATTCGTTTTGCAAACAAGTGAGGAAATTTTAAAAAAACCAACGATTTCCCTAAAAGCTTTATTGTTGATTAATAATGCATCAAGTCATTATTCTGAGGAGGAATAATTAGTGAAGATGACAAAACTTTCCCTTTGTTTCTACCACAAAATTGTACAGGTTTGATGCAACCGATCGCGATGGATCAAAATGCTATCATATTAACAAAGCTAAATTACCGAAAAGACCTTTTAGCACATATTATTTCACTACTTGAAAACGAGAATGAGGCAGGTAAATGCGTTAAGAGTATTAATCTTATAGATGCATACGATCTTTTTAGAAAAATGTTGGCACAAATTTTTATTAGACAGTTTACCTGATTATGACCCGTATGATCTAATTCCCCTAAACTTATTGCAAAATAAATTGCAGCTATTAAACCATAACTACCAAGATATTTCAAATATACTGACACAAATCGAAGGTGATATTCATATAAATGTTGAAATGAATTAATGGGTTGAAAATGCAAAAAATGTTATAGAGGATGGCGATCTGGAGCATGAGGCTATAGACCATGGGACCAGCGGTGAAGAAGTCAATATCCAGCCAAAAAAATCAAACACGTGGATGTAATAATATATTTTACATTGGAATTGCAATAATCTTGGCATTAGAGATATTCTTGTACTAAAAAATGTACAAGAGAAAGCTATAGTTAAGCATTCTTATTCTTCAATTATTGCACTTAAAAAACATAGTAAAATCTCTGACTCTGATTTTAAATAATGTAGTATGTATTTTGTATGTATATAGGTTTATCTATATTTTATATGTATTTTCTTATTCTTACTTACATTATATTTGTTTTGAGAATAAACTGTATTTTATAATGTATCTGTATACAAATCGGAGACGCGATAATCCGGATGTCTTTTAGACAGTCTGTTAGAGAAAATCTTTAATCTTCTGTTCAAACGTTAAATGTGATACAGGTTTGGCTTTGGAAGGTCGAACGCTTATTAAAAATAAAATAAAAAATTCAGGTACGTATTTAAAAAAAATTAGGTTGATGATGACACCTCGAAGACGAAATCTCGGACTCTTAAGTCCGAGTGCACCGTTTTGTAGAGGACGAAAAGTGGCTATAATGATTTGAAATTTATTTTGTAATATCTTTTGAGGTGTAACCTCAAAAGGAAAATGACGATTTTTGGTAGTAGTAGTAAGAATTTTACAATTTTTGTCGTCGGCATATTATTTGATATCAAATTACGATTTCTTTTGAGATGCCAATGCTATTCCTTCAAATTTGTATATATATATATATATATATATATATATATATATATATATATATATATATAGAGAGGGTGGGTAGTTGTGACTAACTAGTTAGAACAAAACGTGCTAAATCTAGTGGGGCTGTAGTCATTGACTACAGCCCCACTAGATTTAGCACGTTTTATATTTATATATATATATATATATATATATATATATATATATATATATATATATATATATATATATATATATATATATATATATATATATATATATATATATATATATATATATATATATATTATGTATAATTTAATCGTTATTCCGTTAAAAAATAAAGTTTTATTATAAAATTTTGCCAATTTAACTCAACAAGATAGAAAGTGACCGAAACCCCACACGACGGCGCGGCGTTTGTATTTGCCTCACTTTTATAGATCGATGGGTGCGCTCCACTTGTATAGAGTTCACTGCTTCAATATGACTCAAATGTAGGAGACTGATGTGAATAAATTAATGCTATGCATAGCCCATCGCATTCAAGATGTACGGTTCTAAAATCTCAACCTATTGTTGCGTGTCATATTTATGAACTCTATTCTATTTTTGTGTATCAACCTTAATATAGAGACTTATTTAGAGGGTGGGGACAAAAGGGAGCCAGAGCTAAGATCCCAAGCAAAATGTTTAAAAGTAAACATTTTTTTATACGATATTACCACAAATTTTATTAGCTCACAAGAAATGAGGGCCTTTTTTTAAGTCGTCGCTGAGTTTCATGGGTATTATGCTTCCCTTATGTAAACAAAAAAAACGACCTTTTTTTATCCAATTATTTGTTCCTCTCAAGAGGCTTTTTTAGTAACCTAATGTTTACCCTCTCAGGAAGGGCTTTTAAATATGTCACTGCCTTAATACATTGAAGGTTTCAAGTGTTAAGAAGACATGATAATAGGATATTTTTACCAATTGCTTTTATCGTTAAGTATACTTATTATAAAATGCATGTCTTGCCAAAATTGCGTCAGTACCTCGTCCTTCCAAGGTATAAAACTGTCCTTTTCATTTGTAAGAATGTTTTGGAGTAATTCCAATGTGTACTGGAGTTCTTCATTTGTCGTGTTCCACCTCTTCAGGATATCAATAGCTCTTCGTAAAATATTTTGTGAAGTATCCTCAATTTTTCCTTTTGAAAATAAATTTACTATAGTCTTAAGCAGACCCACTTGTTCTTCTGAAGACAACATGTGGTTTATAAACACGTCTATCAGTATTTTGTCGCTTTTTGTTTGTGCTGAAAACAAAAAAAAATCTGATATATAAAATCGTGGTTCCTGGAATTAGTAAGAGCCATCATCATTGCTTTTTATTGTACGAGATCAGAAGACTTGTGCTCACTAACTGGAGATCCAGTGTTAGCATCGGTTTGAACCTTTCAAAATAAACTAAAATAAATATAATAATAAAAAGTTAGTTATTAGGCGGCTCTCTCATTATCTTTGAGTGTACCCGAAATTTGAGTCTCTAATTAGAAGAAATAGAGAAATGAATAAATGAGGAAAGTTTTAGAAAATTTTGTTACAATCCTAATAGCATCTGCGGACGGATTCTAGCTATTATGGTTCTCGAGTTAATTATGAAAAAATTAAAATTATACGGTTAACTTTTTTTTATTCCATTAAGTTTTTCAAATCTGTAAACACATTCCCTAAGCAAATTTTTGTGCAAAATTTGGTGGTGTGTCAGATTTTAAATCGTTTTGTAAATGGGAGTCTATCATTAATTTTGTTTTTTTTAAATATAGTCCTGAATTTTTCATTTAGTTTCTAACAGTCTCCCATAACTAACTATTTATCAGATTTATTATTTGAAATAAAATGAAAACAGGAATTTCGACAAATTCTCAAAGGAAAATTATAAATATTTAATATATGAGTGCTGTACATAACTGAATTTGGGAGACCAAAGGTTTGTGAAAAAAAATAAAGCATCCAGATCAGTATTAAAAAAAAGAGTAGATGCTGGGTCCCTGTTTACGAAAAGTCAAATTCAGAATCAAACAGTGCAACAAAATTATAAGCAAAAAATTGCTTTGTTTTTATAGATTTAAAACATTTTAGGAATAGAAATGTTGTATTTAGTATGATTTTAAAAACGCAATAGTTTACTCTTTTCTAAATATCTTAAAAACCTTAATAGCTAGAATCCGCCTGCAGATGCTATTAGGCTAAAATTTTCTAATAAGCGAGATTCTTATATAGAGGCTCGAATTTTATGCACGTTATATAAAGGAAAAAAACAGTTTGGTTTAATTCAAAAAAAAAAAGAAAATAAATTTTGCCGTTTTTTCAAAGAGCTAAGCGTTAAGGAAATGTAAACTGTATGTTTTTCAAGGGGCTCGTTTATCCTTTAGAGCTACCTTACATAGATGAAAGAAATGTTTTATATACAAAAGGATACAAGAAATTTGTCGTGTTTCAACAATTTTTTTAACTAACATATAATATCTTCGTTTTTTTGGGGGCTTTTTCATACCCCTACAAAAAATAAAATACATTGACAGGCTTCATCGTTTGTCATAAAATCTATGTGCTTTTGATTTTTTTTTCGTGTTTAGGGGTTTATTGCACTCTCTTATTACTGCCCTGTATAGTGGAAAATATTGTTTTTATATACAAAAGAAAAAAATAAATTTGATGTGTTTAATTGTTTTTTAAAAACGCTAAATGCTTTTGAAATACATATGGAAAACATGTATTTCATATTTATAGAAATTAAATAAATTTGACGTGTTTCTCCATTTTTTCGAAATATTATGTTATTTTTTCTAAAAATATATAACAGAAAAAACATCAAGCATCTACATCAGACACTTTCAGAAATTTTTGATGTCAATATATTTGCCCTAACTATTTCTGTTTTCAGTTTGACTCATATCGGCTTGCGCGTGTTTGTGCCCCTTAAAAATTTCGAAGATCTACGCTGATGACTGTTTTTTTTTTGTATTCTAGGGACTCTAGAACGTCAAAAAAACAAAACTTAAATTTTTCATTCCTTTTTAAGGTTACTCTTACTGGCTTTTTCTGTAAAGTCAGATTCCTCATTCTTCCTCTGTTGTAACTTTTTGATTTCTGTGATTTTTCCGATATTTTGCAACGTTGAGAAATTATTATCCCAATTTGAAGATCAAAATCCATTAACGTTACAATCTTACCATTAGCCACACACATTATAAATTAGCCATCCGTGAATGGAAGTTTTGCTATCACGGATCCAAATTGTATACTTGTAAACTTTGTATACCAAATTAACCTAACTATAATAAAAATAATAACTGTATACGGGAATTCAGGAGTTTTATTTTTATTTTGCTGTATAGGTGGTACCTATATAAAGTAAAAGTGCCGCAGATTTTAGTGTCTTGTAGTTTCTTGGCTAACTAAGAGTGGTAATACTTTTAGATAATTCTTAGTTTCTTAGATAATTTTCTTAATAGTAATATTAATTAGTGATTACGCTAAGGGTAGTTGTACCTGTTTGTAGCCAAAATTTCATAAATAAATTATTAACAATTTTCTCATGTATAAACCCAGAAAGTATTTTTTTTACGTTGAAAATCTGGAAACAAACTAAATATTTATTTTTGTATAGTAAAAGGGTTTTTTTGCATAAAATTCACCTTATGACGTGAAACACGCTCGGAACAGGAACAGATTTACTCCACTGTACCAAGGATTAGCGACCACTGAAAAGCTATCACAGTTGACATTTCTTGGAAAGCTTTGTTAAGGTTTTGCCTCACAATTCATTCAAAACGGCCATATAAAAGTTGTTTTAAATAATTTATAGTAATAAAAGTTCGGGAATAACCACTGTGCTAACCCAAAAATCAGTCGCCAACACTGATACAGTTACTTCGAAGATGTATCAAGCATTCGAGAAGAGATTTTCAAACATCTAAACCAATGTCGGATAGAAAATTAGACATTATATACTACTATATAGACACAGAACCAATTAAAAGGGTTGTTTTTATAAATATAAAATTATAAAACTTGTTTTGTTTAAAGCAAATACACATAAGGATACTCTGTATACAATAAACATCTTTCCGCAAAGCCTTAGTTTTTTGAGATACAGGTCTGCATTTCTAGAGAAAAACGATTGAAATTTGACACACTCTATATTGTAAGCAATGTTTACGAAATAGCTATGATATATTTCACAAAAATTTACTGGATGTTACTTTTTTTCTAGGGCGCGACACCTCCCCCCCACCGCAAAATTTTTACTGCCACGTCATTGGCTGTTTTTATTTAGAGAATCAGATTCCTGATTTTGTTTTCTAACTTCTTGGTTTCTTCAATAACATTTCTGGACGATGTGGTGAATGCGCTACATATTATTCTAATTCCACTGAAGACTCATCGCACCAGCTTACGGAAAAGACAGAAGAAGGTCTACCGGGCCAGCTAGTTATAATTTATATAACGTATTACAATGGAATTGACTTTATAAAGCCATTGATAATGGTAATAGCATACGTTGAATCGTTATATAAAAATGAAATGTTGGAAAAATGTTTGCAAAGATAGTTAAAGATTGCATATATTGTACATAAAATTCTTTGTTGCTGTAGTCAACTCCACGTAAAAAAACTGCTTTCTAAATGCACTAGATTTAAAAGAAATGAACGGTGTATTAAAAATAAGCAAATTATGGAGTCTGCTTTAGCTTTGGATTAATTCGTGTCGTGGTGTAAACATTCCTGAAAATACTATGTGCAATCGAAAGTGAAACGTCAGAAAATACCTCCACTTTGAAGAATCATTATAATTGAGAAAACTTCCTTTCAATACCAATATGTCTTACCAAGTTCTTCTATAAACGCAGGATCAGAACCTAAATTTAGTATATCTTCATATATTATGTGCCTCAAAAGTAAATTGTGTTTTTCTTGGATGTTGTTGGTAATCCGATTTACGATAAAATTAATTGAAAATACCACTTTTAGGCAGTCGGTGTGTTTAATTTCCTCCACGTTTTCCTCTGATATATAATGATCTTTTCCATTGTTTTTAGTTGGTAGATACTTTAGTCCATGTATTTTGGATGAAATCTAAAAATAATATATATTTTAAATTATTTATTGGTATTTATTTGGACCATTAGATTAAAGTAACTAAACCGGTCCAAAATTGAGAAGCGGTACTCTGATTTTTGCTGATATTTGAAAATGACGTAAATCCGTTATTGTTATTTTGTTTTTTTTGTTAAATTTCTTGGTTATATACAGGGCGCTTAATATAATGGTTATAAATTTGATAAAACCCTTATCTCCCTCAAATTTATAAAACCATGTTTAGAATATTTCAGGGGGCATGTTTGCATTGTCTGAACCTTAAACTTCAGGATGTTTTTAGTTTTTTTTCTACCCCAAGTAATATAAGGGTAATGGGCTTTTTTATGAATAGTGCCTCTTTATGCGTTTTTTTTTTAAATATTGAAGATACAAACGCAAAGACAGAACGATGCGCTTTTCAATATTTAAATTTACACCTACCTAGAAGACCAGGCATATACAATTTCAAAAGTTACGTTATAAATTACGTTACTGTGTGTAAGAATGCAAACTATAACAATTTGCTCCTTTTGGACCAATGGAACATTGTTCTAACTATACAAAAAACTGATTATTAGCTCTCTTTTTGTGTACATGTTTCCAAAAGTTTTACAAACTTGTTTTATATTTGCAACCATTATAGAAGTGCGGATCTATTTTTTTAAACTATTTTTTATCTATAGTGTGTTTTACAAAATCTAAAAAGTTACGCAAACTCAAAAAACAATTTGTTTTACATGATGAAACTTGAATTAATGCTGAGATGAATATTTCTTACTATCCAACGAATTTGCATCCTATTTAAATGTATGTTACATTTTCATTGAATAACTTTGATCTTTATTGATTGATCAATATTGTGTTAAGTGTTCGTATCATAATTAGCCATTTTCCGTAGATTATATTTGTCGTCTGATTTTCAGCATTGAGTTTCGAACGGGTGGCAAAACGTAATATTTGGGTAATGTTTAATAAGTTGAACAGCACAGGAGGGGTTGTCTTTGATAAGAGTGGTGTGAACTTCCTTATACAGAAGTAAGGTTTCGATGGATTTCGAGACATTTTGGGTTCATATGGGCATGTTATTTAATATTGCCTAGTGTTAAGTACGGATTACAAAAAATATTAACGAAAAATGATTAGTTATTAAAAACTAGTAAAGGAAATAACGTAAAATAGTGACATATGTCCTATTTCACAAAAGGAATTTCAAATATAAATACAATATTAAGTTTTTTAAAAAACCTTTTAACTTCTATAATCTTTTCAAAAATGGGTAAATTCTAGTATGTTGCTTCTAAAAGAAGCTTGTCTGAGCTTAAGTAAATGTGTAAGTTTTTTATTTCTACAAATAGTTCGTTTGAATATATTACTGAATTTTAAAATACGCTAATTTTTGCGTAAGTGATACCTATTTCGATTTTATTTGTGATATCATACATGGATTGATAGATTGTTGTTACATGACTGATTATCGTATGTATTAAGTAAAAAATAAATTAGGAGATTTTAGTACAATTTCATTATGTGTGATGTTAGATATAATTGATTTAAATTTATTATAGTCGATTTTAAAAGCATAATTTGATTGATTGCGTCAATTTTTAGTTTATTTTGGTTTTCTTCTGATTTTGTCATTTTTGTTCTGAGATTTAAGCTTCGCGGCTCTCAGTTTAAATGATCGTATTCCTGGGTGATTGTTTAAATTGATGAATTCTGCATTATCGCCGATAGTTCACCTTCAGCTGGACTTTATTTTGGGTTTAAAGCCTTTGGCATTTCTGCGCAACCAAGTCTGTATATTTTAAAATAATTAAACCATTTGATTCATTAACGGTTAATTTTTTGACATGTACGTGGGGAAATTATAATTTCGAATATTAGGAAAGTTTGATACATTATTTTGATACTATAATATAGGGCGATGTCACGAATTGAGCAACTAAAGTCGGTCAATTTAGAGATAAAAATAAATAAATAAGATAAAATTTGTGATTTCCAGTATGATTAAAAGAAGGAAATATTGGTCTGAGGGTAAAATTATTTCTTCGCTTAAAATTTTGTTCTGTAACATTCGGCTGTTGTCTAAAATTAGCCGTAGATTCCCTAAACTGTCCCAAACCCACAAGTAAGGTAATTCGAAAATATTGATCTCACCTCATCTCAGGGTCTTTAGATACCAAAAAACTTGTGTCTGTCTGTTCGCGGCATAGTTAAAAAAACTACTTACCCGATTGACTTTAAATTAAATAGTTAAATAAGTTCGCGGCATAGCTAAAAAACTATTTATCCGATTTACTTAAAATTCTGCTCAAACATTAAGGATCATAAGGGGATGACTGCGGCAGCCTGGTGAAATATTACTGAAAAACTTTTAATCCAATTTACTTCATATTTGGCTAAAAAATAAAGTGTTACGTAGGAATAGACTGGTAAGATTTTGGTACGTATCCAAGACAGCAAAACAAAATGGCGACCTAATAAAATATTTAATTAGCATATTTATAACAACATTTTCGTTTGTTCTATTGTGGTTATTATAAAAATTATTACAAGCCTTAATAAATGTATTTTGATTGGGATTGTCATCATATAACAGTATATTATCTGCATGATATCTGACTAACTGTAAATTAGGTTCGGTAGACTTTGTTTCTATTATTTAAACTAAATTTGAAAAAGGTGTTTTTGCTGACAATTTAAACTTCAGAAAGATTAAATCTTGCATGTTGTGGAATTAAAGGAGACAATGTAGGTACTGAAGATATTCCATATTTTTATCCTAAATTCATCCATCCAATAGGAGAGGCGATATGATCCTTTCCCTGGTTGGCTGTTATAAAGATATGAGTTTGAGACGATGCTTGTTACCAAAACTCGCACTTATAAGACGCTGGATGTTTTTTTTTCCAAATTGCTGGTCAATTTTAAGCTTCTTTGTACACCCAGTAATTTTTTTGATTGTTCGTTTTTGCCACAAATCGTTGAAATGAAACTAAATATTGAAATGAAAATATTCGCTGCCTTTTCTGAAACACTCTGCTTCTGTACAAACGTCAAACTTGAATTTTTAGTTAAAACATCGTTTTCTAAAGCTTCAGTGGATTTGCTGAAGCTTGCTGTTCTATATTAAATAATTTAATCTTTCCTCTATAATACATCATAATGCGATATAGAAAATTTTGTTTAAAATACTTGCAATCGAGAAGTTATTTGCAAATATTTGGCCCTACATAAATCGAATTAAAATCTAGGTGTCTTGTCAAAATATTTATTTTAATGATTATCAATCAAATCTATCTATTACGGCTTACCTTAGGAATCTTTTAAAACGGCTAAAATCTGCAACGCCAAAAAACATGTTATTATATGTCTTGTAGCAGAAACATTGAGCTATTGATCTACTTAGTAGTTTTTGTCCAGGGAGGTACCAATACGTCGTTACGAAGGCCTAAAGCCGAACAAACAAATCGGACTGAATTTTATGCTAGTATTTAAAGGAAATAGAAAAGTTCCTTTGGCGGTATCACTTGATTCATCTATAGTCAACTATTCAGATGCTTCAGTGCCAAACGTAAAACACTAGTGAAACGATGCGCGAACCGTTGACAAAATCCGACACGTATGCGCCAATTAATAACTCGAAAAACGAGCCTTGGTTTATAGAAACTTTTTAATACATGAGTGTACAATGAAAACTGCTTTGGAAATTATTTTCAGTTATATTTATAAATATTTAAATGATTACGAAGGATGAGAGCGAAACGATAAAAGTCCAAGAATTGTAATATTAAATTGTGCAGATATGCATAATTGACATTTCTCACGGGAACGTAACTTGTGGAGGTTTTTTCTGTAAAGATAAAAAATCGTTTATTTTAACTACAGATCCATATTTCTTTTTATTGTACGATTATAAAATAGCCTATCAGCTAGGTGGTACCCTAAGGTTAATGCGGTCAGTTATTCGTTAAAATTATGGCCCCATTTGACATACCCGGCAGTGGCGTTCGTCATATGTCGATGATGCTAAGGTAGTAAAATCAATAACAAAATTAGTAGCGGTCTATAAGAGAAGACGGACTATAGTTATTGAAAAAATTGTAAGGGTTCTCCGAAGTTATTTATTTATCAAGAAGCTAGATTTTTTATAATTTTAAAAAATAAGATGAACTTGCTACATTTGATTACTGATAAAGTCTTTTAAGACTCATACACACAACACGGTAAGAGATTTATATGACCCTCATTAACTTACCAAACCAACTAGTTTGCAGATTTGATTGATATTTTCAGCTAAATGTTTATTCTTATCAAAATCGTAAAGGATTTGTTCTTTTGAGTCAAACTTTTCAACGGATATCTTTGCTATTCTTGACATCTTGCGGCATTCCAAAGCTGTAAAACAAGATACGAAAAGGAATATTAATGAGCTAATGAAGTATAAAAACAATTTGAGATCTAGTGGAACATTATATAGAAGAACAAGCAACATATACGGAAAAGATCTAGGTAGGCAATGAAGTCAGATACTAGATAGGGTGCCATTAAATAAGTATTCCAAATTTCAACACTAGCCTTCTGAGAATACTTTGCGTGGAATTAAGACCCTCTATATCATAATAATAATCATAATCATAATATTTATTTGACCACATTTTGTACAAAAACGTTATAATTGTAGCAAGTCATAAAAATTAACATTGATAGAGATGATGTTTTAGTATATGCACATACCATACGCAAAAATGAAAACTAAGCACTAAGATAAAATAAGCATAAGACACAATAATAAAACGAATATGGCTTATGATAAACAAACAAATAAGCATACATTTCAAATATTAAACTTTGTCCTAGGATTTACAATATCAAAGAATTCCTGTATTGTATAGAAAGCACGTGATGTTAAAAATTGCTTAATTGCGACTCTAAATCTTGTTTCGTTGAGACATTTTATTGATAACGGTAACACATTATAAAATTCAATGTTAAATGAGTTGTTTATTGATTTTTTAAGACGGAACCACAGCTCAAAGATTTAAGCTGTGAAGGAACTTAGGCCCACGAATTAATTGTGCGGATCTTGTGCCATAGTGATGAAAATCATAATTATGCAAATATTGCGATTTATTTTTATGAATTTTCAGTAACTGGTTTAATATATATAATGAAGGAAGAGTCAAGATTTGTAAACTTATGAAATAAGACCTACAGTGCTCGCGGTGACCAACTCCTGCGATAGTTCGTATGGCCTTTTTCTGCATTCTAAAAATGCATTTTACGTTGCATGAGTTACCCCACAAAGCTACCCCATAAGAAATATGAAATAAGGAATAATATACATTAACAACTGATTGTCGGTTTAAAATGAATTTTAGTTTTCTAATTACAAACAATGCCGAAGATAATTTAGAACGCAATGATTAGATGCGAGTGGTCCAATCAAGAGAACCTTCCAAGTTCAAACCCAGCACCCTTGTACTTTCTCCCTCTACCAACTGTGGATTTGTTGAAAATATAAGTTCTCAAGTCTCCGCTTTTACAGCCAATAAACTACTATTGTTTTTTAATTCAACGATATTTTTATGATGACATACCGTACTGAGACACATCTCACAATTTGTTACATTCAAAGAAATGGACCAAACGGTTTTTTATAATAACTTCAAATACCTTTCCAAACAGCAGGACAATAAAGATAGGCCTGTAATCTCGAACTGAAATCACATCTCCCTTTTTAAAAACCGGCACTACGCTGGACAGTTTGAAACATGCTGGAAAAGTACCCCGTTCTATACATATGTTAAATAAAAAAGTTAACAGTTTAATTATTACTGTCGATATGTTTTATTATAATACTATTTAAATAATATATATCATAGGAACTGGATTTTTTAAGATATTGTATAGCATCCCATACATGAGTTTCACTAACGGGTAAAAATGCTAGAGATTTAGAGAATAACGGAATGGACTCAATCAGTTTTTGTTGTGATTCGGGATCAACTATCAGACTATGAACTAAATCAGATGCGATCGCCAAAAAATGCTTACTAAAGTCATTTGCTGTTAGCTGAGAATCATTACCAGAAAATCTATTTCGGTTTCTTTCCAAATTTATAATATTCCAAGCACTCCTTGATTTGTTCTTGGAACTGTTGATATAATTGCTATATGCGCGTTTTTTAGCTTCAACGATAGACTTCCTATAATCTTTATGCAGGGATTTAAAAACGGACCTACTATCAGCGTTACCAGTAGCATCACTAATAAGCTTTATGGCAGATAATGTTTCCTTTTTTTCTCTCAATTCGTCCGTAAACCAGTGCACCATAAACTCTACATTATTCGAATCATAGAACTGAAACCAGTTTAGGGACTCGAGGTTTTTAGTCATATTACCAATAGACTTGTCTGTAATTTTTCTTGCCTTAAAAATATTGGGCTTCGGCCGTAGATTTAAATTAAATTTAATAAATTGTCCATAATGATCAGAAAAACATGGATCAATGATGCCTGATATAAAACAAGAGGTATCCAGATCAGTTAATATGTTGTCTATACAACTGGCAGAAGTATTTGTTAAGGTATTTGTTGAATTTGTTATCGAATAATAATTATTATTCAAAAAGTTTACTGAACCTTTATTTTTGTTTTTATTTTGTATGCACACTACTCTATTTTTTTTAAATTTTCGTTATATTTGAATTCTGTCGATAAAACGATTATTTTTTTACAGTTCAATCTAAAAATTAATGTAACGTATTAACAATACATACTAAAAATTTATTTCTATTGATTTTGTTGTCGAATGACTGTATCTGAATTCATTGCAATATGTTACATGGTTTATAAAATATTAACAATAAGAGCCATTTCTGGATTTATGTTCATATGACTTTTCAACTTTCTTGGTATGATATACCCCAGAAAATTGGGACACGTATTTAATAATACTCTTTATATTAAATACATGCAATCGACTTCACAAAGGATTAAACGTGGAATAGAATTTGTCGAGGTCTTTGGAAAAGGTTCCATTGACATTTCCATCCATTTTTTTAAAATGCATTGTTCTGCCGATACATGGTGGAAATTCATAACTAAGATATATGACACTAAGTAAAAAAATACAAAGTTTACTTAAATCATGTCATCACTGTGACTTCACTAAAGAGGTCCAAATTTTGACCAGATCTACTTGACACAGAGGGACAAATATGTTTTCTAAATACCGGAATTAGAGAAAATATGGTAAGACATAAGCAAAACATAATTGGTGAACCAAAAGTGTTAATTACCGTTGCAACCATATCTAGACTAAATTTTAATTTTTTTTGGTGAATCAGGGAGTAAATCTCTTCGTATTAAAGGCACACCATTGTAAGATTATCCGGTTTCCTTGGTATTATTAAATTTCCGGAAAAGATCGAAAAAATGTTGAGCACTTATATATTTATTAGAGTATTTCCTGAGTAAATATTGTAAACATAATTGGAAACTATATTTTATTTTAACTAATGTATTCAAAATAAGATTTATTAAATTAAACTCCGCTGTTTTCTATTGTTTTTATTTAAGGAGCGGTGGGTGTGGTCATGGTAACGCTTGGAGTGACATGCATCGTTCCATTCCAAAGCTACATTCACATTTTTTAGCCGTGCTAGTTCGCTATTTTTTTATATTAATAATAGTAATGAATCGAACTATAAATAGGTATTATAAGAATTTTTTTTATGTTTCATGCATAACAAATTACAGCTTTATCGGTTTGTATGACATTGCCTGAAGTGAAAATTGCACAAGTGTATTTTTCGCGATAAATACTTGTAGCTAGGATTTTTTTGTCAGTCAAAAATTATTAACATGACATGACGCAGTAGTTTCTTACCTTCAAAAATTTATATTCTTATTAAGGATATGAACTTACTTAATATATATTATTAACCATTTTTTATTAGAAGACAATTTTCGCCATTTGTGGCCACATTTTGCCAGTTGTGGCCATCAGGTACTCCTCTACAGGAGTTAAGAACGGTAGAACAGTAGGTATTTGGTGGGAAAACTAAGGGAAAATCAGTTAAACTTCTGGACTTCCTCCTCATTATCAAATTAAGGGGTAACGTTTACAACACCAAAATGGCATACATACCTAACACCAGGTAACATCTGTTATATCTAAAAGCTGAAATATATACATATATTTTTTCTATAAAAGTTTTCTTCATTTCCTTTTAAAAAATTTTGACGTGCATTTTCTTTAATAATATTTTATTTAAAAAAACATATGCAAAATTAGAAGCGCAAGCTTTAAACTCATACAAAATGAACACATTGCTTCAAACGAGTCATTTTATTAAAACGTATTTAATCTTTGTACGGGACTCCATCAGTTTTGGCACATGAATTAATTTGCGTACGCTTAAATTAAAATTAAATGCCTGCAAGCAGTTGAAACTATCAGATTTTCTTTCTTGATTGCATGCAGAGCAGCTAGCAAAGACTCCTCTCAGTATCAGAACAAGACTCTTTTATCAGACGTATCTATTTCCGCAAAACAGCTTCTGCTAAAAACGAAAATTTAAAGCAGAAAACGAATATAATGGTAAAAAAACGGTATTAAAAAAGTTACATGAAAACAAAAAAGACAGAATTGGAGGTTTTATTTTTAAACACGAACAAAAAAATGTTGCTTCTCAAGTGATTTAAGTAAAACCTAGTATTTTAACAAGTTTATGGTTTGGCAACAATTGTTTTTCCACTGATCTATTTCTGGCCCCCTCATGGCCACAAATATAAAAATAAGTTAAAAAATTGCTCAATTTGCGAGCTACCCCTATATTTATATAACACAAAGCCACCTCTATATTTTTTTTCTCATATTTTTCCCAAGTATTTGTAAAAGGTAGGTACTAATTAGTACTGTACTACTAATTAAAAAATGTGCGTTTTTATAGAATATAGCCCACGACTGTTAACCTGTTTTTAGATGTAGATGACGCTAGGGATATTCATTTATACATTTATGCCTAGATATGAGTGCTGTATCTATTAAATATCTTACAATTAATGAATTTTACGAGAAATGGCTACAAACGTGACAACTGACACAACTGGTGCTTCTACCCTACTATTACTATTACATTTTTAGGTCTTTATTCTTAATATAAAAAAATCCTACTTTTGCGTTTCATTTCATTTACCACATTGCTTTATAATTCTGAGAATTTAAAGTTACATACTTACAAATTTAAATATTCCTTTTTCGGCCTTGTGACAATTTAACTGTTTAACTAGTTAACACTTTTTACGCTATATTCCGTCAAAATGGAATCATTTAGATTTCAAATTTAAGAAACGTACTTCCCTTGCGGTTTGGCTGATTGAATTACTTTAACAACTCAACCGCATCTTTCGATAATAATCCATTTGATAAATTATAATTATTTAATAATCAGACAAATGAATATTACCTCTAATACACTGTAAAAAGAGATTAAATATTTAGTTATTTACGGAGTTGGTTTTAAACAGAATTTCCTATAACTGACAGTATAATCATGGTCCTCTATTATTGAGAAATGGGAAATGCCCTTATACCATGCAATAGTCCGTCTGCCGAAAAAGAATTTCAGGGAATGGCTGTTAATTCTTAATTTCTACTACCCTCGCTTATTTAAAAGTATGAAATTATTATAGTAATAAAAGTAAACATATAATACCTATAATAATTCTTAAGTAGGTATAGCAAAACTCAAATTGGTTTCAATCAATAAACCTAAAGTCTAAGGAAAAAATGAATACTTTAAAAACACTCTGTATCATCAATATAAATATTGTTTTTGTCATATATCTTTTTTATTTTATGCTTAATTGTTTTTTAGAAAACAAATTTAAATTCTCCAGAAAAATCCAATTGCATTTATATATTTCTTTTATGTCTTATATAACAACTGATTTTAAATTTATATTGGACGCCATTTCGTTCGATTCGTCCCAATATTTTTCCAGTTTCTATATATGCCGCCACTTGATTGTAAGGCATATTTTAAAATAAATTGAATAAGTAGTTTTTTATACTGATTTTTTAAAAATTTCAATATACCACCATCTTGTTCGGTGATGTTTCGCACATTAATACCAAAATTTTACAAGTGTATATATCACATCTAATTTTTAAACAAAATTTAAATACTATAACAAAGGTTTTTTTACGTTGATTTTTAAACATTTTATTTAATCACTATTTTGAATTTGTGAAACTTAATTCTGGCATATAGTTTAAAGTAGTTTTTCAGGCTGTTATTTTATTAGGCAGCCATTTTGTTTTGCCATCTTGGATTCGTACCAAAATGCTAGCAGCTCATTCCTATGTACATTCGATTTTTGTACAACAATTGAGGTAAATTGGATAATTAGTTTTTTACTAATATTTTTTTTAACATTTCACTGGATTGCCATTTTGTTTCGCCGTATTGAATTTTTACTGAAATGTTACCAGGTGATCTCCACATGACCTTTAATTTTCGATTAAAATTTAAATTTAATAGGGTAAGTATTTTTTTAACTATGTCGTGAACAGACAGACTCACTGACAGACGGACAGGCACAGCCATTGAATTAAGAAAAAGAAATTGGCATCTGGGGACCTTAAAATGTGAAAACCTATAAAATTCTGGAAGGGGACTTTTAACTATTACAAATATTTTATTTAGTCGCCATTTTGTTCCGCCATCTTGAATTCGAACCACAATTTTATTATTTCGTCTCTATATCACACTTTATTATTGCACAGAACTTGAAATCAATCTTATAAATAGTATTTTCAGGAAAATTTTTAAAATTATTTGATCAAGCCGTCATTTTGTTTCGCTATCTTGGATTCATATCAAAATTTTAGCAATTCATTTATACGTAATACTTAATTTTGGTACAAAATTTGAGGTAAATTAAATAAGTAGTTTTTTAGTAATCATGTTTTTAACATTTCATTAGGCCGCCATTTTGTTCCGCCATACTGAATTTTTACCAAAATGTTGAGATAAGTAGTTTTTTTTACTATGCCGCGAAAAGACCCAGAGAGACCGACGGAATTGCAAAACATATTTTTTGGCATCTAGGGAAACCTGAAATCTGAGAAAACCTCGGAGGGTGATTTATTTACGACTACAATATTTTCCTCTTATGAAGGAAGTTAAAGTATTGCATACATAAGTAAGTTGGTAGTATCACTTCCTTCTTCATTCTATTAAAGACGGTCATGGTTGATCGAAGCTTATTTTTAATAGGTTTATGTTGTGTATGTATATGCTAAAATACCATCGTTGCGTGTGTCCAAGTCATAAAGAAGCATCTAAAGATGTTATATTCGACTGAAGAACCTGGGGAATTTATTTAAAATATTGGTTGAATAAAGACATACCTATTTTCAATGTCACATGAATATATATATATGTATATATTGTGTTTATTATGAAATTCACAGTCGTAGGCATTACACGAGTAAAATATTTAACACAAATATAAAATAAAGCTCCCTGATCTTTATTTACGTTGGAAATCTTCGTACAAATCACTTTACAGGTTCAACTTGTGTTTTCATTAACTTATCAACTACAGTTGGACTGTTGATCTGTGGAAGGTCTAGGTATTCAGATAGGACCTACTTGACACTTTTTCAAACTAAGCAAAATGTTGTTATTTGCCAAGGCAAATCATATACTCCAACCCGCGTAAATACAGAAAAAAACTAAAAAAATCACCCATTTTACTTCTGCACTCTGCACGTTCTAATGTTGAAATACTCTGATGGGTAGTTTTGAATGCTGAACTGTGCGACAATGGAGGAGCAGATATGTTTTTTCACTCCACCGTTGATGCGAGGAAACATGTTTCCGATTCGGTCCGTCTGTCTGTCTCCCGGTGTGTTGATCTGTTTTTGTGGCGTCATAGCCAGGAACAGTGTTGCAGGAAACTATTTTCCAAATGTATAAGAAAATGCCTTAAATGGTACTAAATATAGGATAATTAACCACGAAGCACCCTTTCTGTCTAAAAAAACTATCTACGAATGTATTCGCCAATTCTAGATCTGCACTACTTAACGTGGCCCATAATTTGTCGACTAAAACAAGTTTTCATATCATATATATGAATGCATTAGTCAATTATATCAAAACTAAAAAAATACCCTTACCTTCATACAGTTTAAAAAGACATCGTATAAATGTACTAAATTTAGTACAGATGATCATGTTATATCTATATCTGACTAATTTCAAATTATGCACAACACTGTTACGCATGCTTGTTGCAGTGGCGCAGGATATATCCTTTAAAAGCCATATTGTTTAAAAACATTTTTTTTGTTAAATGATGTGTATAATTAGCATATGGGTCTTGTAAAGAATTAGCCCAACGGAATTTCATAATTTTTGAATATAAAGTAACAAGTATACCTTCTTTCAAATGTTTTAAGAGAAAAAATGTAATGGATGAACCACTTTTTCTATTAAAAAGAACAAAAAGATAATTGTCATTTTCACTGCGTTTCAATGCGAAAACTCCTTTTTATGACAGTTTTAAGAAGGAATATTTTAGCTCTATATTTTGCATAAAATTTTGACGTTTGTTTTCCGACTTGGCTGTTGATATTTGTGTTTATTAAATACGAAAGTCTAGTTTCATTCAGTTTTTTTACATCAGCACCAAAAAAAGGCCTAACCTCAGCTAACCAAAAATGCAGTCCAATAATTTTCTTTTTCGGAAATTTAATCGTAAGTCAAACGACTTGGCCACAGCCTTAGAATGGTTTGACTTCACATTTATCCACTCTTAACTTGACATGTAGAAACTTATAGATTATTTTTAGTTAAATATAATCAATGGCTGTGTTATAAAGCATTATTATGATCCATCTAGCAATTTTGTGCATATTAAGTAACGGTTTATGAATAATATGTTTATTAGCAATACTGTCTATAAGCGAAAAACAAACTAAGCACCCACTACCTTCTATTCCAAGAACTAGACGTTTTTGGCTGTAATTTGAAAGAAACCGGATCATCCATATATTTTTGTGTATTCAAGTATGTAATTTAAAAATATGGAAATTTTTTTAATACATATTTCAAATTTCACAAATTCAGAGGGGCTAATTAACAAGAGCTTTAACAAATTACTGACGAATTGACCAGCCATTTATCATCTTTAGTATTGGTTGACCTAACCTAACCTAATCAAAGCCCCGTCTTTATCGTGATAAAAATATTCCTACCCACTTCAGTTTAATTCATTCCCAAATATACAGGACTGAACTGAAACGTTCAAATGGATGGAAATATCAGTTAATCGCCTTGTATATCGCGATTTTCAAGTGGATGGACTGCATTGGATCGGTTCAAGTGGATGCAATTTACGTGATATATACGTACCCTAAAATCTCTTTGTCAAATTCAGTGGGACTAATAATTAACAACAGCCTTAACATACTACATGCATACTGCATTGAGCAGCTATTTATCTTCTTTGGTATTGTATCTTATTATACAATGCTATTAGTTTACAAAACTATGTTTTATTAAAAGATAACGCCCGGCTTTATTTTCCAAAGAACGACGATAATCCAAGGTTATTTTTTAACGGTTCCTTTTCATTTTTGTTAAGAATTATGTAGAGTTAAGAGGGGCTCATTATCACCTGGTTTAACTTGCTACAGCTCATAAGTCTACGTATTTAAGAGGGCCAAAATACAATATTTTTAACAGTAAATTCGCTCTAGGAAAACACTGATTCCAAATCTGATATCAGTTGTGGATTGTCCGTGTTGAACGTCCAAATGCTAAGTTTGATATTAATATGAGCTGTCAAACGTATACCATTTTGATGCTTTTTCGCAATACAATTTTGAAGACCGTTTAATATATGGAATGGGCGTATAAAATGCGTCGAATCCGATATGATAAAATTTAACTTGAAGATGGTTTTGTGTGGTGGAGTCGAAACCTGTTTTTGTTATATCATAAACATACATGGCATTTGGATGTTCTAGGCTGTAAACAATCCAGAGCTGGTATTAGATTTAAAATAAATTCTTTCCAACGTTTACTGAAAATATTTAATTTCTCCCACAGCCACAGTATATCTGGTTCCCTATAGGCGGCCAGAATTCGGACAAAGCTAAGGACTTTTATATTATAAATATTAATTTTGGTAGCCAAATAAATAAATATTAGAAACAATAATAAGTAGTAGTTTTATAACACTTGATAATTATAATATCAGAGGCATATGATGATATCTTTTTAGATTTTTCATTGATCCGAGAAAAACAATTGAGTGTCGCTTCCGTTGTAACCGGAAATAGATCTAGGTCAAGAATTTTAAAGGAAACCTTGTATGTATACTTTTATGCCATTCGATCGCAGTGGCGGCACGTGGTCAACTTTTCAGGGGGGTCAATATATATATATATATATATATATATATATATATATATATATATATATATATATATAACACAAAGAGATCATCTGAAAAAAAAAAACGAAACAATAAAATGTCTTTATTACTTCGCAACCGCATGTCCAGGCAGATAAATCGTACATATCTTTTACAAAACTAACGATTTACTTCTTTGTCTTTGTCTTTACTTCTTTGCTAAATTTTAAATTTCGGTAAATGTCGATTACTGGTCTTCAATTCGAGTCATTTCTCAAAGTTCAGCTCGCCAAAATAATTGAAAACGGCTTTATATTCTAACACACTGTAGCTACCTTTCTTTAAAACATTAATTTAAACTACAATATCAACAAATAAAATGTAAAGTCTTAAAAATAAAATCTATAAAAATACGCAATCGTAACCACAACCTATCACACGATCCACATTAAACGCATCAACTGATAAAAATATTTAAGTTTCCTCGGTGCGGCTGTTGACCCAGACTTTGCCAACGTAAGCCGTATATTATCTATGCGCCCGTGCGAAAATTTGATCGATCGATTTGAGCACTCCAGAAAAACTCTCCTCTGTTTATAATAATGAGGTCAACGCGGGCCGCAAGCCGTGATCGATGCCAACGAAACGAAACTTCCGGAGATCGCGGTGCGAGGCATCCATATGGTGTCGCGGAATTAAGCAAACGGTCAACGAGTTTATACGCTTAGAATGTAGAGGGAATTTCCAACTTAAAAAAAAGATATAATATAAATTATTATTTATATGTTTCTGTTTGGAAATATTTATTGGGGGGTCATTGACCAAATGACCTATTGGAGGAGCCGCCACTGTTCGATAGGGCGACAAATTCCCGATTCAATGACATATCGCAAGTAGAGATTTGTTTTTAAAATGGCGGCGCAGTAGACATTGTTTTCCAAAATCAATATACCTACCTACATTTACATAAAATAGTTAAACCTTTTTTGGCACGAATTAAGAAATCCATGTCATACATGGATTTTTTAATACCTATTTTCACATTTTTTGCAACTATTTTTATTTGAATAAAAAGTAGGTATACCGGTCAGCAAAATTTCAGAATTATTTTTTTATAGGCTTATACCAAATTGAACATTTTTTGGAAAACTTGCATTTAGATGTAAATGATGGAATGGTCTTCCAACAAGACAAAATTATTTCAAGAACTGTAACGAACCACTGCAATGAACGATTTGGGCAGAATTGGTTGGGTACTAATAGTTTAATCCGGTGGCCAGCCAAGTTGTACGACTTGACCCCAATGGGTTTCTCTATATGGGGTTTTCTCAAAGAAAAGGAGTAACAGTTGACTCTGACTTGAAGTTTAGCTCTCATATTTCGCTTTTGGGAAGGAAGCTTGCTGCAGGTTGCTTTGCCGTTCGGATAATTTCAAGGCAGCATGCCTTAATCGAATGGCTTATCAAGTATGGCATTGCTTTTTGGGGAATGTGTTCCAAGGGCCCTTTAAACATCATTTTCGTTTTGCAAAAAAGGGCTATTCGCTCAGTGTTTGATATTGGGTATCGGGAATCATGCAGACCAACCTTTGTTTCCCAGAGGATTCTTACTCTAACATCCCTGTTTATCGTGGAGACTGTGAGTCTAGTTTTTCGACATAGAGATAGTTTTGTGGCTTCTGAGCATGGCTATCATACACGACTAGCACAAGGTCACAATGTTCCTCGGCCGATGCCTTCATCAACATTGACAAAACGGTCTGTTATATATGAGAGCAAAAAAATTAATCACTTGCCAACGGCAATTAAAGAGGACAATAATTGTTTTCCTAAATTTAGAAAGAAAGTAAAGGAACTTCTACTTGTAAAAGCTTACTATGGTTTAAATTAATATTGCTGTGATAACTTTTAATACGTTTTTTTATTATTTCTAGTTTTAAATTATATTTTTAATACGTAATAATGCTCTCTCATATATTTTATTTTTGTTATTTGTATATATAATAATTATTATTTTTTATTATACTTTCTTTTATCTTTTCATATACTCTATGATATACTTAAATTAAATGATTTTAACTTTTTTATCCACCTAAATTTACTTTCTTATTTTTTACTGTTCTAATATGTTGTTTATCAAGCCACTTTTCATTGTCGTATACTTATTTGAATTCTACTTGTGTATGTATGTATGTGCGTACATATTTTGTTTAGGTTAAATTATTGCAGGATTTGTATAGGGCAAACAAGAATATATTTTCTATTTTCCATAACATTACACATTTTTTTACACTTCTTCCTTTCTAACTTTATTGTATCTTTAATTAAAATCAGGATGAAGTGTAATGGCTTTGTCAATAATATTTTAGGGTCTTGGATAATAAAGCATATATTGATTGATTGATTGATTGAGAGATTTAGAGATCCTAGAAAATGGAATAAGACAAGTTGTTGATAAGATTTGGGAAGAGCATTTAAGGAACTTACTTACCGAAAATATCAATTGAGTCAGCAACAAGGAGGAGACAGGTTAGAACATTTGATTAAATGATTTTTTTTAAATCTCACAAATAGTTAAAAATAGAAAATTGTCTAAAATTGATTGAATAAAATTAAAATGGTTAAAAAAAACCTTCAATGATTTTTTAATTTTTTTACTTGGAAATAAAAACAAAAAGAGTAGTGGGTCAGGCGTTTAGCTATAGATACTGACTTATAATTCAATGTTAATTAATCAATTTCTATGAATCGAAATGTTTGCATGTTTCATAAAAAAATAATCAAAATGCTTCCTTTATTTGCCGTTTCACTAGGTTGCTTTACGAAACTCGATCGATGACGTCACAGTGCCACTATATTGATTTTAGAAGCAATGTGTCCTGCGCCGTCATTTTGAAAACAAATGTCTACCCATTTTGAAAACAAATGTCTACTTGTGATATGTATGTGATATATATACAGGGTTTCCTTTAAAATTCTCTACCTAGGTCTTTTTCTGGTTACATTGGAAGCGATATTCAGTTGTTTTTCCACGAAATGTATGGATTCTAAAGACCTATATCTTTGATTCAAATATCAAAACACCAACTTAAATAGCAGTTGAATGACGCCTTGGCCAATGATTTCGTTATCAGATATAGGCATTCATATATGAAAGTGAGGACCTTTTCTTTTAATTCGAACCTCTCTCCTCCGGAACAAAATTCCAAATTCTCCATTGCCACCAGTCATATTTTTAAAAGATTTCATGAAATCTTCAAAGATGTATCGGCAACTCCATAAAACGACGAGGATATTCTCTGCGAGGTTCTCTATTTAGGGATACATCAATAAACAGGTTGAATTAGTGACAAAAATTAACTTTATTTCGTTATGATCGTTATTTATTATACATAAATCTGACAATTGACTACTGGTTTTTTAGTATTTTGATTACCACATTTAATAGGTATATTTTTATACTACTTACTAAAAATACGATTGAGTATTCCACTGACTAAAATCTGTTAAACTCGATACAATAAGATAATTTACTTTAAGGATCTTTTTTATTTGTAAGGGGATCTAGACTTATCTGACTTATCTTAACATTGGTATTTTCAAATATGTTGTTATAAATCTATTTTGAAATATATAAAATACCTCCAAGTAGTATCTGACATCTTATTCCCTTACACTGGACAGAAATATGTAATGCAAAGAAAAACTAATTATTTTGCAAGATATACTCACAGAAAAACTTGCTTTTATTTCGCATAAAAAATCTATGGCTAAATATTGTTTAGGTATTTTACAGGTTTTTTTAACCGTTAACTTAAACATTTAGTAAAATAAATAATACTAGATATATATCAGAATTGTATACATTTTAACTAATTAAAATATATAAATGAACCAATGAGTCAACAATTTTTATTTCTGATAATATTGGAATAACTTGTTCAAAAAATTTCCGCATTACCTTCTTTTCCCATTGTTTGTTATAGTTTAAGTTGATACAAAGAAGTCTTATGCCTTTAATTTATTGGTTATGTGTATATCTGAGAACGGCATTTACAGTGACAAGTAATGCGAAAATTTGTACAATAGATTTGAATTAATTTATATAACTGTAATATATTTAGACATCTTCGAAATTAACTTAAATCATAAAAGTGCTTTCAAAGTGTCTATATATAATCCATTTAATTGTCGGTTGGGACGTCATTTATTCCTGAAATATAAGCCGATGGAACCTGAAACAAAAATTATTGAGTTAGGTTTATAGTATTTATTTTTATTCAGAGGAAAAATG
This sequence comes from Kuschelorhynchus macadamiae, assembly GCA_030620095.1. Taxonomy (NCBI): domain Eukaryota; kingdom Metazoa; phylum Arthropoda; class Insecta; order Coleoptera; family Curculionidae; genus Kuschelorhynchus; species Kuschelorhynchus macadamiae. Next base: position 276,901 of record JAUTXW010004990.1, on the reverse strand, counting down.
TGTTGTGAACTGTATTCACTTTTCGAAAATAAAACATATGAAAACAAAAAAAAAGTATGCAATATATGGGAAAATGTTTTATTATTCATTTCTCAGAACATTTTATTCTTGATAAAAGTTGGTGTTTGAAAAAAAATAGTTTTGACAGTATTACGTTACTTTTCGTCAGATATATAGTGTATTAAAACATACTAAAAAGTGGGTTTCAAAAACCAGAAATTAAAAAAAAAGTTGTGACCATATTTTTAAAGGCCACACAAAAGCTAAGTAAGGTTTTTTCATATTAACTATAATTACGGTATTTAGATTCAAAAAAACGGAAAAAATGTTTAGGTGTTTGATTTTAAATATCTTCTTAATTATACTAAAATAGAAACATTTTACTTATACTTTATTTACGATTTTTATGCCCTTGACGATCTCTCAAAATTTTTTTTTTTTAAATTTCTGTTTTCGAATTCACTTTGTTTTAATATTTTTTTGAACACCCTGTATACTTGACCTAAAGTTTAATATTGTCAAAAGTATTTTCTTTTCAAGTAAAAACTTTTATCTGGAATAAAAATTTCTGAGAAATGAATCATAATCAATCATATCTTGCATACTTTTGTGAACAGATTGTATATTTTTTATTGTTTATTGTATTTATATTGCTTTATTAAATCTTAATTGATAAGAATATTTAAAGTTAAAGTTTTTTTACATATAGCTGATTCGTAATAAGTTAAAAATATAGGGCGGGGGGCTATCCCCGGGAGGAGCTATCAAAGCTGCCTAATCAAGCCTTGTTACAGAAACTTTCTTAACATGGTTAACGCTGAATTTTTTTTTCCAAATAGCCAACACCATTCTAAATGTAAAAATAAATCCTGTTAGCCCTACCATGTGTCAAGTATTTGACAGGAGCAGGAAAATGTATAACTTGGCGACTTGTTTGAAAACGACAGTGCGAACAAAAATAATTCTTTTTACTCATGTAATATAGTTATTTATGCAACTAGCACAAAAAGTAAGTGGTTTTCGGTCGCGACATGAAAATGTGAACATATCGAGTGCGAAAAACACTCTTTCTGCACTGTTGCATATTTTTTTTTATAAAATACATAATAGTAAAATTCAAAAACAAAAGTATTTTCTTTTACATCTTGTAGAAATACCGGCAGTTTAGTTGGAAATTTGGTGTCACAACCATCGAATTTTCCCTGATAATTGTTTTAATTGTCAAAATTATCGTCGGTTAGTGGTTGCTAGGTGAATTTGTTGGTTGAAATCTTGTTTGTTTTTAAAATCATGTTTTTATTAAAAAATATAAGTGAAGAAGATATTCCATCTGGTATAGAAAATAGCGCTACAGTACCTATAGCGGTATACTAAATCCAGACATCTGTATGAACTGGCGTACACTTAGTTCCTAGAATGGAGGCAGAAGAAGAATGTTGGTGTTTTAGAAAAAGTTCTACTTGTCTATTTCATGGAAAAACTAAAAACCAAAAATTTTGGAGTCAATATTCAATGTTGAAAAGTACTCTACACCTGAAAGATAATATGCATATATGAAAGTTTTGCAACTTACTGGCATTTCTAAAGCAAAAATGGAATGGTTACAGACCTAAAAACTGTAAAATATTTACTCGAACTGAAGTTGAAATATTTTAGCAAAGTGCTGAAGCAGATGAGCACAAATATTTGTGGTCATTATTTGTGCGTATTGTTTAAGGTGTCTCTGATTATTGGCCTTTTTAGTAAAAGCAAGAGAGAATAGTTAACATACTGGGATACAAAAGATGTAGAAGATAAATAAGAATTTATGAAAATCCGCATCCTAAATACAAAAATCAAACAGCCTAGAGAGTTCACTATCACCCAAGGCATAGAAAATATAGATTTGTTGGAGATTATACGAAAATATTTTCGTTTGCGGCCTTCACAGATCTCACACATAAGGCTTTCTGTTGCCTATAGGGCAAACAAGAGTATATTTTACCTCAATTTTACCTCACTAGTACGAAATAGTGGGCCTACTATTTTATAAAAAATATTTTTTTAATGCGGTCAGAATTTAGTAGTCGGATATGGCAATGTATTTCGAAATACCAATTTGTGACTGTACCTATTTTTCCGGATACAAAATTATGCATACACATCAAATGAACTAGGCTAGTCGAAAGAGGAGTTGTTTGAAACATTTTTTGTCTAAATTGTTACGGTTTTAGAGTAACTTTCACTTACGGCAGTCAATATAGTGTCAAAATGGGTTGCTTACAATATTGAGAGAGAACAAGGTATTTTAGTGTGTTTTTTTTTATCTAAGAAGTCTCAATTTGCACGAGAAAGAAGCTTTGACATGAAGAAAAGGATGTACTATATTGACCCTCACTTGGAATGAACTGATCGTACTAAATGAGGGTTAATTCAACGAGTGCAGCAAGCTTTTTTGAATCTCGATGGCCAACAAGTTAGAAGAGCTATCACGCTTTATGTTGAATCAATGAGTACTTAGAGACCATTCAAAGGTTTATTTTGCATGCAGTATTTTTAACGGTAAATTTGTTTTTGTAATTGCTTTAATGAACTTGATCATACTATACCACAATATTAGTAATATTACTTAGATTTATGGTTTTCATTAGTTCTTATTAAAGCAAATTTAGATCTTATTTTTATGCCCATTTTCTGATTTTTTTTTGTCACAAGCGGTAGATGAAAATATTGTTTATTAAACGTTATACATTTTGTATATGTTTTATGAAAAACATTTTAATTTAATACTAGCACAATTTAAAACCCTTCATAGTTGTTTTGGCAAGCTGCAATGGTCACAAATCGTGTTATACCTGGCCTATTAAATTATAAATTTTAGAATTTTTAGGCATATTCATTAAGTTCTTATGTTTTATCATGAATGTCCAAAAAATTGTTCGATGTAAGTAAAGATATAACATACTTCTTTAAGTGGACATGTTTTAGATTAAGCATTGCTCAACAAAAGGCATTCAAAATGTAAAAAAAAATCTTTTAACTCGATATTCTTATGAGTCAATCAAAACTTTGTTGCGATATGTAATGTGGGTTTTAAAATATACCGCTTTAATTAATACGTTTTTTTTGTTTCTTTATCAAATCGTATTTTTTTTTAAGTCAGCAGCTAATAATAAATTTGTGTTATAAAAAAATCGTGGAAAAAATGGAAAAGGATAACAGGAAATGTAAAAATATTTTATCTGGATAGTTTAGTTAAAACTGTATCGTTATACGAAGTTTGAAAAAACTCGTATTATGATCACTGCTACATTTTTCTATAATTTTTGGGGTAAAACAGTATATATTTTGGGACAATCTGTAATTATAACGAGGAGAATAAAAATCTTTGCTAATGCTTTAAAAAAATCAAAAAGGTATGTGCCCCACGGTACACTTGCAGTAAATCAAAATATTATCTTATCTGACGGCAAAAGAAAACAAAAGAAATAATAAGTCAATACGTGTTTTGAAGCGTCTTCATCCTGCTTAGAAAAAGGAAATTACTAGTCGCACAACAAATGTCAGCTCAAATTGACATTTATTGCTAAAATGAAAAGGGAACGAACGTCATTTTCAAGATCAGTGCCAAAACGAACGGCTTAAAAATCGCAGGTTTTCAAGGCAATTCCATTATCGGGATTCCTTTTTCCTCTTTCTAAACGACTGTTGTTGCAGAATATAATTATGTAGGTCATAAATAGGAAATATTTTGAGAACATCGTAATGTAAATACTCCTTTAGAAATTAACCATAAGATTATTTACGTGTAAATTTTCTCCAGAATTTTTACCCCTTCCGAAAAAGGGAAGTAATGCAATAGAGAGAAAATCCCTCTTGTTTTAGTTTAATCTTGTTGCTTCTTCACGTTTCAGGGTAGCTAGAACTCGAAACATACGTTTAACATAGTACAGTAATTAATTTTTTTAAATAGCGTGGAATAATGTGGCATAAGAGCTTCAAAAACATATTTCATTTAATCCCTTTAATGGTATTTCATTGCAGTATTCCAGAAAAGCCCGTGATGCAAAAAGAGCTACAAGGAGACCTAAATAAATAGAAAGGAAGTTCTTCTGCATATCTTGGCCAGGTGTCACCCTAGAGTTTTACAACAAAATGGTGGCCTAATAAAATGAAAAAAACAATCAGTTTTGAAAGTTGCTTTTCCCTCTTAAGAGGGACGTAAAAATAAACAATAATAAACACTTTTAGATACTTAAACATAAACAATCTAAAGAAAACGCCAAAAAATGAAATTAGTAAAAATGAAAATATATATAAATAAATAAAACTATAAAAATCGAAAATTACCCACATAGTGTGCCCAGAATTGTTAATGGATATATGGGGATAGAAAAATGGTTATATGGCAAAGATTCTAGACAATATTGTTACTAACTTAATGACGCCAGCAAAATGGTTCTAGCTATTTGGGTTTTCAAAATATCGAGAAAAAACCGAAATATTGCATTTTTTCCAAACTGTCATATCGCTTTTGTTTTTAAATATTTTTTAAATATATAAGAAACCCTTCTTAAAGCAACTCTCTACTTATAATTCTTTAATCAAAGATTCATTTCAACGTTTCGGATTTCTGAAGCATCATCAATTTTTGTATTTCTTGAGGTCGCCATATTGGATTTTCAGTGTAAAAGTACACTCTGTTACCTTTTCAATGATTATTACAACACTTGGACAGAAAACAATAAACTATTGCAAAAAACACAAAATTAATTTTTCAGACAAATACATTATTACTATTACTAGGTACAATCTTATAACGCCCTTCTAGAAGCAATAAATAGATAAGTGTTGCAGTTTCGGAATCCACAAAAGGCAAGTGTCAATTTCAGGAACTAAATATAAGCTAAATACAAACTCAAATGTAATGTAAATATTTGCTGGCATTACATTTTTGACATTCTGTTAAAACGGTTCTAAAAATACGGTGATTGCTTTAAATAACATCCCGCAATCGTTGTTTCAGCGCCTGTCTATTTTTAGGGTGGTCAAATTCATATATTTCATGTTATACGTATAAAAGTTTATATGAAGACCTGGCCAGCCAAGGTACTGGGATGCTGTTAGAAATTATTCTTTCACCGAAAGTCTAACTTAAAGATATTTGTATTTCCTTAGGATTAGATTTCTAGAATTATTGAAACTATATATTATTTAATTAATTAAATGACTGGACGTCTCAAATTGCAGGTAGTTTTCCATTTTCTAGCATAGCAATGTCCGGTCAATGATTGATCATAAATAATTATTAGTCCAATCAATCAATTTCCTCAATTTATTAAATAAGGCACTGTGTTTAAACTGCCTTTAAACCTACATTTTTGAAGAAAACATAGTTTTATTCTAGTTATAGTTTAAAACAGTATTACATTTTAGATCAGATATACAGGGTGTTCAGAAAATAGGAAAAATTGGAATTCAAAAACTAAAAAATTACAAAAAATATAGTTTTTGTGACGGCAGATTTAAAGACCACAAAAAGTCATAAATAAAAGTTGTGTAAAATTTTTTCATATTATTCTTAAGAAAATATTTATATCGAAAAATATAGAAAATCGATTTTTGTCGCTTTTAAAACTTCCGTCACAAAAAATTATTTTTTGAAATCCACTTTTTTGAACACCCGGTGTATCTAAACTAAAAAAAGTATTCCATTTGTTGCATACTTTGATGGACACTAGCATAAGTATGTCTTGTAAAAATGATGTACAAGGTGTCCGGAAAAAATATTAAAAAACTTCCCATGTCTGAGTGTTTTTTTTTTTTGATGTTGCTCATACATCTCTAAAAATATTCAACTCAAATTTGCCACAAGATAAATCGCAATTAATGTTTATTAAATGTTCATAATACCTTTTACAAAAAGCGTTCAACTTTTTTTTGGGTGACGACCCCTTTTGATCTCCCTAGAAAATTTGCTGTAGCGACACTGACCTAGTATGTTATTACTATCGGCTCTCCTGCGTTATTTACAAATCTTATATCCCTTGTACGTTTTTGCTATATTATACCGACTTAGTCATTTAGAAAAATATGTTTAAAAACATGGGCATTTTTAATGGTTTTTAGCTTGTAATTTAGGCAATAAAGCAGATATTGGTTTAAATTATTTCAAAACGGTGAAATATATTAAAAAAATTCCAAAGTATACAAAACTTGTAAAATAAAGTACAATATCCCATAGCAGTACCAAACTAGGTTAGTGTCTCTACAACAAACGTTTTGGGGCGGTCAAAGGGGTCGCGATCCCAAAAAAAGGTTACACTTTGAATCATTTTTTAAAAAGTATTCTGGTCATTTTATAGACATTAATTATGGTTTAACGTGTGAAATTTCAACCATATATGTTTAGAAATATAAGAGGCATATCATAAAAACTAAAAAATGTTTAATATTTTAACACCCTGTATTTTGAAAATGAAGCGTTTCCAGAGCCGTGTTCATAAGATTTTTTTAAAATATTTTCAGATGTAGTATGTCAAAAAGTTATTAAAACACCTATTTTTCGTGTTGTGTTCGCATACAATTTAATTGCTAAGATTTGAAAATACTCTTTTAAAGGAAAAAAGACTAAAGACTCACGACGAGGAAACTTCCAGGTGATCCTTAGATGCCGAAAAACATGTTTTACTAGGTTCCGTCGGTATGTCTGTCTGTCTATGCCCGGCACAGCTAAAAACTATTTATCTAATTGACTCCAAATTTGGTCATATACGGATAAATTTGTAAAATTTTGGATGTCATCCAATATGGCAGAACAAAATGACGGCTTATTAAAATGTTTAGAAAATCATTGTAAAAAATCTACTTATTCAACTGAATCCAAATTTTGTACAAGAATCAAGTGTGACATAGAAACTAGTCGGTAGAATTTTTGTATGAATCAAATATGTCGAAACTAAAACTTTGTTGTAACAAAACTACTATTTCTTTTAAATCAAATCTAGAATTAAATGTGATTTAGTGATAAACTAGTAAAATCATTACTTTCAGTTTTTGCTTGAAAATTAATGCAAAACACGAATAAAAATTAATCACGTGACATAGCTTAGTTGCCCTTTTTTATTCCCAGAATTTAAAAAAAAAATGGCAAGGGTAACCGTTTAGTAATGTTTGACTGAGACCGATAATTTACCAGATTATAGCTGTAAATGAACTTACAGGGTATTGTGAATCCATACGTTTTCCAAATCGTAGACGAAGCTGTGGTGATCTGCCGGCTTTTCTGGAAACCGTGTGATAACCAAGTCTGCTGTCTTCTAAGCTATTTTCTCTTTCCCTTTGCATCAGCATCTCGACAAGTTCTCTGATGCTATCTATAATTAAACAATATTTTTTATAAGGCAACACAATATATGTTCTATAATTTATAATAATAATCCTTATGACATAAAAAATCTCAAACATGAATCATTTAAAAAACATATCAAAACTATTAATGGTGGTAGGACTGGAAGACTGATTATTACTCAGTAATCAAAATCCTATATTTTGTGCCAACTAGTAGGTTAGGTTCACTCCACTCCGACAGCGGATATGGAACTCCTTTTGAAACTTTCACCAGTCCACTTATTTGTTACCAACAGCATGGTGGAAAGCACGAGTCACATGGAATCATCCAACATGCTGAAAGTTGTGAAAAACCATTACATGCCATCGGACCTGCTACCAAAAACTGTTAGTGCACAGCAACCCTACTCCGTGATCTTCCCAGGGAGAGAGGAGTGGGATCAGAATAAATCTGATCTACCGAAAGGAGAGCTGTGAATGTTCACAGACGGCTCCAAAACCAATAAAGGTGTAGGAGCTGCAATCCATGGGGTAAGGCCGAAGGATGACCTGTCAGTAAGCCTGGGCAATAACATCTCAATATTCCAAGCAGAAGTTCATGCCATCGAATTGTGTTCTAGAATATTGCAGGATCAACAAATAACACATAAAGCGATGAAAATATTCCTGGATAGTCAAGAGGCCCTTAAAGCACTTGAAGCGAGTCATTGTTCATCCAAAACAATGTGGAACTGCTTAAAGGCACTGGCCTGGGGAGAGGCAATAAAACCGCTCTTATCTGGATACCAGGACATGCAGGTTTGGAGGGAAATGAGTCTGCGCACCTTCTAGCAAAGAAAGGAGCAGAGACAAGATTCATGGGATCTGAACCAGCTTTAGGAGTAGCCCACGAAACGGCCAAGCGCTCAATTTTGGACTTGGTTGAGGAAAAAGCTAATCTCTATTGGCTTGGACTGCCAGGTCTGTCCCACGCAAAGGCATTTATCCCCCTTCCTATCAAGAAGAGGATAACGGAAAGTCTGTTAAATATGAACAGAATTAAGCTCAAAACAGCATTAGGCCTATACACTGGCTATTGTGGTCTAAGACATCACATGCACAGGATGGGGCTTGAAGACGAATCCGAGTGCCGCCTATGTGTGGAGGACGACGAGGCAGCCAGCCGTGCTATGTGAATGTCTAGCAGCTGCTAGGATCAAGTTCTCTATTTTCGGTAGAGATATCCTGCTGCCAGACGACTTGAAGAATACCTCCCTAAATACAATGATAAGACTCATTAAGGATTTAGAGTTGCTTGGGGAAGTGTAAACATAGGTGTGAGCCACAATAGACCACAGAGTCGCAGTGGAGGGTCGGTTTGATCCACTCACTTTTAACCTAACCTAACCTAGTAGGTTAATATTGAGGTTAATTTTTACCTAGTTTTAGTTAGTTTCTACATAGATAATATTTGATTGCAATAGTTTTATTGTTATTTACATGTATTTATATTACTTGACAAATAAATCATTAAAAAAAACAATAATTCATAAAAATTGAAATTGAAAAATATTGTAAAAAAGTAAATTAAACGATTTTTAGATTATTGTTATTGAAAGCCATTGAAAAAAATCGTCTTAAAAATATCCGTATTGTTCAAAAGCAAAAATACATTTTTTCTCGTTAAGGAAGAACTTTCGAAAATTCAGAAATTGATTTTTAATAATCTTGGAAACCGTTGAGGAAAGAGTTATTTGGCATTATTCTTTTATTGAAAAGATATTGTAAAAAGTATAAATGGACTTTTACTCTCTTAAGGGGAAATTTTCAAAAAAAAAAAATCAGAAAGTATTTTTAAATAATTATTTTTAAAAGTCATTTACCAAATATTCTTCTTTTTAGGTACCTCCTTATGAACAAAATTTTGAAATATCCAGAAATGTTTTTTAAGATTTTTATTTTTAAAAACCTTTGAAATCGTCTCAAAATAACATTTAGTTAAATGGATATATAAAGATAAAAACCCATTCGAACCTTCTTCCTGTCTTTAAGGTTGAATTCGAAAAAATCCGGGAATTTTCGATGAAAATTTTTGAAAACTGCCGACTTTTCGATTTTTCTCGCATCTTCATCACAAAAACATGCCTAATTGAAAAGTTTATTTTTAACGGTTTTAGAAATATGGTGATCAATAAGTCATTGAGTCAGTCAGTGGCTTTTCTTCTTTGTACATTATATCTGTATACATTATTCAATCAATAAATATTTTCTTTAACTTTGATTTCAGGCGATTAACGACAATTTTTTTTGGTGCCAGAAATTAGCAGAATGTTTGTCTAATAAATAAACTTACTTAAAAAAACTAATCAAAACTAATATGTTGAAGCAGAGCAGTATTCAATTCAAAGTTATGATTTACAAAACATAAGTAAAGTATTATCCTCTTATGAAAGGACTTTCATTTAAAAATATCAGACATTTTTATAATTGTCAAAAAGTAAAAAAAAACATAACTTACACTTTTTAATAGAACACCCTGTATATTATTATTTCAGTAAATGAATCACCCTTTATCTATTTTAAATATATCAGGTTTGACACCTTTACATATATTTTATTTTTTTTATATTTCCTATAGTAAAGCTGTAACTGGGTGTCAAAATATAAATGAAACCCCTTTTTTTTATCTTAAAAACAGGGGTAAAATATTAAAATAAAAATTAGTAGGTGTTTTCTATAACAGTGTTAAATATTTTTCCGCCATGTCAATTGCCAATTACAAGAATATTATACACAACTATGAATGACTTTTTTTTATTTTTTGTCGATAAGTGCATAGAGGGGGGTCTTCATTGAAAACTGCGCGGGGAAGGGTTTAAAATTTGTAGTTACACCACTTGCTGTGGTAAAATATTTAGCTGACAATGAATTAATTCCATCCCATAAAATTAAAACGTTAGCCAATGAATTATCTTGATCGATTGGCGAACGCATGTTAAATTATCTCTAGGACAAAATGTATCGTTTTGTGTGTGATCAATTAACCCAATAAATGGCTATTTATTTTGGTTAGTTACAAAAAATTTTGTTCACAGTAATTGGAAACTCCCTTTATTTGTCATAAAGTGTCTAATAATTGCCAATAACAATAACGACCAGTATTTATTGTTCCTGCAGACCTTAAGGTTGCCATTAAATAGCAAATTCTAGCAATTTTAATTAAATCGCCTATTTTAACTCAGGCGAAATAAGTGAAGTTTTATAGAACGGGCTATTTGTTCAGCTGCACCCTTCAGTCACAGTCATTAGCGCAACAATTTGTCACTAATGTAGGAAACTGCAAGCCTTTATTTTCATGGATATTTCATTTTTCCTCTGGCTTCTATTTTAATGACGCGGTCTATTTTAGATTTTTAAGGAAAATTTTCAAAGTAATCTCGGACACTTTACGAGAAATTCCTCTCTTTATGAAACGCCTTTCGGAATTCTTCAGAACAATTTTAAGGATTTGTTGGGATTAAGAACTGAAACTTTTATGACGTTGGCCAATTAATCACGAATCTTGGAATTAGGGCGTGTCATAATAGAATTAGTTTTCGGCCGATACTTGGTGGAATTTCGAGATTTATAGTAGAAAAAATTCTTAAAAGTTTTTAGGAATTTTTTCTATTTTAAAGAAACTAATCTTATGACATGTTCTGCCAACGTTGTGGCTTCTTCTTGTTCAAGTTAGTTTGATCGTTGGGTAGTAGACTCGTCCCTTTAAGTTTTATTTCTAGATTCCAGTAAATTTAGTTTTATGCCTTTCTTTGCTGTATGTAAAACTTTAAAAGATTTATTAAAAAGATGTTTACAATTAATTAACTGACTAGCGTAATTCGGTTCGTCGTCTTTTTATCCTTTTGTTTAAAAATCAACTTGTCTTGGCCTATGTACGTTTTTGGGTAATTTTTACAAGTTAATTTATAGATATCTGATTTTTTATTTAAATTCGTTTGTGATTTTTTAATTTTCATGAATTTGAATAAAAAGTAATTGGTTTTTAAATTTAAGATTTTCTTCTTCTTTCGTTTAGTTTTCTTAAAAAATGGCCTATTTGGGTTACTGGATTTTCCAAAACAAACTCAAATTAAAAATACAGACCACATTATAATCTTTCATTAAAAAAAAAAACATCAAATTTGACTTTTCTTTTCGAAGATACTGCTGTACTTAAACACGAAACAGTGGTGAATCCATAGATTTTGGTAAGGCGTTAGATAAGGTAAGAAACAAAGTTCATTTTTTATTATTTAAAAACGGAAGAAATTGTACATATTTCTCAAAGAGACCTAGTTTTAATAACAAACATAGAAAAAGTCTTGGTCACAGTAAATTATAATTACTAACATGACCCGTGTTTCGTCCTTTGGGCAATCATCAGACCTACAAACAACAGAGAGAACCTTAGTAAATAATTACACTCACAAATCCTAAAACAATAACTTACAAATAGGATAAAACGCACTAAAGTACAACAAAACAAATAACTACTTATACATATTTGATTGACACCAAAATGAAGTTAAGTCTCAAGTGAATAAACAAAATAAAATATTAAAAAAGATTGGCAAGGGATTTATTGGCGAAGTCTTCTTTGCCGCAGTTATTCATTGATAGCCTCACTTCTCTTCTTACCTTAGTTTTAGACCAATTTTTTTTCAAGTTTAATAGACAGTTATATAGGCAAAGGTCTGGGTTAGCAATGGGTTTCTGTTTGTCGCCATTTCTGAGCTCCTTCCTATCAGCATATAAAAGATATGTGGATGATATTTGAATTGTGTGGAATGGCAACAGATAAAAGTTGGAAGAGTTTTTACAATTCGTTAACTCGTTGCATCCTAAAATTGAGTTTACATTGGAAATGGAAGATGAAGGGAAACTACCGTGTCTTGACCTTTTGCAATCGAGGAAACTCAGTAGGATAGAGTTTGAGGTTTACCGGAAAACATCGTCCACGGATAATATTATTCAGTATGCTTCAAACTCTCCTTACACACATAAATTCACTGCGTTCAACTCCTTTTTCTATCAGTTGTGTAATTTACCATTGTCAAGGGAAGCGTTGCTATGAATAACGGTTTTCCTTTGGAATCTATCAACAAATTATATTATAAATTTATAAACAAGTACAAAATGTCCTTTAATGTCATACGTTTAAACTTAGGGATGAGAAAAATATTTTCAAGTGCATTACTTTTTTCGGAAGTATTCTCTCCAATTGGCTAAATTTTTTAAAGATATCAATCAAAACATTTTATTCAAAACAGTAAATACTCTCAAGAGACATTTAGTAAGGATAAAGGACACAACTGATATATTGTCCAGAGCTGGGGTTTATGTGCTAAATTGTGGCGTTCTACGACCTATGTGGGACAAACAGGTAGACAAATTTCCACCAGGGTGAGAAAACATTTAAGCCTTGCCAACAAATTCAGAAATACGGATGTAACTGAAACTGTTTCAGCTTTTGCCAATCATTTGTTAAAGTCAGGTAACGACTTTTCCAATTCTGACGTTGATGTTTTACATGAATGTCCGAAGGGGAAAAAGCTTGACCTTCTAGAAAAAATGGAAATAACCAAAGCTATAAGAAGTCCTATTCTCACTTGCGTTAACGATGTTTTTAATTTCGAACCAACCCTAATATTTAACAATTTAATGTAATAATATTTGTAGGCAAACTTCATTTCATTCACTAATTTGTAGAGTGAGAGTTTTTGTTTAATTTCTTTGACTAGTCCAGTCGTCTGTTGGTACTTACTACGGCCTCCCACTCAGGTGGTCCGGGTTCGATCCCAGGTAGACACATGAATCTTTTTTAATATTTTTTTAATATTTTATTTTGTTTATTCACGTGAGACTTAATCTCATTTTGGAGTCCATCAAATATGTATAAGAAGTTGTTTGTTTTGTTGTGCTTTAGTGTGTTTTATTCTATTTGTAAGTTATTGTTTTAGGATTTGTGAGTGTGATTATTTACTAAGGTTCTCTCTGTTGTTTGTAGATCTGATGATGCTCGAAAGGGAGAAACACGTGACATGTTAGTGATTATAATTTACTGAGACCGAGACTTGTTGCTTGAAGAGAAAATGATCGCTGAAAAATGGCAGTTTGATGGTGAGTAATTGTTAATAATCATGGCGAATATTAACCGAATGAACATTACTCCGAGTAAAATGAGTCGTAAAGAGGAATGAGAGTTAGGTTTATTCTACATTTTAATTAAAAAAGTAGCTTTGCAAACCCATCCTTATCCAATCCAGTTCAGTAAATTTTCTAAGGCCAAAGATAAATCGAACACAGGTATTCTGAACTCTGTGAATTTGGAACTAACCGTCTATGTCCAAACAATCTCCATATTCAAAATCACAATTATTAAAATCTGAAATAATTAAAGACTCGCAAAGCATTTTTTTAAATTAAAACTTAAAATATATTTATTATTGTATTAGATTTTCAAGGTCGGGTATGGTTTTTGAATTAGCTTTTTAGATGATTCAGAAATCTCAGATCATTATCAAGAATAACGCCTAAATTTCTTGTACTATCAAAAACTGACGGCTTTGTATTATTTATGGTAATATTAATATTATTTTCAAGAAGTTCTACTTTGTTTTTACTACCATAAGAAATAACTTCTAAGGGTTAAATGTTAGGTTATGATTATTAGTCTTCATTAGTTATATATTACGAGTCATCATAATCGAAACAATAATAAAACTGAAATATTATAACATATAACCTTACAGCCATTTAGAAATTTAATTTGAGTCTCGTTATTCTCGTTTCAATAATTATTGTCCGAAAATATTTTCTAATTACGATTGGGAGATAAGATGCAATAATTGAACACGATTCCGTTTGGAAATCATAATATCTTAGCTTGGAAACGAACAGATTGTGATCGAACGCCTTAGAAAAATACAACAATATTGAAATACTGTTAAGTTTTTATCACATGTGCGAACGTTGTGGAAGCTACAGAAGGGCTAATTTGTATGTACCTTGGATCGGCCATTATCGTGCATCCTCTTGTGATATGGTCTTTGGTTTCCAGTTTACATAATCTACACTTGTCTGTTGTTAAAATAGTTTGTTTCATGATATTCTTATTATAGTACCTTGATGCAGAGGTGTGCCTAATATATCTGTATTAATCATAGCTCTGTGAATGCTAATCCTCTCAACTCTTAAGATATATTTTCTTAACTTGTCTATTTAAATATGTACCGTACAATTCACATCTCTGATGTCTATTCCTAACTTTTGGCAATGGTCTTCTTATTGATATTTTTCGCAAATTAGGAAAGTAATTTCATCCTTTTAATTATATGTTTAATAAGTATATCAATAAATGGATTACAATATTTTATTATTAAAGTCGATATTTCATCAATTCCTTTGCGTTAGTTTTGATAATATTTTTTTTTCAATACGCTCGGAATGGGACCCCTTCGGCACTACCCTAAATACTTCCTAAAAAATTCATTTGAATTGGCCAAATCATTCCGGAGTAATCGGTGTACATACATACAAAAAAAACGTAGGGTCGAAATAATAACCTCTTCCTTTTTTGCAGTCGGATAAAAGGCATTTCCACTTTCTTTGTAGCACGGCTCATTGTTTTGAATTTTTATAGTCACAGTGTAAAAAATAACATAAACTCTCGCGAAAAGCAAAACAACTCGTGGTAAAATGCATAAATTTGTTAAATTTATTTGCAGAAAGTCTCAATTCCTTCCTTTACGTAATCAGTTGTCCTTCGCCCTTACTTGAAAAGTTCACTAACATCTTCAGTACAGCTAAAAGGTCTAACGATGTGTCAGCGGCAGATATAATAGTTCTAGATAATTTATCGAAAAACATTTAGTTTTAAGCTTGTATTGTGGAAAACACTCCCCCACAACTGCGACTGTCATGGAGTTTTATTATTTTAAGTCTTGAAAAATACGGGATTATATCAGAAAAAGGATAAAGGGTTTTATAATTCACTTCCCAAATATTTTTTATAGATATAAAAAAATGATCAATATAAAAGTTTCTTCAAATCGTAATTTTCTTTTTGTGTAAATAGCAGATGTACAGGGAGTTTCGGTTTTCTATAATCAATATCACCTTGTTTTTTTAGTACCACAAGCAGTATATTACCGAATAGAATGAAACATTCTTTTATATTGATTCCAACGATTTGAGTTTGTTGATGCTGACTTCATTAGCTCTCGGAACATTTCGATTAATTTTTTTTATTTGATCAATTATTTTTTTTTGTCGTTTTTCCCTCGTGGTGATATGGATAAGGCATTATTTGCAATTTAGAAGCTTTCGGGTCAAAGATCAGGATTCTCATATTAAGGACTCCTGCAGTTGGAAACGAGATTAAGAACTCTTAGTTTATATTGATTTGTTGGTATCGCTCCGATGGTCGATATTATGATAGATGTGATTTCCATACACTGATGCCACATTTCTTTTATTTCCTCTGCCAGAGCAATATGTTTTTCTGTTTTTCTACAATCTTTTTTTATATGTTTGGTGTTGTTGGATGCTTCGATTATGAACGTAGTTCTATTTGTTTATCAACTAGGGTAATATCTAGTTTGTGTGGTGCAGTCTCATGTGTGATGACGGATCTGTTCTAGTAGAGTTTGTATGTACCATTTTCATTAATATTTTGTGGTGTGTATTTGTATATGGGTACGTGTTACACCAATAATCTTCTATTTTATGGATCTATTGGCCATTATCGTGCATCCTCTTGTGATGTGGTCTATAGTTTCTAGTTGTTGTTTACATAATCTGCAGTTGTCTGTTGGTAAGATTGTTTGTTTCATGATATGCCTATTATAGCACCTTGATGCAGAGGTGTGCCTAATACCTCTGTATTTATGATTACTCTGTGAGTGTTATTCCTCTCAACTCATGGTACGATATACTTTCTTAGGTTGATATGTACCGTATAATTTATGTTTCTGATGTCTATGGAATCTCTTCCTTCTTCTTCCTGTTTCAGTGTAAATCTTTCTGTACCTGATTGAGTGTGATTAACCTTGTATTTGTGGTACTCTGTTCATGTGAGTGTATTGAGTACTTCCAGTTCTGTCTACTGTTACTATTATGTGAACATTATTCAAAATACTTTAAAAACGGTCAATACAAACATCATTAAACCCTTTCTTGTTGGTAATAAAATGAAAATAAATTTTTAATACCGCCGGTAATATATAGAGTTGTTACATTTAAAACCATATAATTGATGTTGATTTAAAGAAAAAGAAACCATCTTTTATGCATACAAATACAAAATTTAATAGGCAGGTGCCGGGGTGAATTTATAATTAAAACCTCGGGAGATATACAGGTGGTTCAGTTTTATGAATACAGAGTGTTTTACATAAACCGGCCCCTAAAAACTATTCGCTTATAAAAATCACATGTTACATTGTATATTGCAAGGTGATTAGACAATTAAAATATATTAACTATTCTCATGTATTTGATTTTGAAATTTCACTTTAAATTTAACCAAAAAGTACACGGAAGTAAAATCTTCATGCATTACTCTGATTTCAAAAATATATAATATAATATATTTATCTTTTTTTTTGTTTTCAACTAATTCGTGTTTGAATATTATTGAAAAGCCAATAATTTATCAATAAGAAAAATCATTAATTGGGACCACCCCCCGAAAAAAATCTAAATATAAGCCACTCTACTGGATTATTGTAGTATCTAAATATAAGTATATTTTCAAGTTTTGTTTATTTACAATACATGTTAATAAAATTGTTATTGTTTTTTTGCAAGTGCACCTGAGGGTTGTTTTCTGAACATAAAACGTAAAGATCAATAATATGACTTTTTTCATGTAAAATTTGATTGTCATTTAGTAAGCTTTTAGCTTTATTAAATAATATTAATAAGACGATGTGATCCAGTCAAACCGCGATAAGTAATTTATTTTTTATGTGAAATTTAAATTAGTCGTTATTATTTTGTATGCAGTATTTTCGTTGTTTTTCACAGTTCCAACCTTGAAATCAGAAAAATTTACAATAAAAAGAGTAAATATAAAAAAATATCGTAATTTCCACTCCTAAGAACCTCCAGATACCGTCGAATCGGATCATATACTTTTAGTCACAATTTTTAAATTTTTTACTTGCCGCTAACGGTAAATATATGAAATTAAATATCAGCAATTTAATTAAGTATGAAAAAAAAATCAAAACAATATTGTGGAAACATTTATTTGGGTAACAAAACATGAACCATTATTATTTATACAAAATTACGCCAAAAAAGCCTCCATTCACTAGAAAAAATATGCCCGTTGTTGCCATAAAACGAGGCACTACTAGGCATTCCTCATGTCATTCAAGCCTCATATAAAATAAATAATCGTCTGCCTTATAGCATTGTTTAAATATTTTTTCAACGGTGAAGTTGAAAATTGCAGCAGTCCTTCAGAAACATCGGAAAAGTTGTTGGCAAAGCATATGCAACCTTCCAGTATACCGTTAATCAACACCTACGTAACAGTTTCTATAAAATACGCCCTCGTTCTAGTCCAAAACTCACAATGAATATGGGAAACCTCCCGAATACAGGATAATATTATTTTTAGTGACGAAACTAAAATAAAAAAATAGCAATGAAACTTGAAAATCTCTGCTGTACACTTAAACGTGGTGGGGGTAATGTTTAACGTTGGGGATGGATGTTAACTAACGGCCTAAGATATTTGTCATATGTTGATGGTATCATAGGTTAACATGGTTACTTAAACATATTAAGGGGTCACTTAAATCACTGTCCATAAATTAGGGCTTAAGGGGCGTTACATTTTCCAGCAGGACAATGTTATACCATGAGGTTGGTGACAGAGTCAGCGATTCAAAATGTGCGTGAACAACTGCATACACCTCCGCAATCCTCAGATATCAACCATATAGGAAGAATTAAAGGGTCGCGTTCGTAAACACAACGTTTCTAAAATGAATATTAAGTATGCCAAAAAGACTAAACAATGTCATATAAGCTAATGGCACTGCCACGAAATATTATAGTTCAAAAAAGTAGCAAATGTTAGGCAAAAATAGTGGCGTACTTTTTTTGGCGTGATTATCAATAAGTAATAATGGTTCATATTTTATTCTCAAATACACTTTGTACTTAATTACATGGCTGATATTTAATTTTACATATTTTGAGTTAATGGCAAATTTTGAAATAATTAAATAGGTGGTAAATATATGGAGACTTTTTTGACTGACTGCATAACAATACTTATCCACCATTTTGGGGCAACCACTTTGAATTTTTTATACGATAATGTAAAATTGGATTGTCAGGCGAACTGTGTACATATGCCAAATGAAATTTAGATCAAGATTTCCATGTGACGTTACACTCTAACGGCTACATGCGCAAGAACATACCGTTAAGTCTGAAAATCGTGAAATTAAAAAAAAAAACAGATTTGTTACTCTATAGGTCAAATGATAAAGACCAAAGGCTGCACCGTAACCAAATAGTTGACAGGTCGAGGTGGGGGCGGGCAAGAAAGACTGACACAGAGCCGTGGTTCGAAGTCCACGTTAAGGTGCAGGTCCATTGAGTTAGTCCTTGTAGCAGAAAGAAGACGTTAGTTACTTAAAGAAATACGAAAATTCATTGTGGGGTGCATTTATAACAAAAAAGAGCATGAATGATAGATTTCAAGAATATGACAAATATTGAAATGGGACTTTCCAACAAATTTGGTAATTTTCATATAATTTTTTTTTATACAAATTATAAAGATATCTCCAAATCTAGTTATTCATCTAAAATATAGGAAATATAAGGACCCCGTGTAAAAATTAGATATTTCACCCTTCATTAGCCCATCCCTTTTATTAACGCCAGTCATGTTTATTGCATTGCTGGTAAGCACCATTACATAATTTAAGCTCACGTTAGCTAGAGAATATTAATAAGTAATCCCATTCATTAGATGACAACATATCGAAAGAGTCACGCAATGCTTTGTCCTCGATAAAATTAATACATATAATAACAAAAAAAGTCATAATTAGAAAAATACACATTTTGCCAAAAAAAATCATTCTTTAAATTGAATTTTAAATAAACCGAAGTCAAATCTCATTTTTATATTCCTAACGAAAGGACATTCTACCGCCGGCCGGTAACCTTATTAATATCTAGGCGGTCACAAGTTAACACCCATGGTATATTTACTTTCGTCGTGGTCGAAGTCTAGAGAGATGTATAAAACATTACGTAAATGACGCGAAAAAAAAAGAAAATTTCTGAAATTATTTTGCTTGTCCACATTGCAAAAAAAACCAAAGTAATGAAATTACTTTGGTTAATATACTCACTGCAGAGATTCACAATATCGATAAAAAATAAAACGAACGTTATTGAGTATAAAAACTGTTTCTTTTTTAAGAATTTCTACTTGAAGCAACTAAGTAGTTATTTTTCCTGAAAAAAAGGTGACTTTAGCAACGCTAGAGCATGTCCTAGGGACAAACTTGTCAGATAGGTGATGTCTCAATTTTTAATTTACAAAAAATACTCCCACCTTAAGATAAAATTTTATTTAATTGGCAATTTACCAAATATACAGAGTATAATTTAATTCATATCCAAAGCTTTAGGTGATGAAAAATAATACAAAAAGTCATATAAACAGGGGCCGCAAACGCTTCGTTTTCGACATAGAGAGTGTTAAAATGTTATTTTTTCAAGACTCAAAACTGTTTATTCTCTTAGATTGTTTTGGTATTTCATACCATTTAGAATTTATTTAGTTAAATGTCCATACATGCGATGACCAAAATCTCTTCACTTGGTCAAAGCCAAAAAAAAAGTTTATATATGATGTTTACATATAGGAGAAGTTTATTCCGAGACAACGACGTGTGTATTTTTTATTGACCGTTTTCTCGGGGATTATACCTCCTGCTCCAAAAATAGAGCAGCTGGTGTGATATTTATTGGGGTTGAGAATTTGGACGCTTGACTACTAAGTGAAAATATAAGCGATTGGTCAGTTATACCAAAATATTTGTCGATATAATTTGTACTTGACATTATCTATATATAAACACTAAATCCGCTTTTTCTCTCAAGTTCTTGAGAGAGTTGGAATGCCCCAATTTATATGATTTTTTTTTTGAAATATCCGTCTGGTTACCGAGACCTTTCAACACTATTTTTTGTATTGTTTTATTGCGTATTTTTTCTATAAAAGCAATATTTTTTCTTCGATAATATTTCTGGACAATGTGGTGAATTCGCCTCATATTCTTTTAATTCCACTAAAAATTCATCGCGTCATCTAACGGAAAAGACTTAACAAGGTCTGCCTGGCGAGCTAGCTTTTTTTAAACAAGACATTCTACTTACTGTCGTATTCGGATGAATAAGAAGAGGGTGCTGACGTCACACTTGCTACGAACAAGATAAGAGAGACGAAGACGGAGAATACTTTCACTGCGCTGCTGATGTTCATGATGATATTCTACGATGTGTGTGGGCTGAAAAATAAAAGAATTCTTATTAGCATTTATACGAATATACTAACTCAATAATAATAAATAATTAACATAAATCTGGAATTAAATGTGTCCCAAATTTCCAGAACCAGCCTTGGTTGTTATTGAAAATCAAGAGCATATTTAAAAAATTTATCGAAAATGTACTGATTTATCACAGAGAAAGAGATAGAAAGTTTGACTCGAACAGACTTAAAGTCGATAGCAAAAGCGTTACAATAACAATACTGTATCGCATCAGAATAATAAAATACACCAAGGACGAAATAAAAAAACTAGAAAACTGTTAACTGTGCGCCGTATGATACACAAATGAGCGAATGTGGACAGATTGTACTACAGATACCGACTAAGGCAAAGAGAGGTCGAAAATTTACAGAGATTGAAAGTGTATTTATATTGACATGAATGGGGTTGGCTAAAATCGAAGATTTTACAGATAATAATAATAATCGTAGCAATAACCTATATATAATATTAATATATATTAATAATAATAAATTAATATATTATTAATAAATGGATATTCAGATCTTTTTGGAGGTAGCAGTACTAGTTAAAAGGTACGTAAAAAACTGTACATTTTTAAGGATTTCATTTGAGGCAGGGCAATTTTCGTTCACCTGAAATGAGTTATTTGGAAGAAAAATTTCGTTGCTCTCTAAGCTCCTCCTTAACAACGGGAAATACCGATCGCCCATCAGCAGCTGTAGTTATAGCAACTGACAAATACAAAACATAATTATAAGTTTCATTATACGAAAAAAAAAAAAAAAATATATATATATATATATATATATATATATATATATATATATATATTTAATAAAAATGTTAACCGATATCAACTATACAACGTAATGCATGTTGTAAAGCAATTACGCATACGTAACTTCTCCATTCATGCGTATTATGCGTTTTTAGTTTAATACGTAATATACTATTTTCTTAATGGTCACCTTATTAGTCGTTGGCCTAAGTAAAATTGGTTTAGCACAGAGCCTAACTAGGAAGTTCCTTAATCGACGGAACCCTAAATTTTTCACCAGTAATTGTTTAGATACTGCTGGCTAATAATGAAGCAGGTACAGATATGCTTAAACGTTATCGAGGACGGAGGAGATCTTGATAGGAGCAAGACCAGATGCCTCGTTATTTCTCCATCCTTATAACATAAATAATTATTGCCGAACAATAAAAAACATCTTAAAGTAATATTATTATTTATCGTTTAATTCAATTTTATTGAATATAAATATGCAGAAAACCTAGAGTAAGTGAAAACCTTTTTAAAAGAAAATAGTTTCAATAATAGACTATAACATTTAATATTCTATATTAAGTAGCAGTAAAAACTTTAGCGTCTGGCCTTTAAACATTTAAGGACGTTTTAAAAAGAAATATAAACGACTGCAGTCATCTTTTTAACAGCTTTAAAATTTTAAAATAAGTGCTTAGAATGGTCCGTTGTTATACCGTTCATTTTAAGTGAGTAGATAAACTGTAACATTGTAAGGGTTTTTTTTTGTTGATAATACAATTAATATTATTTAAAAATATTATCTTTATCACTTTAAATTCCATACATAGAAACCTATTAGCAAGATATAGTAGCAGAAGTATTAAAAAAATCTGGTAGTTGCAAGTATACAAGACTCTTTATTAATTAATACAGTTTTCTTCCATTTTGAGTAAGTGTTAGACATTAAATTACACATTTTTTGGTCAGCTCCACTGCCAGCTCTATATTTTTTCTAAAAAGTAAGTAAAAGTATTTGAAGATATATTTTTTGTTTGGCCAGAAAAGTCTGCTAAGTATTGATACAAATACTATTTTAAATGTTAGTAATAACAAAACCGTTGAATATTTCTTTTTAAACTAACTATAACACAATTTATTTTGCCTCAATTTTTTAAGTTGACTCTTGTCCAATTTTGCTGTCATATTCTCTTTACGCATACATTTATTGTGTTATATTATTTATATGACATGGGCGCGATATCATTTGTGGCTGGCAATGAACCAATAAGAAGGTGCTGAAAATGTTCCTACAATTATTTGTTTATACGAGCAAGATTAAATGGAGTCATTAAAACATAGGTTTGTAGTTGCATGTTTCCAGATTTCATGTTTCTTGCTTAAGCAAGTTGCGGAATGCAAATCTGAACCATTGGGCATTTAGTAAATCTTTGCTTTAAAAAGATCCAGTTTCCCTCGCAACTAAAACTAAGCAAGGTAATGCCAATACACAAAAAGAATAGTAAGAAAGACGTAGAAAACTATAGACCGGATGCTTTGTCATCAAACTTTGGTAAGATTTTTGAGTACTGTTTTTTGAAAAGATTGGAACGTTTTTTGTATAAACACGAGATAAAATCTAAGAACCAGCACGTTTTTGTCTTGGTAAATCTACTGAAACTGAACATCTTGAAGGTGGAGATTGTCCTGTTGGGGTCTTTTGTGACCTCAGCCGAGCATTTGATTGTGTTTCTTACCAACGTTTGCTATACAAGTTAAATGTCTACCAAGTTAGAGGAGTTGCCAACAACTGAGTGTCCTCGTTTTTAAGTAATAGAAAACAGATGTATTGTATTGTACATGTACTGTATTGACAATGTTGATGATGGAGAGTGTTGATGTTGAGATCGGGGTATCTATACTAGGCCCTCTGTCGTTCCTACTTCATATTAATGACTTGGAATCTTGTTTGACAGACGGAGAGACTGCCACTCGGTATGCTGACGATACATCATTGATTGTATCCCATAAAGATCGGAACAGATTTGAGGTCAACTGTAATGAGATCCTTCTTAACCGGTAGAAGTGGTTCAATAGCAACTACCTCTATTTAAATGATTTAAAAACAGCATATTTACGATTCCATACAACACAGACCCGAGGAGATATGTCCTTGTTTCTTGATATTTCTGGAATGCAGTTTAGAGTGTTGGGTTTCTGGGTCTTTATCTGGATAACGTACTTGGTTAGAAGATTCATGTAACTCACCTCAAGAAAAAACTTGCTTCGGTTTGCTTTCTCTTCAGAAATTTATCGGAGGTCTTAAATCAATCAATAAATTGATATCAATTTATTACGGTGAGGTTCACTCAAGAATAAAGTACAGAATTACTTTCTGGGGTAATTCTTCCATGGCACAAGATATATTTTTGTATCAAAAGAAAATTGTAAGATGTATCGTGGGCGCATCGAGGTTGGCATCCTCTAGGGACATCTTAAAATGGTTAAAACTACTAACACTTAACGGTATATTCATTTTCGAACTTTGTGTGTACATATATATAGGAACAAAAGCGACTTTCCGAGACATCAGGATTGTCATCATTACCCGACTAGAAATAAAA
Organism: Kuschelorhynchus macadamiae; assembly: GCA_030620095.1. NCBI lineage: Eukaryota > Metazoa > Arthropoda > Insecta > Coleoptera > Curculionidae > Kuschelorhynchus > Kuschelorhynchus macadamiae. The sequence goes on along the minus strand of JAUTXW010004990.1, from coordinate 252,620 downwards.
ATAATTTTAATATTCCATTTAAAAAACTAAATGTATCTAAGAATTCCCCCTTCGTGCTTGATGTGGAGGTCTATAACGGATTACCCGCTGCAATTAAAGACAGCAAAACACTATCTCTCTTCAAAAAAACCCTAAAGGAATTTCTGGTCGAGATTGTCATGTCTGAATTTTTTTCCAATGTTTAATATGTTTTAATATTTCTTGTATCAATTAGGAGTATATTTGTCTTACAGTTATTGTCACTTGTTTTATAGTGTATAAAGTTGTAGTATTATTATTAATTATTAACATTATCTTAAGGAATAAAATATATCTATCTACCTAATTATAATATTTCTCTCCCAGAACTTACATCCAATTACATTATTACGTTAAAAACAAGCTTTTATTTTCCATAATGTAATATTTAATTATCTATTGCTAGATGGGACATTGCAAAAAGTATTCTCTAAAATCAGGCTTAAATCGAATGCTGTTCCATGTATTTTAACCCTATACAGGTTTCAGGGAATATTAATAATTCTATTATATATTGCCGTCTTTAACGTGTAGTTTAGATTTCTAAAACCATTTTGGGTATTCGTCATTTAGTTTCTGCGTTATGGCAGTTCATAGGCATAGCATCATAAACAAAATTATTCAGCAACATTTAAGAGTTTGTGACTAAATCGTAAGAGCTAGTTTAAATTAGCTTTTAATTATATTCAGTTGATACAAAAAATGTTAGTACCGACGTTTGCCTTAGATTGCACGAGGCATCTTCAGGAATCTTACTTTTCGAGATCGGAACACCGAATGTGCTCGGGGAAATTTAGGCAGGCTATTGATACCAGGCCTGTATTTATCGAACCGTTAGGATGTTTATAAATTTCAATAGATCCTTTTATTTTCCTTTTAAGGAATTCCGAGACCGACGCAAAAACTATGGCTTTTTTTTCATTTATTGACATTACATTATTTGATTTCTAACTAATCGCTTTAAAACTACAGATAAATGTTTGTTTTTTGGGGATATTTCCAGTGGTACCCTGTGTAATGGAAAAACGTCTTTATATACAAAAAAATAAGACATTTGACATGTTTCTCCGTCTGGTAAAAAAGTTAATCGCTCTTGAAATATATATATATATATATATATATATATATATATATATATATATTTTTTTTTTTTCATTTTCAGGGTGCAGTTTCATCCTTTTAAGCCTGTATAGTGGACAAAAAAATTTGTATATACAAAATTATAAAGAGATTTGACCTGTATTACTGTTTTCTTAGGAAGCTACATGTTACTGAAGCATACTTTTTTAATTTCCAGAGAACTCTTTTCTCATCTTAGGACCACCCTGTATAGTTGAAGAAATATTTTTTTATATACAAAAAAATAAAAGTTTTACCATTTTTGATTTTTTTTTCACTTTCAGAGAGCTGCCCCATTCCTTTTGGGCTACCCTGTATATTGGACAAAAATTGTTTATTGTGTATACAAAAAAAAATTACGTGTTCCGCCATTTTCGAAATATTACATTTTTTTAATTCATATAATAAAGCAAAAATCAGCTACCTACGCCAATGACTTTCATAGTTATTCAATGTCAGAACATTTACCCCAACTATTTGATTCTTATCGGTTCCTGCATTCTCAAAATTTGATTTTTTTTTACATTTTCGTAGACACTAATGTTATATAGGGGGAAACGGAGGGCATATTTTACAAGAAGACTTTGGTACACTCCTTTAAATCCCTTAAAAATATCAAGCGAAAAGACGGATCAAGTGGTACCTCATTTAAAACGTTTTTAGTTCATATATAATTTGATGAAAAAATGCAGGGCTGATGAAAACCCTTCAAACCAAGTATCGCTTGAATCTTGAACCGGTTGAAAATTTTAATTAGGCGGTGTTGAGGGTTGATCTAGGGCTTATGATAAAATATGCCCTAAAGTATTTTTTATTTTTAAGCATATCTGCTGTTTTATACTTTTGGCATGCATAATGAAATCTAAAAAACGCTTTAAAATTAAATGATCAAGATGTTTTACTGAAGTTTTATGATATTTTGAAACCAAAATGTTTGACTGACATGAACAAGATTATCTAAATGTTTAAATTATTTTATAATTATCCATATTATAATTTTTAATTATAATATAAATGGTCTATGCATAGGCACCCAAATTCGAATCCCCGCGAGATACTTATTACATTATTTTTGGTGTAAAATTAAAATGAATCGGTTTGCCTTCTTAAGTTTTCGTTCGACCAAATTTTGTTTACATACACACGCAACTTCAACAGACATCATAATTTTTTTCCAAAAATATGTTTTGGTATTCTATGGGCACTAAATCGTCCGATAAACCCAACTTATGTTTTTCAAATATTTTTACGATTCCAATACTTCTTATATTCCAATAGCCTATATGTATAGTGCATTTTGGACTTAAATAGCTCTGAAGCGAAAAAAATTATCGAGGTGCGGTTTTCGCTAAATATTTCCAATTTCCCGAAGGTTTGAAGCATATGTCATTTTATTTTTAGATCCGGAAGTACCTAAAAGAAAATGGCTGACTTTCAGGTGTAGGGCAACTTTGTTATTTTAAATAGAACACCCTGTATATCTCTTCAAAATCAAAAAGCTTAGTCCTTCCCATTTTCAAAAATGTAATACAAGCTATAGTTATATTGGAGAATGGTGGATTTATTAAGCTCCGAAAATTATTTTTTTGAAAAGTTGCCTGTGGAAACAAGTTCATATTATTCCAACGTCGATCGCTTTTGACATTAACCGATTTCAAGCGATGGACCTCTATTTACTGGTCATTAATGGTATTTACCAACTACATTCAAGTGATTTTGGTCTCTCTGTAATGGCGTCATTAACTAAACGTTGTTGTATTTGACATTTCAATAGCCGGTAAATACCGTGCTAGGGAGGTAGGTTATTGTATTATTCCTCTTTTTTTAAAATCTAATGTCATAATCAAGAAGTTATTTTAACCCAACTTTGTTGTTTATCGTTAATTATCTTTTCGGCATTTTCAAAGAAACAATGTCTTTTGATTTCGTATTTGTGTGATGTTAAGTCATTTAGTGCACTATGGTGACGGTGCCGCGCCGGAACGATATAAAATAAATTAAACTTTGAAGGCCAAGACTACAAAGTTATTGTTGAGAACTTGAAAACGGCCATTCTACTTTTAAATGCCAGGATCATTGTTTAATACATTTTTGCAGAATCAGCAACAATTCATCAGAACAAATCCTATATAGACATTATTAAAAAATTCTCGTTCATATTTACAATTAATTAAAAGCAAACAAAACAGCAACAGAACTTTCACAACGGTTAATCTAACACATTCAAGCGCTTTTTGGTTACTGTCAGTTGGAGAAAATCGGTATGTCAAGGGTTATAATCAAAGATCACCAAAAGTAAACCTTCGGTAATAACCGGTCAATCGTTTGAAATCGGTTATATTCTTTTGAAGTAGAATAAAAGTGCAAAATAATAAAAAAAGGCAAAGAATGAAAATGTATTAAACAAGACATTAAAAGTTATGGAAAAAGGTGTAACAACCACTAACCATTAAGCATTAATATTAAAGAGAAAACATGTTATTAAAAAATTACGACTGCAAATGTTGGAAGCGTCTTCCTCCGACTTCAATACATCTATTTAAGTTAGTAGTAAGCTTGTTAAAACTATGGACTAAACATTCTTCAGGAATATATTGTATTACGTTGCGAATATTTGTTTTTAACTGTTCTAAAGTTTGTGGTAGCGGAGTATAGCATCGTTCTTTTACGTACCGCCATAAAAAAAAACGGGAACAGTTAGGTCCGGTGAACGAGGAGTCCATGGAATAGGCCCTTCTCTTTCAATCCACCTCTTTTCAAAGAAGTTATTTAATGAATCTCTAATGATTAACGCGTAGTGCAGTGTAGCTCGATATTGTTGAAAGTACACTGAATTCAGAATATTTTCCTTACGTAATTGCGGTTAAAAAAATTCCGGGATATCGACATATACATGAGAATTTACAATTGGATTTTCAAAATGGGCCATAGGGTAGACCGAGGCGAATCGGATCACAGGGAGAATCGGATCGAAAAAAGAATTTTGCCCCTAGTTCCTACACTTCAAGCAAACCCGTTGTTCTGTTGGTTGGGTTACATAGTTCCACTCCCACGACCTGGAAGAAAACCGCCGAACGGTCGATGACGCTCCTGCTTTAGTATCGTTTGGGTTTTTAAAGAACCGTGTTGTACGTTCTCGCAGAAACATTGCCGTTAATATTAGGCACGTATATTTTAGTTACATCGTGTTAACAACAAAGAGGTAAGGTAAATATGATTTTTAACTATTATTTATTCTTGACATGATCTACTTTATTAGTGCTTATATAATATTTCTGAATGGATGTTTTGGTTTTGTCGTAAATCGTCTCATCTTATGATAGCATCATTATTCAATTAAAACAACGTATGTTTTGCTTACAGATGGTTCGAACATATGTTAAGAGAACGACTGAAGGATCGTGGTTCACAGAAAGAATGAGGGAAGCAATAGAAAATGTCAAGTCCAAAAAAAAGGACTATGCGTCGTGCCGCAGATACTTTTCAAGTTCCATACACAAGTCTACAAAGGCGAGTTTCAGAATCTCATGAGGTAGTTAAACGTCGTGGTAGACAACCCATTATTGATGAGATGGCGGAAAAAAGATTTGCTGAAAATGCTTAATTTACTTCGTCAAGTCGGGAATTTGATATTACACCAAAGAACGTCCGAAAATTCGTCTTCGATTTTGCAGTTCGACACAACTTAAAACACAATTTTAATACAGATTTAAAAATAGCAGGTCAAGATTGGTTTCACAGGTTTATGCAACGAAATCCAGAAATTCCCGTTAGGAAACCAGAAGGATTATCTCGGGCCAGAATTAATGGAATGAAGATTCTTCATTTGACGTCGCCTGAAAATAAAACTAAACTCTTGGAGAAAAGAGAAGCAAAAACTTTGCCAAAAAATAAAAATACATTTCTTCCACGAACAAAACCTAAGGGTAAAAGCAACTCATCAAGGGAGTGGTACTGCATCCATTGTGCAAAAAAATTTATTCATCCACCTACAGAAGACTGGATCCAATGTCACAACTGCGAAGAGTTGTGCCATGAAAAGTGTGCTGATAGAGGCAAAGAAAAAGGCCTTTACACGTGTGATTTGTGATCACTAAGTGTTATGAAAAAATTATGCTGAATTAAAATTAATTTAAAGAGTTTTTACAGTTAAATATTTTTTGTTCCAAGTTTACTATTTACCCCCAAAATTTGGGGTGAAACGGATAATGACAACTGTTCAATTTTATGCTTGTCAAAAAATAAACTGTATTTATGTAATCTTAAATTTAAGTTCATGTGTTGACTAAATGCTTATTTATTACGTTTTTGTAGTAAAAGTTAGCAAAACGAATCCCGAATATTTTTGTTTTCGCCAATAAACTAAAAGTGATCCGAATCGCTTCGGTATAACGTATATTTTTTTATGAACACATCACACCAAACTGAAGCTTTCGGCGAACCTCTGACGTGTTCATGAATTTGCCTGGGTTTCTCTTCTGCCCATATTCTACAATCATGTTTATTAACTTTTCCATTTATGTGAAAAGTGGCCTCATCCGAAATTCGAGCCTTTCGAGAAAATGTCTGTTTGTTCTTATTCAGTTTTGTATAGTCTGGCATAGTTCTACCCTTTTCAAAAAATAATTTCTTGCAAAATTTGTATCTTATATGGCTCTAGTTTGAGTATATTAGTCATAATAGTTAGCACTGTGGTCCGAGGAATTTTTGGTGAAACTGCGATTTTTCTTGTTAATAAGCTTGTGATGTCTTGTTTAGTAAATTTTCATTATTTTCTGTTTTTGTCTTACGTGTTAAAGATCCCGTATTCCAAAATGTTCTATATCAGGTTTTATTAGCGTCTTTTATCGATGGAGGTTGATTAAACATATTTCTAGATTTTCTTTGAGTTACCTTTATTGTTTGATTTTTTCCAAAGATTATCACAAACTTTGCCTTTTCACTCAAAGGAAACATTTTTCACTTCTACTTCAAAATAATGTCAAAATTGATCGACGTTGGAACAATATGAATTTGTTCCCAAAGGCGACTTTACAAAAAAATAAAAAACATTAACCGTGAAATTCATAAAGACATGCAGTATCTTTTTCGGAGTTTAATAAATCAACCATTCTGCCACGTAACTATAGCTTGTATTACATCTTTGAAAAGGGAAATGATTCAGTTTTATGATTTCGAAGAAATATACAGGGTGTTCCATTTAAAATAACAAAGTTGTTCTGAAAGTCAGTTATTTTCTTTTCGAAACGACCGGTTGTAAAAATAAAATGATATATTTAACACATAGATACATTACGTTACAGGCAATGCGCAAGTAGTACAAAAGTCATATTAACAAAAAACTTAAAATCAATTTACAAAAAAAAAGAGAAAAAAGCTTTTACTAATTGATATAATAGTCTGTGTAATATTAGGCAGGAATATGGTTATATTCTGTCACTACTTTAGCCGCCGTCACTGCTATTCAGATGGTACACAACTTTTTTCTTAAAGCTTTTGGTGGAACATTCTAACGTCACAGTTGGAGGGAACTTATTAAATAGGGGCATAATTCTGTTTATGGGCTCGTTTCTACCCATGTCAGTTCTACTCCGATTTAGTGAGAAAGTTTCTATTAGTCTTGTTGGACGAGAGGGGACTCTAAAGTTAAATAGGTCGAGTACTTGTGGACAGTCAACTTCACCATTAAGGACTCTGTGACCGAAGGACATAGCAAGCAGGTTACGACGGGAGTTTAGATCTGAGAGACTCATCAGTTCAGAACGTTCTTCGCCATTAAGGTTTGAGCTGTCAATGTCTAGTCTATGCAGAAGAAACTTTGAGAATTTGGATTGTACTTGTTCTATCCTTTTAATGTGTGTGTTGTATAAGGGGGACCAAACTACGCAGCAGTACTCAAGGTGACTTCTGACTAATGCATAATACAATGATTTTAGTGTTTCGACATCCTTGAAATCCCAGCACTGTCTGATAACAAACCCAGCCATCCTATATGCTTTGGAGACAATGTTATCAATGTGGTGCACAAACCTAAGTTCACAATCGAAAATTACGCCCAGGTCACGCACAAACTTCACTCTGCTCAGTTCATGACCATCCACGAAGTTAGCATGATTAACAGGGTTCTTTTTCCTGGTAAATGATATTGTTTGACATTTTTTTAATGTTAAGTTCCATTTGGTTTTTGTCAGACCATGCAACCAAGGCATCAATGTCATTTTGCAGTAAAGTATACTGAGTCCGCCTTTAGGGAATTGTCCATTACGCTACTTAGAAAGTTAGCATATACAAGTAAATTTGTTTGGCATGATCTACCTTGAAAGAAGCCATGTTGAGCGGGGTGAATGGTATTCCGACACTCGTTGAAAATTGTATCTGATACAATAGATTCGAAGACCTTAGCCATACTGTTTAATCCAGATATTGGGCGATAGTTAGAGATATCATTACGATTGCCATCTTTAAATATCGGTGTTATTGTGGAAAATTTCCACTTTTTTGGAAAAACGCCCATTGAGATTGATAAACTGAACTTGTAACTCAAAGGAAGAGCAAGTGTAAGGCTGCACTCTGATAAAAACACAGGAGGAATACCATCTGGACCAGGGCCCTTTGTGATATCCATGTCAGCAACCTTATTGAAGACTCTGACATAGTCATTTCAACTCTATGTATATGAATGTTTGTTAGACATGAATTTTGATTTGATCCGATAGTAATTTGCATGTCCCGAGAATATACAGACTGGAAAAAATCAGCAAATAAATTAGCAATCTCATTTGGGTTGGATGTCTTGATATGCTTCAAACAAAACTTTTCGGTTGAGTTTTGTTGAGTTTCGTTCCAACCTAATAATCCTGTTTGAATATACATGAAAAAAAAACAAATATATATTTCTAACACTATATATCTTGAAAATGAAGCCATTGTGGATTAATATATAGTATAATATTTATGTCTTATTTTATACCAAGCAATTTCTCGTTAAGCAATGGTCCATGTTTTTTAATACAGATATGTGATGTTTGATAATATTCATTCAAGATGACAGTGGTTTCACTGATCAAATCTTATGGAATTCCTGAGAGGAAGAACCGCTCTTTACCAACGAAAAGACTAGAAGAGTTAGACAACGGAAAAATGTAGGATGATATAGATATTAAGTAATATAGGGGCCAAAATTTTCAGAATAATTTTCCATTTGTTGTTAAACTAGCAAGAGTAACCTAAAACTCGAAATGTCTATCGCCCTGTAATATTTCTTAAATCTAGAGAATTTGTGGCCTCAAAATAAATAAGAAAAAATAATATTATATTTCTCCGTTCAACGAAAATGCAACATATCTGCTTCTGAAGGACGGTTAAAGACGTGAATTTAACTTGAGTAAACATAAAATTGTTTTTTCATTTTAAGAGCTGTAGCAATCGAACTAACAGGGATCTACCAATAACTTAAAAATGATTTTTTTGTAATAGTGATGTCATATTGTTTCAAAGTATTCAATTTAAAAATACCCTCGAAATTAAAATTAGGACCTTCGAGCATTTATTTACTTCTTCAAGTTTTCAGACGATAAACACATAAAAAAGTGAGCGAAGGAAAAGAGTTTTCCCAACAATATCTTGCCACGATTGGATGATGACTTACAAGTGCAACATACATTGTAATAATTTACAGTCGCAGAAAAATAAAAGTTGTGACGAATAAAAGGCCATTGTGAATATTATGGCAGTAAACAATAGAGAATCTAAATGTAGGCTGCATTATATTAAATGGTGTTTTAATAATAGAACAATGACAAAAAAGGGGAAAATATTTGTTACCTTTTCAGTGCCGATATCAGACATTTTTGGGGTTTCTGAATTCTATTAAATTCATTATCTAAATCAAATATATTCAAACTGAACATTTTACAGTATTTGTTTAAAATTTAGAATGGCTCATATTTGATACATTATTTTAAAATGATATAATAAATAGACATTAATTTAATATAAAAGATTATATTTGTAACTTAGAGTAAAAATCCAAAATGGGGGAACAAATGACGGCTTAATAAAATATTTAAAGAATGATTGTAAAAAAATTGTTTATTTAATTGACCTCAAATTTTGCACCAAAATGAAGTGTAATATAGAGAAGAACTATTTGGATTCCCAAATGATTCGTTCAAAGATAATTAGATCGTATACGTACAATTTTGTAATAGTTCAACATTTCAAATAGCACTATTTTGTATCTTAAATATTCTGCTTGGAAAGCATTAAATACCAATATGTACTATTTGCCTGTCTTCGCTAAAGACTTTTAGAAAAAGCCAAATGTATGTATATACAATAAACATAGTGCTAACATTTGCGATTTCGCTGTAATATTAAAAAATTATTTAAAACTTACTAAAAAAAAAAAAAAAATCTAAAAAGGGGTTATTCTAGAGAATAAGCAGTTACAAGGACAAATCCGGAATAAAAAGAAAATTTGGGTATGGTACTCTGACGTTTGCTATGTAAGTGCTACTATATTGCGTCAAATTGCTCTATTGGTGGTGTTATAAAAAAAATAGACCTATACAGAGTGAGTTTTTTTTAGATGTTTGGTACAGGGATATCGGAAACTATTGCAGATAGAAAAAAATTTAAATTAGCAATCATATGCAGTTTTGTAAGATCAGCTTAAAAAAATAATTTTTGATAAATTTTTAAATCACTCCTTTAAAGCAAAGGTTTTACATAATTTTATTCTAAACAAAATGACGCAAAGTGATTTTATGTAACAGCTGTAATTTTTGACATGTGACTTAAAACTATGTTTTTTTAAAAGGAACCATATCATATTTTTCTTCTATCAAATAGGAAATTTTATTACGATTCTAACGATATAACACACTTCACACTTATCGGACGGTTCGAACTAAAAAAACACCATCAATTCAAGTTGATGATGATTGCAAAGAGACGAAACTTTGGATCAAAAATTTAATTACGTTATCTTGTAGCGGAGAAAAAGTTACAATAAAGATGTGAAATTTATTTTGATTCATCTTTTTTGAAAATAATATACCTCAATTTTGGGACTATTTACCGTATATCGGATGTCACTTGACAAATTTTTTTTGTCTAATTTTTAGTGTTTAGACGTTATAATGTATATTTTTTGTACACTGTGTATAATAGATAATATAATAGTAATAAAAAATTAAAAACATGCTAAAAGATATAAACTCTATATTCAACAGTAATTGATTTTTGACCGCTTTTAGTCCAAATGACATCACTGGCGGCTTTATTCATCAGTCTAAAAAACTGCCCAATTATGCAAAAAAATAATAACTTAATATAGGAACAAAATGACGGTCTATTAAAATGCTGAAGCATCATTTTCAGTGTTTTCAGAAATGTGTTCTGAATTATTTTACTGCCAATAATAAGATTTGCGTGATAGTAAACTTCTAATCATGGACGTCCGTAAACCATTTTCCAGGAAGAGAACGGCAAAGATGTTCAGATACTGGAGCAAGATGTGACTTTAATACGTGAGTTCAGCGATTAGATCACATTTTGTCGTGAAATCGTAATATTTAAATGACTTTAACACACACAGTAACATAGCTCCGACGAAATAAATATATGCGATGTATTCTTTTCTTCACTAGCTATTATTTGATACTAAATACCTCGATATAACATTAATAAAACAATAGGGAAACACATTTTTAAGTTCTCCATATAAAAATCGCGCATAAAACCAAATTACGGCGAAGAAACCGAAACTCAACCCGTCAATACACATATCTAACTAAACAATCATGTTTCCTTAAGATCAGCTGATTGTATGACGTATTTTACGCGGTCAGTCATGATTTTGCAAACTGATATAGAAGCAACTCGTCTGTGTCTAAATAAATAAACCTAATACAAAAATACAGGTTAATAAACAACTTTCCTATTATATTATACCAGTTTGTTAATAAAAGAAACCATTTAACGAGATATCATAAGCCCCTCAGGCAAAATTTAATGAAATAAGTCAAATCGAATTTTTTCAACACTGCAACAATAAAAGGATAAAGTATAGGTCCGTCTACAACTTATACGAGTTCATTATGTGAACTACTAATTTCTCTTTTTCTAGGTTCACAGGTAACCCAGTGACTGCTAACACTTTCTTCGATGAAGTTTATCCAATAATCAGTAACAATATCTACGTCATGGTACAGAACATGTCGTTCCTTCTATATTTTCTGACATCAAAAACTCTCCTAATAATAATTTTTCGAACCGAAATTATCATCGCCGAGAACATGGCATCCCTGGAGAGGAAAACCTGCCAAATTGCTGTGTTTATCCAAATATTTAAAAAGTAAATTCCAGTAAAGATTTCTGCCGTTGTCACCATGTGCGAGAACAATTTTACCAAAAGGGGCAAGCGCCACCTTGTCCCCCAACCTCCAGGCGCCTATCCTGATAGTTTTAAATTTGAATTGTGAAATTATACTAAGATTTAGAAATCACATCAGAAATTATGAAATAGCATCCGAAATTAAGAAATAATTTCTCACTTCATTAGATGATTATCTACATACATTTAAAAAAATAATCGGTTGGCAGCACTGTACATAATGAACAACAGACGATTTTTCTATCTTAAATCAAAGGATTAAGTTAGGTAAGTTTCAAAGAAAATTAATTATTTGTATATTATGCTTAGAGCTTAGCTGAAAGTTTTTCTTTTCACCTATTATCTTTGTTTTTTAAGTAAAGGTAAAGTTTATTCACAATAAATTACACTTTTTTGGAAGTTTTAAGGCTATGTCTGCGGTTGCCTTAATTAATTATATTTATTAGTTATCAGTTTTAACTGTTAAACATTAGATTCAATTGTTTTTACCTCGCTTTTATTGGCTTCCCTACTCGTCTGATTGTATGTTGGTAAGTATGGTTCAAAGTTTTTAATGGATTTTTTAACCATTTCCATGTAAGCGACTAATTTCAGATTTGGCGGGCATACATTTTCGTATTTAAAAAAATCGGTTTTTTTTAAGTCAAAATCCGATTCTTTTTGTCAATATTTAGAAATTTAAAATGGCTGCGCCAACATGGTGGGCAAATTTTAACAGATATACAAATCGGTATCTAGAGTATTTAAGATAGCAAATTATGAATTTTTACTTAACATTCAAAAATACAAAATCAAGGCATCAACACAGCAGCGAATTTTAATATTTGTGCAGATCTAATTGAAAATCGTATTTAAGAATGCACATCATAATTTTTTAGTAAATATTTAAAATCTTAAAATTGCAATGCAAAAAAGGCAGGCGAATTTTAACATTTATGGAGATTTGATGGAAAATTATTATTAAGAGTGCAATCCATTAATTTTTAGTAATAATCGAATATTCAAAATGTCGATGTCAACGGTTGTACAGTGCACATCATGAATTTTTAACCAACATTTTGCAACTATGATTAAAATTGTTATATATAGAAGAGAGGCAGTTTTTTGTAGATTTACCAATATTGAAATGGACGCCCACTAAACGAAGAAATTTAAAATATAATATTCCTATAAACATTTATCCTTAATTTAATCTCTAAAATAGAGTGTGTTTAAAATTAATGAACAACAAGCAAGGTTTGGAGTATTTAGCGTAAATCTTTTAATATCTGCCTAGCTTTTTTTTGAGAAAAACGTAGTTTTACTAATAATAAACCAAATTATTATTTTTAATACCCTAAGGCGTTATTTTTCCATAATAATGCCTTCAGGCAAGAAATCATGGTTCTTGGGATTAGACCGTGTCAAATGGGAATTACTATCCGGCGTTTCATCTTCGATTGCACGAGGCATCTTCAGGGATCTTTACTCCACAAGATCTGAACACTGAATCGAAGGCGAAACGTCGGATAGTAATTCCAATTTGACACGGTCTAATCCCAAGAACCATGATTTCTTAATTGACCAAAGCCGTGAAAGCTTTCGTTCTATGTATGCCTTCAGGCGTTATTTCTTATTTAACTTTGACATAATATTATTATTTGTCAATAATAAACTAGTCTGACAGAATTTATCAAATTTCCCTGCTACCTGATGGCGTGGCAAACATAGACATAATTTTCGTATGTACTTATGACTAACGTTTGTCAAATATTTGTTACGTTTTCCACTGGAAACGTTCGACCACATTTGACAGTCTTTGTCCATCTACCCAACATAGCAAACTACTGCATGCTGAACATTCGCCTACGTTTGACATGCCCTCTGAATGCGGCCTCAGGAGAATGTTGAATCCAATAGATTGGTTTCATATTCGCGACCACCTCATAATTTAGTTTTAGTAGACTCGACGTATTTAATATTGCTATTCCATGTTTTTTTAGTTGAGTATATCTATCATTTGTCACTAGCAAACATATTAAAAGATCTAAATATTCTTCGTCAGCTAGCTGAGTTGTAGGTTATATAATATATTCGCTTAATAATGAATATAACTATCCGTTGGATAAAAATATAAATCAATAAATAAATAATAATATTCAAAAAAAGTTGCATCGCAGTGAGGCGAAGTCTAAATCGAGTCGGCTACTCTACATAACCTCAAAAGTAATGCAGAAAATATTTAAGTATATTAAATAAATGAAAAAATAGGTAACTGTGAACTTCAATAGATGGTAAAATCTATACATAACAAAAATAGAAAAAATGATTAGAATTTAAAATATAAGCAATTTATAGAGTAACTTGAAATTGCGACATTAAAGACTTTAAATAAAGTATGTTTTTTGAACTGAGTTACATTAAGTGAGACGGGGTTGTGTTGCAAAGAGGTATATGTCTTAACTGCATTATACGTAAATGACCTCCGAAAAATGGCTGAACGATGGCGAGGCATAGTTAAATGATTGGTAAAACGTAAAACTAGCAAAAATTGGAGTGTATCTATTATTTCTTTTTTTCAATAGTTTATTTCAGTTGTGCAAATTTTAAATTGATTTGGAGTACTACCAGGTTTAGACAGAAGGATTACAGGAAATTTATTTTTTCGTATTTTCTTCATTAGTAGGCTTTGCTTAATTCCATCAAGTTAACTTCAATTTAAGTGTACTAAATTTAAAATAATTAATAATGGCTGAGTTCACCCACGAAGAAATGGCTCAAATTCATTTTATGTAAGGTTTAGCGAATGGAAATGCACTGAGGCAAGGCGTTTATATGCAGAATGTTCTCCTGATAGAAGAATACCACGTGAAAAAATATTTATAAATTTGCATCTTAGATTAGAAGAAACAGGGAGTTTTACAAAAAGTAAAATAGGCGAGCCACAATTCTGCGTTAGATTCCTGGAATGAAGAAAGTTTTTTAAAAATAGTGGAAGAATCTCCAGGAATGAGTATAAGAAAAATCGGAAACTAGCTAAATGTTAGTAACAAGTCGGTAGGGACTATCTTAAACGATTATTTTCTTTATCACTATCACATACAAAGAGTACAAGCTTTGTTCTCTTAAGACTTTCCAAACAGAGTAGTTTAAATACTGTTTACGGATGAAGCAAATTTTTTGAGAGACCAAATTATGAATTTTCATAATAACATTTGGACTGAAAATAACCGTAAATATAACATAAACATGCTATTATCGAAGGACATCGCCAACATCAACTGTTGGTTAATGTGTGGATAGGCATGGTATCCCAACAATTCTTGCCCACACATTAACTGAATATTAGTTAATCTGCATTTTTTCCAAATGAGCTTACTGGTGAAGTATACTACAATTTTTTTAATTAGGTTACTCACTACTTAAGAGTATGTGAAAAGAAAAGTATAGACAAGGTGCTAGGAAAATAAAATGTTATACAAATTGGACTTTTTTCATAAAAGCTATCTTTAAAGCTTTTGTTATGGCTGAATCTGGTAGATATGTTACATCAGGGGTATTATAATTTACAAAATGCATTTCTGTATGTTCACATCGCTAAACGAAATCCGATATCATCAAATGCACAGGTCATCAGGGCGTAGTCATGTTTTGAAAACTATCTAATTACTACGTTCGGCGTAGTGTGTGTATATTTGTGTGTGTGAACACTTTCGCTTGAGTAAATGAAATTAGCTAGAACATTAGGCAAACGGTTAAGGTTAAAGGTTTCTCAGATACTGATTATTGCTAAAGGCGGGTCTACACGACGTAGGTAAAGTACAATCTTTATCACATTTGATACTCACTTTTCACACTCATATGCCTTATGACACTCTAAACAATTAACTTATGGCCAATTTTAATGTTGTCTGCTTAAAACAGCTCCGTCATCCAACACGTCTCAAAAATAGTTATTTTGTTATTAGGAACGTTCAGCATTAATTATTCAATAAACGTTTATGATTGGTCTGGAATTTGGGGAAAATGCTCGATTTATTTTTTTACACTAATTTATTTAATTATTATAGTTCTCGCTATTTGTACAGGGTATCCCATTTTTGGAACTTTTGTGGGGTATTTCTCTAATTTTTAAAGATAAAAGGTTGTGGATTTCGCGATAGTGTGCTACATTTTTTGTGAGAGTAAAGGTGACCCTAGTAGAATTTTCATAGCAGCTTTGGTTTCTAAGATACCGGACGTTTTTGAAAATGTTGAATTTTCAGGCACTTCTCATATCCCAATGATGGCTTATCAAAAGGCGCAAACCGTTCCTTACATGACTTTTTCCGTATAATTCAGTGCCCATTTCAGAATAAGTATACGGCGTCAGGGCAAAAAAATATCGGACCCTATTTTATTTTTTTAAATAAGACATCCTGTATGTTACTGTTTATTTTTATTAGGAACAATGTGGGCTATCCAGAAATATACACATATATATATAGTTACTTTGAAAAACAAGTTCAAAATTCAAGATTTTCTAAAATTTTCTTTTGTGTCTAGTTAGAAAGTAGTAGGCTATGGGTAAAATGTATTAATAACAAAATTCATGCAATTAAATATTCTACTAAAGATGTAATACTTTCAAAAGATCTTTTATAATTCTCAACTGGAAATTACTAATTACATCATATTAACTTAATTATGATAAAACTATTGAATTTAACTCAAAACAAAACAATAATTACCCATCTTACTTAAAACTTAAGTTAGGTAAAACAAAAGAAAAAGAAAATTTTGAAAAAGCAAACAGTTTTCAAAGGTGGTTTTCAAAATGACGGCCATTTTCTCGTATGCAAAACTGACACATTTTCGTTACTTTTCTAATAGTGTTCAATAGAATTATAAGTCTTCTTCGCAAATTTCGGAAAGTTAAATCGATTGCTGCACAAAGTTCCACTACAGACTGATATCGTGTTTTATATATTTTATTTGCATAAAATCCCATAAGAAAATAATCTAAAAGCTAAAGACCCTGAGGGGGGCATCTTACATGTCCGTAGGTACCAATTCATCTTTGAGGAAGGTTCTCAGCATCGCGGGAGTTTAAATGTTGAACTATGTGGAATTTATATGGCGATACTTATATTTTTACAAAATTCTTTGAGCATCAGACTTGGATACCCCAGTTGCTTCCTCGATTTGCTGGCAAGAAGATGAAGGCGTCGCTTCTACATAACCCAGTACCTTGATTTCTTTGTTGTCTCTGTTTGGTTTGGTGTATGCTTTAAGACAGGGCTGCATAGATGACCCGTGCTCTACTAAATTTGATTTGAGGCGGGCAAATATGTGTTGGAAAGGTTGCCTTCTTTCTAGATATCTAATATGAACAAAAAAACTCCTACGATATAATTCTAACAATACCGCTCAAATTACGTTACCTTTATAAATATACTCCCGCAGCTTCTTGGGGATTTTCATTAGATTGTATGAAACAAACCAAGATATCAAACTTTTCATAATTTTCGGAGTCTGCTATTATTGTAAAAAAAGTAAATTAAATATGGTGTATAATTAAATAGAAACACCAAGACAATGCAAATATTTCATTGGTAATCAAAAACTGACAAAACCACAAACCTTTTGACAATTTGCTTTTTGTTCTAAACAAATTAGCCACAGCCTATTACCTACTAAACGGACACAAAGAAAATTTTAGAAAATTTCGAATTTTGAGCTTGTTTTTCAATATAATTAAATACATGTATATAATTTTGGAATGCCCACATTATTCCTAATAAAAATATATTTAAACAAATAAAGTAGGATCTAATATCTTTTTGACCTGACCCGTATACTTATTCTGAAAGCTGCCCTTAATTCTACAGAAAAAGTCATATAAGGAACATTTTTCGCCTTTTTGATAAGTTATCAGGGGTGTAGTAGTAGTAGCATACTACCGCAACCCTCTACCTTTAAAAATAAGGGATATACCCCGAAATTGTGTCGAAAATAGAATACCCTGTACATCAAACACAATGATCAGTCGTGTCATGTGTACGTGTGTATTTAAACGATTTTTGTGAATATCATATTCCTAAAAGAATATGTTCAGTTAAATAATTTTTTTTCTATAAAAATGGTACAAAGATGAATTGATTACCTTTGTAGCACCATTCCAATATTGCGAAACAAAATGGAAGCTTAATAAAGCTTATAAAAACACGACAATTAAAACAGGCAGTTAATTTTATTGAGAAAATTGTTAATATTGCATATATTTTTTAAAAACTTTTTATAATCGTTTATAATTTTAAAAACTATGATACACATATCATATTTCGTGTCATTATCATATCTGATTTTATAGAATATTAATTGGTTTTAATCTTTTTGTACTAAAAAAGATAAATTATACTATTTTATAGTAAAATAAAAAAATCCAATTAGATTTCAAAGATATTTTAGTCAGTTTCAACTTAAAATTTCCAGAATTACTATATCAAAGTGCGTGTGAAATGTGCCAGTGAAATTTCAGCTAGGTAATTTAACTATGTGTCAGGTCCATCTCCCTTCGCTATCTGATAACAGGTCAAACGCAAAATTTAATCGGTGTTCGGCAAATGTTTTCTGTCCTTTATAAATCATCAGTTTAATGGATGAATGGGTCACAAAAACTATTTAAAGTTAAATCTTGACCATTTCACAGCCTAGTAATATCTGACATATTTTAGAAAGAATAATCTTGACTGTTTCCTGATAGATCTGACTTTGAATTATTTTACTACTTTTACATTAAGATGTTAAAATGTTCAAAGAACTTTATTTTGTGAGGAGAAAACCTTATGAACGTGTATGATAGTGGATATATTAATATCGGTTGCGAATATAGCATGGACAAAATTAATGGTAATACGGTACATGACCATTATTTAAAAGCGATAGTTCGTTGTCAGTTTAGTATAAAGAAATATTTTGAAAACTCACATTCATTTTAATAACGCATAGCTGTGGATATATCAAAGATATACTTAAAGAAGTACTGCTTCTAAAATCAATTTCATTATAATTTTAACAACGGTAGCGTATGTTACAATAACAAGATTTATACGACCACTACGAATTAGAAAAAGAAGAACTTGTATTTTCCGGCGGCTGCAAGGAGTCAGCTTACGGTCTATTCAACGGATTCTGCAAGAGCAAAATACCAACAACGAAGCAAAAATTGTGGAAAGAGAAAAAAAATCGAATCTGTGATAGTATAAAAATTGACGTTAGGAATGTTTTCTACGATTTATATCGTACTAACATAAAATTTACCCTTAAAAAGTTGCAAAAAATGCAATATTTGAATATAGAATTTGTATCACTATCAAGATTAATAAAACATTTAGGATTTCATTACAGAAAGGACTCACACAGAAGGTTTTTGAGTGAGACACCGCAGATAGTTTCTGAACGAATTCATTTCTTGAAGAAATATATGGAAAATTTTCAAGCCATATTTAGAAAAGTAGCATATTTAGATGAAACATGGATTTTTGGAAATGGTAAATCAAGGAAGGATAATTCAACAAAATCAGTAAAAAGAAAAAAAGGTTGCGGCTCGCGTCAAAGGTATATAATTCTAAGTGCAGGTTCCTCAATAAGTTTCATTTCAGGAGAGAGTTTACTTTTTGAATTATTTGAAGAATGAAACTAATTCTAAATTTAGAGGAACCATACCACTGGCAGTTCAATGCCATTGAGATGTTATGGGCAGCCACAAAAAATCAATTTGAAAAGAGGATTCGAAGCCAGTTGAGTAGTTTTGACGTTGAAATGGCTTCACAATATTCTTTAAGTGTAAAACTGCATTTTTGGATACTCTGGTTTTCTTGATTTGATTCATACGTCAATCTGCGCTTTATTAGGCCGAATCCGACATTATATATTTTTTAAAGATTTGGCCATTTATTTTTAACACGCTTAAAACACCTTTGACGTTACAGGTTTTCGCGTAAGTATGAGAAAAATGAGCTTCAGTTACTCCCATTTTGCTGCAAAAACCATTTACAGATAATTTTTTCTAAATCTACAGCTGGAAATTGTAAGCTATTTTTTGGAGGCTAGAATACAAAATCTGTCAAATGTCCGGTAAACCACGAACACAACAATATCCACGAATATTGCTAGATTTCAGAGATATTTGTTTATGACACGTGATCTTATTAATAACGTCATCAAAAACCAGTTTAAGAATTATAAAGTAAACACGAATTTATTTTCCAATTCCAATTTGAGCAAATTTGTTGTGGTTTAAAAGACTTAAAGTAATACAAACACCGTATTGCAACTATTATTTAACAAACTATAAAAACGAGGATTAAGAAATCATGGTTCTTGGGATTAGACCATGACAAATTGGAATTACTATCCGACGTTTCGCCTTCGATTGCACGAGGCATCTTCAGGGATCTTTACTCCATCAGATCTGAACACTGAACGAGCTCGAAGAGATTCAGGCGAGCTTTTATACCCGACTTGTGCTCGCGGAACCGTGACCCTGTGTTGAGATCGATTTCCACGTGTGATGTAGACCGTAACCCGTATCTCTATTGAAATTTTTTGTATGCTTAAATATTTCAATAGATTCTCTAACTTTTCGTTTATAAAAACCTGGAACCGATGCTAGAACCTTGGTTTCCTTTACATTTATGAAATGGCTAGTGTTATGCTGGTGTTCTACAGCAGCTACAGCAGATTGAACAATTTGTTTCTTTTTAATACATCGTTCATGTTCCTTAAGTCTAGTTGATATTGAGCGTCCTGTTTCTCTCACATACACTTCTCCACAGGAGCAAGGAATTTTATATACTCCTTCTGTTTAGAAAGGTATAAGATCTTTCGGGGATCGCAAGCATTGTTCAATCTTCTTATGTGTATTGAAGATTGTACGTATGTTGGACCGCCGAAGTAATCGTCCTATTTTGTCTGTAGTGCCATATATGTAGGGAAGAACAACACTAGCTAATGGTGGCTCTTTATTATTCTCCTTTGGCGGAGTTGGTTTACTATGTCTTTTAATTGAACGCGTAATATCTTCAGTGCAATAGCCATTCCCTCTGAGAGCTTCGATCAGTTTCGATGTTTCCGATGTTAAAGAATCTTGATCAGAAATCGAAATAGCTCTGAATACTAGTGAGTTAATAACCGATTTCTTTTGTGCTGGATGGTGATGAGAATTTGCGTTTAAGTATCTATTTGTATGCGTCGGTTTTCTATACACAGAATGTCCTAATGTACCATTTTCTTTCCTTTGAACACATACATCTAGAAAGGGAATTGTTCCATTAGATTCAATTTCCATCATGAATTTGATATTGTGATGTTGCTGATTAAGGTGGTCCAGAAATATGAGAAGATTATCCTGTCCATGAGGCCAAACAACAAAAGTATCATCTACATATCTAAACCACACACACCAAAACACAAATGTTTCTGTCAACGACTTAATTTCTATTATATCTTGACAAGAACTTAATAGACCTAGTGGAAGCTTGTCTTACATCTACTTATTTCATTTTTCAAGGAACTTTTTATGAACAAACTTCAGGGGCAGCTATGGGATCTCCTCTATCACCTGTAGGAGAAGTGTATGTGGGAGAAACAGGACGCTCAATATAAACAAGACTTAAGGAACATGAATGATGTATTAAAAAGAAACAAATTGTTTGCTGTAGCTGAACACCAGCATAACACTGGCCATTTCAAAAATGAAAAGGAAACCAAGGTTCTAGCATCGGTTCCAGGTTTTTATAAACGAAAAGTTAGAGAATCTATTGAAATATTTAAGCATACAAAAAATTTCAATAGAGATACGGGTTACGGTCTACATCACACGATCTTAACACAGGGTCACGGTTCGGCGAGCACAAGTTGGGTATAAAAGCCCGCCTGAATCTCTTCGAGCTCATTCAGTGTTCAGATCTCATGTAGTAAAGATCCCTGAAGATGCCTTGTGCAAGAACCATGATTTCTTAACTGACCAAAGCCGTGAAAGCTTCCGTTCTATATAAAAACGAGTTAATTTTTATCTTTGTATACTGTTGAACGGACATAGTATCCCAGTTTTGTTAATATTAAATCAAAGGTTAAAGCTGTAATTCATTTAACCATTTCAATTATTTACATTAGTAGCTGTGAATAAATACGGACCACTATGGATGTTATTTGAGTGATAAACTAAACATAGTTTGGTGCTCTGCAGAATTTGTATTTGGATAAAGTTCATCGCAAATGTTTGAACTGTTTTATGTATATGATGGGTAATGGGTTACTTAAGTATCTACAACTTCTATTTATGATAACTTTAAGTATTGCACACGTACAAGGTAGGAAATTGTTTAAGTTTTTAATATGCAGTAGGAGATTTTCTTTATTATTTGTCCAGTAGGACTATATCCTGTGTATTTGTTAACAAATGGGTCAAATGATAACAGACAGGGAAACCATTTTAACAATAGTAGAGATATTCTATAGAGAACTCTACAAAAAGTACCAGAACGGTACCGGCAAGAATGCGATACCTGAAATTATAAACCAGGGTTCGGAAGAGATCCCTGAAATCACTTTGCCGGAACTCAGAAAAGCACTCCATGAAATAAAAAACAATAAATCATCTGGCGAAAAAGAAATAATAATCGAAGCTATCAAAGCAAGCGCTACTATACTATACGCTCTCAACTTCTCTTTGATAAGTGCCTCACAGAAGGTATAACACCAGAACAGTGACACAATGCAGTTGTTATAGTTTTACATAAGAAAGGGGGTCCGATTAGCGTGTTTGTTTTCTATGCATGAAATTTCTTTTTCCATGATCTTTTATTAATAATAATATAATAAAAAGTGAACCAAAAAAATAAGAAAACTGGCTATTTGTAGTTTTTAACAATTAATGGCACCTAAAAAATTCCTTGTGTTACAACCCACCCTGTATGTTTATGCATTTCATTTCATTTTTAAATATTAAGTGCTAATTGTTGTCATATGCATCGCTCAAGATGCGCATAATCTTCTAGAAAATTGTTTAGAGTGCATTTGCATAGGACACTATCTAATTTGCTAACGTCAAGTATTGGTGGTTAATTAATTTTTGAAAACTATTGCCGTTGCATATTTTATTTAAAAACTTTTTATATTTTTTAATCAGGTGATCTGTTTATTGTAGGTATCTGGTTGTATGTATGCTTTTAACAAGGCCTTCCCGCTTAAGAATATCAAACCTAAGCGGCATAAACCGTGGACCACGAAAGGAATACGAATTTCTGCTAAAAATATGCGCTCGCTCTCATATATAAAAAAATTCACCGACCCCTTTCTTATTCTCGACTATATTTCTAACTATAGGAGGATCTACACTACTCTTATTAAGTCAGCAAAAAAATTACACTACCGAAAACGTCTAACAAACTCAAATAACGTCTAACAAACTCAAATAACGTTTCAAAAGAAACCTGGTCCATCATCAATAACCTCAGAAACAAATCAAACCCTGTGACTCAGATCTTGCCAGGGGCTAATGATCTAAATGATTATTTTATTAGTGTAAGCAAAAATGTTACCTCTGATATCTCGCTAAGTTTGGACCCTCTTTCGTTTCTTCCTCCTTCAAAAAATTTAGCTGATAGCTTTTTCTTAAGTCCCGTTAGCAACACTGAACTATTGAAGGTAATAAATAATATCAAAAGTAAATCTTCGTGTAGCACTGATGGCCTATCAGTTAGAATATTCCTGAACTTGCCACTCCCAGTCATAGAGGCCCTTACAACATTAATAAATGAGTCCTTTATAAAAGGTGTATTCCCTGATTGCTTTAAAACAGCTATAATTATTCCACTTCATAAAGGCGGCGAAAAAACTAACTCTTGCAATTATCGCCCAATCGCACTACTACCAGTGCTTTCAAAAATCATCGAAAGGCTACTGAAGAATCGTCTTATGCCATTTCTCCTGAAACATCAGATAATTTCCCCGGAGCAGTTCGGATTTCTACCCAACAAGTGCACCAGCGACGCCATATTCACGTTGCTTAGAGGCGTCTACTTATCTCTCAATAACAACCACCCAACTGCCTCAGTTTTTTGTGACTATGCGAAATGATATGATTGTGTTAGTCATGAAATTCTGATAAACAAACTAAATTTTTATGGAATTCGTGGTACTTCTTTAAATTGGTTCAAATCTTATCTTGGGAAAAGGCAACTTGTAAGGGCTAATGGTTCCGATTCTGATTGTAAGTTGATTACAACTGGAGTCCCACAAGGTTCAGTCTTGGGACCTATTCTTTTTTTGTTATACATTAATGATATCACAAACCTTAAAATTAATGGAAGAATTTCCCTTTTTGCTGACGACACAAGCATTACTTGGAGTGATTTTGATACAACGTCTTTACACTCTAGTATCTCCAAAGACTTGGTTATAATTAAGGCTTGGTCTGATTCCAATATGCTTTATTTTAATGTCGATAAAACGGTGGCGTTATCTTATAAGGGAACTTTACAACCACTTCAGGTACATAACAGCAATATTGAATACGTAGAGTCGGTTAAATTCCTGGGTTTAAATATAAATAACAACCTAAAATGGTCTAATCATATTGACACCTTAACTAAAAAACTTTCTACCGCCTGCTTCGCCATTCGATCAGTTTCAAAAGAACTAGACGTTCCTTCTGCCAGACTTACTTATTTCTCTTTATTTGAATCCCACCTCCGCTATGGCCTTCCCTTGCTGTACCACCGAGCAATTTCATAGTATTTTTATGCTTCAAAAGAGAGCCATTCGTTATTTGTTTGGTCTAAATAATAGAGCTCACTGCCAATACTATTTCAAAAAACATGAAATATTAACACTTCCTGCATTATTTATTTTGGAAACGGTATGTTTGCTGAGAAAACATATAAACACCCTCCCAGAAAGGCCACAACATGTATACCCTACCAGAAACTCTAGGCATGATATATACCTTCCCATTCCTTCCTCAGAATTAATAAAAAAATCAATTATTTACAACGCCATAAAACTTTACAACAATCTGCCAGTACATTCAAAATCTATCCCTATGCTTGCACAATTTCGAAAAAACACCAAAACATAGCTCATTGGGAGACCATTTTACAGCGTTAATGATTTTTACAGCGAGTAAGTCTCTTTAAATTGTCACTAAATTCGCTTGTTTACTTAAATCTTTTGTGAGTCATGTCCTAACTCGTAGCATAGAATTTTGAAAATCATCATATAGAGAAAAGAACTGTCGAACATTCACTTAAAACTTAATTATTTTTGTTAGGTATTGGATTAAAAACAAAATTTAATTATTTTTTGTATACTACATTCTACACTAGTTCATTATACCTTCTGTTTAACATAACAATTATTTGTATAACTATAATAACATAGAGTTTAAGGTCGCATAGTTGCAATTTTGATTTCAATGTCATCGAAATTATTCACCTCGTACATGTCTGTTTGTTTACTTTAATAAGGTTATTAGGATTCATTAACTGTTTTGCGGCAATGTTATGTTATATTCTAACGTGTGTTTTACGATTTGGTAAATTGATAATTTACATTTTTAAAAAGCATTGACCTATCGAAATTCTTTTCGATTAATGTTTTGATATGTCTTATTTTAGGTATATTTTGCTTTGTCCATAAAATTGTAAAATTTTTCTGCGGCAATAAAGCATACTTTTGTTTGTTTGTTTGTTTGTATCAAAAACTTTTTTCAAGTAATAATTTACAACTTAAAAAACTATGAAGCACAGTGCATATTTTGTCTAATTTTTAGTATTATCTGATTTTTAGGGTGAAAGCTTTCAAATAATCACATATATTAAAAATTCTACACATTTTCTAAAATTAGAATCCCGATCATCATTATGAATGTATTAAATTGCGCCTATGAAATTTCAATTAAGCGTTTTAATTATCTGTCAAGTTCGCCTCCCTTCGCTATCTCATGCCATGCTAAATGCAAAAATTTAAATTAAATCGATATTTATAAAATATCAGTTAAACGGCTAAAAAGTGCAATAATATTTAAATTATAATATTGATCCTACTTCATTATATATTTTAAAAACTATAACCTTGACAGCTCTGTGGTAGAACTAACTCTAACTGAATTATGTCATTAAAGCTTTACATTAGGATGTCAAATTTACAAATGAACTTCTTATTTTTCGAGGATTTTTAAGAACAGCCATGATAGTCGAGATGTCATTTGCGGTAGCGTATATTTTGTGGCACATCTATTAATAATAATTTGGCAATTTTTCAAACATCTTAAATCGTTATTAATTAAGTATGAAAAAATGCATTTATATAAATATATATTTTGCAAGAGTACATAAAATGAGCTTCAGTTTTTTTATTGGAATGTAGAAAACCTTGCAAACCGAAATTTTCTTTTCAATCTACAGTTTCAAATTAGATAGTATTTATTGGAGAACACCGGAGATTATCCACCAATTTTGACAGATTTCTGATGTCATTTTTACAAATCGGTGATGAGAGTGATGTTATTAATAATCACGTTATCAAAAACCCGTTTAAAAATTTAAATTATAGCAAAAAAATTTTTTTTTCCAATTTCAAAAAGAGTTTAGTTATATTGGATGTAAAGCTTCTCATTCCGTATACATTTTCATTATAAAAAAATTGTGCATCCCTCAAAAAAATCAAAAACTCTTTTTATATGTTTTTTTAATGTCGGTAACAAACATTTTTTTAAAATAATAATATCTGATAGTTTAATAACCTGTATTTTTTTATAGTTAGTTCCATAGCATGTATTCAAACTATTTTCTGCATGTGATGTATTATAAATTACCTAAGTTCAGCTCCTATTTATGATAACTTTACGTAATGCATCCGTACTCATAGAAAAAGTACATTAACCATTCTGTCATCTGTCTAATATACAACTGGCAACTTGCTTGCCATGTGTGTCCCATAAATTTTTTTTGTGCAATTGGTTTATGGCGGTGTCAAAGACTTTTTTAAATTATAATCTTTAATTTACAAAACTGTAACACATCTCAAAAAATTCTAAAACATTTTTTATGTTCTTTTGCGTGATCAGTTTATGGCGGTATCAAAAACTTTGTGTTATTTTTAATAATATCTATATACAAACAGTCCATTGCATGTTTTCAAACTATTTTGTGCATATGATAGATTATGGATTATCTAAGTACAGCTCATATTTATGATAATTTTATATAATGCATCCGTACTCACAGAAAACGTGCATTGACCCTTGTGTCATTTTCAAATATTAAGTGCCAACTTCCTCGCCATGTGCATCGCCCAAGACGCGCGTAATCCTCTAGAAAGTTGTTCAGACCGTATTTGCATAGAGAACTATCTAATTTGCTAACGTCCAATTTAGGCGAAGTACACACAATTTGCTGTCGGACATTCTATATGCAGCGATAATGGTAATTAGATAGCATGCACACACCGTGATGGGGCGGCGTATTGATAACAGTGTTAACTCTTTAAATTAGTCGAATCGCTGGATTAGAGGTTTTTTCCTAAGCAATGCGAAAACAATTTTCTAACAAAGAACTATATAAAACTATATTAGTTCGAGACCACGTTTTATTTTAATAGATACCCAAAAAAATGGCAGCCTCGCCCAGATATTTTTTTAAGAACTAGAAAAAATTACAAGATTATGAAACTTTTGTGGGTCCACGACCAACAATCAGATTATGTTAAGAAAATCAACAAACATATTATATTAAGGTTTTAGCGTCTGTGGAAGTAGAGCCCTAAAATTCATGTCTTATCGTAGAAAAATAAGTTGGTCCTTGCAAAAGTGGAGTACGGAGAATATTGACGAAATACAAATATCGACCATATAAAATAAAAATCCTACACCATTTGCATTCTGGCGATTATTATGATTATTTTAAAAGCCGAATAACACTCACACTCCTCTAAACAGAGGGGAACATCCCAGATATTTACATATCATAAGGATTGAGCTCTAATGGGGCCGTTTCCGTGTTATTGGGTCCATTTTTGTGATTGGTATTTAAGTTATCCACAAACTTGCGAACTATTCGGGATGTCGCGAGTAGCACTGTCTTTTGCAGGGCCTGAAAAAGACGTTCATTAAGACCAAGCTCCTTGATGTTCTGGAGCAAGTTTTTTGGGATAACTCCTGTTGTTGAGATAATTCGGACGCTCAGGAGACAGTGGGGAATGCCCACTGTCTCCTGATCTGTTCCTCTAAGTCATGATATTTTCCAATCTTTTCCGCATACTTCTGACATAAATTATGAGTATTCGGTATATATTTATCAAAGTTGTTTTTCTTGCCCTTTTATCTACAAGAATAAGATCTGGTCTATTATAAATGTTAGTTTGGTCTGTTAAAACAGTGCGGTCCAATAGAACTTGTAAAGATTATTTTCTAAAATTGTCTCAAGGTTATACATATAATAATGGCACTCTTTGTTCCTACAACAGCTGTAATTTCTCTGCTAGTTCTTGATATGTTGTATGGTCTCTGATATCCGACATCCATACCTGCAGCTGTCATTTACCCCTGTGGCATCTTTCGTTATATATTTTAAGTAGTTTCTGGTTGAAATTACCTGAGTTTGTATGGCAACTAGGAAACCCTCCGTTTCAGGAAACATCCGTCCCAACGTCAGCCAGTAGTTCTACGCTATGTTGTCGACGTAATCCTGACTGACCCTATTTAAATGTCTCCCATGCAGAGAGCTTTTTCCTCCAACTCTTTAGTTTCTCATCTACGGATTCATGATGAGTCGAAACTTGCTGCTCTTTTACCTGTAAAGGCGTTAAGTGATCCATTGCTGCCTAATATGATGTGACAAATCTGTATACTTAGCTATCTTATTATGAATGGTTTCCTATACATTCTGTGTATTTGGAACCGCTATATTTATGACATATGTCTTCTTTTGAGTTTTATTTACTAAGATTATGCCTGGTCTATTTGATGGTATAGTTCTATCTGGTAAAACTGTTCTATCTCAATAAAGCCTAATAATTTTATTTTCTAGGACGTTTTCAGGGGTGTACTGGTAATAGGGGCAGGTATTATTAATAAGCTGGTGCATTTCTGCTAACTTTTGATGAATAATTTTGGCGCAACACAGTTATGTCGGTATAGGTATTATAATAAAAATTAATAATAATAATAATGGTAGCTGCTGAACTAAACATTCATCAACCAAACATTGAGGACAGTGGGGCAGATGCCGAGCCGATTCCATATACAAACCAGCCGAATTTTGCGCAAGAGGATCTGCAACCTCACTCAATGTAGGGGCGAAGCTCTCAGCAACAACCCACGACAGATGAGGAGCACCACACAGCGCACAGCACAAGTGAGTCATTCGCCCAAAGCATCATACACACAGCTACACCTCGAACCGTCTCTCACACAAGCAATCAAAGTAGAAATTGAGTCAAATCTAGACAAATGGTCAGGCACCGATCCTAGAACAAGAGATCCTATTCTTCGTGTAATCTTCAAATGAGACACACAAAAAATCCTAAAGACCATCAACGAATCCATAATACCCGAGTACCTAACGAATCCGAGCACAATTGAGGACATTCATACAGTGATCTAGGCAGCAGCTATAAACACGATAACACAGAGCAATCAGAAACTCCCGCCACGACACAGAAACACCAACAGCATAAAACCAAAATTCAAATGGCAAATAAGGATTGAAAACAAAATTAATAAAATTAGAAAAGAATTGGGACATCTTACCCAATTCATGAACGGCAACAAGTCAAAACGTATCAGACAAAGTGTAGAGAAAATCAAATCTAGGTCTCCTGATTACACGCTTACTTAAATCCTTGACATTGTGTAACTATCCGTATATGCCTGAAGAAAGGACGCTAACAACCTGTTTCGAAGAAGCGAAAAACAGTTCTACCAAAAAACCATGAGCAATGAGAAGGCGGGTAATAGAACCACCGACCAAACAAGAAATCACGGAATACTGGAAAAGCATTTGGTCAGAACCGAAACGACACAATAATAATGCTTCATGCATTAAAGCGGAAAAAGACAGACACAAGTGCTTGGAGGAACAAGAGGACTTTGCAATTACAATACAAGAAGTTGCAGAAACAATCAAATACACGCATAACTGGAGATGTCCTGGAATATATAATAACTTCTAGCACACTCCCCAGTACTCTCATCCAAGGAATAACATACCTTAAACCCAAAAACTCAGAGACTAAGAACCCGTCAAATTACCGACCTATTACGAGCCTTCGAACCCTATATAAGTTCATCACAGCCATAATTACCAGGAGAATATAACAACATCTAGAACACAAAAACATTCTAACGGAAGAGCAAAAAGTGTGCAGGAAAAACAGCCGAAGATGCAAGGAGTAGCTAATTATAGATAGCGTCACCATGGAACAAACCAGGAAAAATCATAAAAACTTTCACAGTGGTTAGATAGATTATAAAAAAATTTTTGATTCGATACCCCACAGTTGGCTAACCAAAGTGCTAGACATATTTATAATCAACAGCAAAAGTTATGGTATATTTGTTGATTATAAATATTTCTAAAACATATATTTCACAGTTTAAAAACAAACTGATAAAATATTTCTATTCAGAGTGCTAGAATTATACAAACACAATCCAAACTTCAGGCAATTT
The DNA here is from genome assembly GCA_030620095.1 of Kuschelorhynchus macadamiae. Taxonomy (NCBI): domain Eukaryota; kingdom Metazoa; phylum Arthropoda; class Insecta; order Coleoptera; family Curculionidae; genus Kuschelorhynchus; species Kuschelorhynchus macadamiae. The sequence continues at coordinate 222,390 of JAUTXW010004990.1, read as the reverse complement.
CTTACGTAAATCATGAGTTCGTGGAAAATTAAAATCAACCTGAGAACACGAAAAGAACACATCGAAACAGAAGAGATCTACATCAGACGAGGTATATTCCAGGGAGATTCACTCAGCGCTTTGTGGTTCGGCCTCTGCCTCAATCCACTCTCAAACTCACTGAATAACACAAAATTCGGATTCCATATTAAACACCAAAAGAATAACCTGAACAAAATAAACCATCTCTTGTACATGGATGACATAAAATTATACGCACAAAGGCACAGCTAAAGAAACTCCTAAAAATCACAGAAACCTTTACCCTGGACATCAACATGGAATTTGGTATAAGTATATGCAAGTTACTTCATACCAACAAGAGACAGTGGAAAGACCAACCAGATTTACAAAACTACTAAAAACAAAACTAAACTCCAGAAATCCAACGAAAGTTATTTACACCTTCGCCATATCTATTCTTACGTATTCGTTTGGTATCATTAAATGGCCACCCACAGACATAGAAAACATTCTCATTCTTATACGCTCTGAATTGTAGATATACAATCGTTAAATAAAAAACAAATTTACGAACTCAACATGTCTCAAACGAGCCAAGCAGCAGACGCACACAGTCACATCCAATCACGACTAGAAAAGATGAACACCTGGTCTGAAAAAATATTCCACGGAAGACACAGATACCACAAAAAGCAAGACCACATACATAAAAAGCTTTCATGCACGTGTTTACAAGAAGGGCAGCATCATCAAGGATCTAACCTTTGAAGACGACACATAAGGAGTGGATTTAGAATAATGGCCGGAACTGAATATACCGCGAGATACAACTCAGCAGCCGAGGTGCTGAGCATTAGCCATCCAGCATTAGCCACAACATACAAACTAATGGAGAACACAGACCCTTACTACCATTATACACCAACATCCATACTTGAAAACAAAGACTACGAGCTGTACTGGGACATTGACATCCACACATTCAGAAATCGGTCATTTTGAAAAATGTAGCATCGTTAGATCATTTGTTAATACACAATAGTTGTTTTTTTTCCTTTTCCTTTTTTTTCTGTTTTTTTTTTGTACTCACTTAATATAATTCCGTCAGTATAAAATACAACCACAGGAACACTGTGAGACAACAAAAAAAAATAAGTATGGTGATAATAATAATTATTATTATTAATTAAGTGAATTCCCTAGTTTTCCAGGCAAGGTACGGTTTTTGAAGGCTTGTACCTAAAAGTGGTGTTTTTTTCTTTTAAGTGGCCAAGTTTAAAGCCATTCGTGCGATATGACAGCTTCTAAGGATTACCAGCTTCTGCACGGTAAAAATAGATTGGAAGGTTAGTTTAATTTTCCTAGACTCTTTTGCAATTTTGTTGGTATTTTACCCATCAATCCAACAACTATTGGGGTTACATTACCCGATCTTGGTTTTACAGTGTATTTATTTCTGCGGCTATTGTTAAGCATTTGCGATTTTTCTCTGCAGCGACGTTATGTGCAGTGCAGCCGAAACAGCAATGTCTATGAGGTAGGTTATATTGTTTCTATTATCTTTAACTGCAATATTCGGATTATTATGTGCGGTGGTATGGCCAGTCTGTATTATTTCAGTATTTATAGCTCCTATTTATGATAATAATAATATTATTATTATAACCAAAAAATATTTTTATAACATACTTTATACATTTAAATCCTTGCTCTCTCATCCGTAATAAAACAATATATCTCATATTATACCCCCAAGTGGAAAGGGACATTGCGCTGCTAATATGAAATGTTAAATAGGTCATAACGTCTCGATGGCTCGTACTACACATTTATGCAAGCAGTAATCCCTTGTAGTAACGCACCTGGATAATTGTCGTTCGAGAGCGGCGTTATAAGCCAATTGTATAACTTTATATCAGTTTTAATCTTAAAGTGTTGTATATAGAGGGTCATTTCAACATTATTGGGAAAACTGCTTAATTAAGATGAAACAAGTTGCGGAAAGTTAAACGAAAAATGTTAACACAGGGATATTAAAGTTTTGTCCATAAACAAATGTACAATTATTTCAAATTGCATAGATCATTCTTTTTTATTTGTTTGTGCAGTAATGAAGAAAGGGCTTTTATGTCCTTTAAAAATATATGAAAAAGTATAATGATTAATAGAGGATGATTGAATCGTGCTTTAATTGATATCAGTGATAAAAATAACAAGTATAAATTATCAAAAAAAAAAAAAAACTGGGCTACTTAAAACTAATAATTTAATATAGGAAAATAAGGCACACTTCATGTTTTTACCGAAAAAACTATCTACTCCGATGTCTTACTTGCAACACTATCCTATTTATTATTTTTATTATAATTATGTTCTATTGGTAAACAAATTGGCATGAAATATATATATTAGGCTTTACAAAATTTGTAGAGAGTCCGTGTAAATTAATCTAGTTTTCGATCTCTACCTATTTTTACCGCCCTTTAAAGAATTTAAAGAGATATTTGCAAATGTCTGAGCTCATGTCGGTTAAAATCAGTTCGTCTTGTTAACAAACGGCCGCAAAACTATGGCTCTCACACTCAGGAACGAAAACCTGGTGTGGGGAGTGTCATTTTAGAAAACCGTATTTTTCGACCTTTCGGCGAGCATATCGCGGAAACTATTAGAAATAGGACATTGATTTTGCTATGTATTTTTAGAGGAGATGTGGATCTCGAGATTTGTTTGAAACATTTTTCTGTAGTACCGAAGATATGGTACCGCAAAGTTGACCAAAAAAGTCAACTTCGTTGTAACACGGTTGAGGTCGCAATTTTAATTTTTTCCTGACGAAATTTTCTGGAGCGATGGTTCGGCCGGTTTTACAGAACACTATTGTTTTTGGTTGATTTTCAATTTCGTTTGACGATTTTACGAATTTTTTTCGTTCGAAAAAAGGGTGTTTTGGGACGCTTATATCTCAAAGTGGGTGAGTTCTATCGCAATTTTCCAAGATAGGTTTTTTATAAGAAATATCTAGGAGAACAAAAACCTAAATGCTTCTCTGTCGCAAAAATGGTGAGAAAATAGTATTTTTTAAGAAAAACGGAAATATTTTGAAAAAGTCATAAAAAATTATTTTTTTAGTAACTTTTTCTTCTGTACAAAAATAGTAGGCATCTGGACAGAAAACTAATTGCGGTACCGGAAATTGCTTAAAAGGCTACACAAAATGGACTATTTAGGAAGGATCCTGGATGATATGCAGAGGGTGCACTAATGAGATGAAGTTTACACAAGTTCCCAAGAATGGGTACATTTTTTAACATTATCCTGTATTAGAAGGTAACTATATATTTAAACCCGTAGGGTTTTTTTACGAAACAAGATATTTTTAAGAAGAGTGTGATCAAATTTTGAGTTTATAACTTTAACAGTTACATTACTGCAATTTTTTAAATTTAATAATTTAAATTCCAACTTTAACCTCATTTTGCCGCTTACTGCGAATAGTAATCGACATTATTTCCAGACCCGTAAATGGAGTATTTATTTGGCTACAAAAAAACAAAATAACATTTCCCTCTAACTACTCACAAGTGGGTGAAAATTCGATTTAAAGAAAAAAATGCACATATCGGTCAAAAACCGATAAATACCTATCTATATACGACGCGAAATGATAGGTGGCCTTGGCCTAGGATGATAACAAAATTTACAGAGATATTTGACATGTCAGTTGTGATAGATGTCATGGCTGAGTTGGTTTGTTTAAAGCAAATATTCCTCTGATATTTTTTATCGCTTCGATGTATGTTTCTGCTTTTACGCGTTAAAGAGACATTTTTGAGAAAAACTTTTTTTTTTTCAAATAAAAAGATAAGCGTTTGGTCGGAAAACTGGTTACGGCGCCGAAAAGTACCCAAAAAGATACACAAAATAGACGATTTAGGAATTGTCTCGGAATATATACAAGGGTTGCAATTACGATGTGAAGTTGGCACAAAAAAAACTTTTTTTTTTCCTTAATTTTTAAACTGGCTAAATTTTTTAAGTACGGTTTTCTAAATTCGATGTAACTTTTAGGGGAGTAATTTATTTTGAAAAAATATTCTGACAGCTCAAAAAAAAAGATGTATTTTTTCCTGCAACTTCTGAGCTACTTAAAATTTTTATATAAGGTTTTCACAGTTCCATGTAACTTTTAGGGGCGTCATTATATGAAATATTTTTTTGACACCTGAACAAAAAAATTTCCCCCTGATTTTATTTTCAAATACGGTAGGTACATTTTATTAAGGTAATTAAAAAAAATTGACAGTCAAAAAAAAATATTTTCCCCATAACTTCGAAACTGCTTAATATTTTTTGATATGGGTTTCACAGTCTCTTGTGACTTTTAATGTGTAATTTATTTTGGAGAAATATTTTTGCAGCTCTCCAAAAAAACGTTTAGTATTACTAACTTTTAAATAGCTAAATTTTTTCAAAGTGAGATTTTTACAGATAAATGTATAGCATATACCGGCTGTTTGTTAATCAAAAATAACCATCAAGGTTATGATAATAGCAAAATAGGATCGAAAATAAGTGTGTAGGACTAGAGACCTAAGGTCACTCACACGACTAATACACGACCACGAGGATAATCTGACACATTACTTGTTAAAATGTTGACCCTTCAAAAAGGGAGAGTTTCGTTTAAAAAATGCAAAATTTGTACATTTTGTCAATTTCTTGATGAAATAAGTACTTATATTTGGGGCGCCTTGTATACAGTACTAATAAAAAAGTTAAATTATGCCCGCTCAGTTTTGAAACAACACCATGTAGAACAAATAGAATACTTTTTTAATTCATTAACATCGTGTGATGGCCAGGCAAAACCTTGCTTTTAGAACTAGATTGTTTTATATTGCACGTATAGGTATGAATTAGTGTCCATAAAGAGTGGGTATTCAAATGATTCTGTTTATGTGAATGACTCTTCATTTATTTGCAGGATAATTATACTCTTTATACGACACAAGCTGTTAGGTAGGAACGTAGCCCCTAATGCTGGGAAATGCTTAACTATACTTTCATTTTATTATAATTGTAAAATTTCAGAAATACAACTTTGATTAAATTTTTTTTCCTATAACATTCTTGACCTCCATCAATTTATTGGTTCAAAACGATTTTACAAATAAGCTGTTGCAATAATATATTTAAACTTAATCAAAAATAAAACAAATTAAACCTTTCTTAGTTGCCCTCAGGTTTCATTGGAGTATCACTTTTTATATACAATGGTAATACGAGTATGTGATTTACAAGTAAAAACGAAACTAAAAAATATAAGTTACATAAGTATTATTAGTTTTGACATTAAAGATAATTTACTGAATACCACGCTATTTCTAATTTTTAGTACTACAACTAACATAAATTTAAATTCGTTTAAAGAATTTGTTATTTCTACAATAATAATTTACTGTAAATTCTCATCTATGTGATAATGTATAAACATGTAAAAATATTTTACTTGGAAAGAGTAAAGCATTTATGTAAAAAAAATATTACGCCGTATGCAACCCTGTAACGTATTTTTAAAATCTAAGATCATATACGTGGCAGCAAACAATATGAGACGAACATTAAATAAATATTACACATTTAATTCTGATTTACAAAATTGCTATAAATTACATAGAAGTGCCATTTCTAAAGAGTTTCAGAAACAAAGAGTTCAACTCAACATTACTATTACAGAGCTCTAATAAGTTCAACTGTCATTTGTTTAAGGTGAGACCAAAAATCATTTACCTAAAATACCACAAATTATGCACTATAATTATAAAAAAAATAGATCGCATAAGAGTTTTGCATTTTTATTGCTGGAAACAATTCCCATTTGCAAATATATTATAGTACGAATATCAACAAAAGCAATTCCATCTACCTAATTATTAAATCTTGTTTCAGAAATATGAATGCAGATAAAACTTTATGTGATTTAAATTTAGTTTATAAATTTAATCACTTTCCAGTGCTCGTGAGTATTTTATATTAATTTTGATTTCTCTGAGGTGAAAAAGTTAGTGTAGAAAAATAATAATCTCTTATTGTACTGGACTCCTGATGTGTTGTGATTATTTCTCTCTGGCAGGACTGTATACTTATTTAATTATACTTCTAAAAGTGCTTTTTAAATTAAAAATTTAATATGTCTTCTACAAATGGTTAAAGCCTTAATGATTAAATTCACCGTTTAACAAAAAACAAAAAAGAGCTTAGGTTGCATGGATTTTGTATAAGAGCTTAGTTGTGACTTGATTGATTTATTATCTAAACTATAAAGATCAGAAGAAATGCAGAGCTTACGCACTTCGTTAATTTATCTCTATCCCGCCACATAACATAACAGAAAATATAACGTGTTATAACTCCATGGTGACAGTTCTAAATATACATACCTGTTACAGGGTGTGAGTTTTTAGTCGACAATTAAAAAAAATAAAAAATGCTACTAAACATATTGACAAAGATCTCAAAGAAGTGATTTGGAAATATCCACAACGTCGAATTTTGATATATGCGGGCCACTTTTTGTTTTATGGTTTTTAGGTGTAATATTACTATAGTAGCTGTCAATTTTGTTATATAATTTATAAATGAAATCAAAACTAAATTATAAGTTACAGAAGTAATGTTAGTTTTGACATTACCAATAATTTATTGAATCATTCCGTTTTTAATTTTCGGTAATCCAACTAACAAATAATTTCTAAATTAACAGTTACATTTAAAGAATTTGTTATTTCTGTAATAATAATTTATTATCTACTAAGATGGTGGCGGAGGACGGATCGTCGACTGAGGGAGGAGAGAAATACGTGTTTTCATTGTAAAAAAGTTGTTGTTGATTTAGTAAAGTATTTTAAATGTAGAAATGTTTTTCATCCTGCTTGTATGAACGAAGCAAAGCAAAAGAAGTTCATTCACAAACACACTTAAAATACAAATCCAAATATTACAAAGTAAAATCCATTAAGTATCACAATTCTGAAAAATATATCACTAATTCAGAGCTTGGGGTGTGAAAGAAGTCAATAACACTCTTGGAGAGCAACAGATTGTATTCTACTAACATATTATCTAATAAACGAGGAACTTAGCGGATCACTCACAGAAAAACAGCAGTGGCCCTCTTATCCTTAAATTAATCTTAGGAACATTAAAGCATATTTTAGTGCCTAGGAAATAATTTTTATATTTAACATTATTTATAACATTGTAAATAAATAGCTCAGACTTTACAAATCGCCTTTTACTTAACATCACCATATCAAACTCTTTAAACATACTGTTATATGATATCAGGTAAGGGTATATAACCGTTTTTGCACTTTTTAAATGGCGTTGCTGTGAGCCTCAGCTTTTAGTGCCCAGACAACTGAGGCATATTCTAGGTCGGGTCTTACTAATGCTTTATACAATCTGATTATGGATTAAGCCTTACCTACAATATCTTCATAGTGCTTGTTAAGTCTTAAGTTTGTTTGCAAATGAACCCCAAAGTTCCTACAATTCAGAATCATTAATTGTATATTGCTAGTTTGACATTTATTAATACTGAAAGCCATTTTATTTTCACGAAACCAATCTGCTTCTGAGTAAAGATCGTTTTGTATCTCTTCAGAGTTCTCTATTGTTTTACAACCTTAAACAACTTGAAATCACGTGCAAACAGGAGACTCCCAGAGAATTGAACACCGAGGGCAAATTGTTAATAAACACAGCAAAAAGTAATAGGCCAAGGTTACTGTCCTGCGACACACCCGATGATGCTAGCCCAGCTTGTCACCACGAAGCGGAAAATAAAGATGTCGGAGATGTAACTTCAAAAAGTGTTAATGTTTTGATTATAGAAAATATTTTACTAAGAAACTTTGTGAAGGAACTACAGTCCAAAGAACTAGGAATCATTGAAAATTGTTCACTATTAAAAGAGCAAATAGTTTATTTCCAAAGAAAAATAGAAGACTTTGAAAATAACGTCGGGAAAAGAATGGGAAAAAAAGTTCAACTCTTTCAAGTTTTAAATAAATTTAGGTTTAAATAAATAAATTAATTAAATAAATCCGAAAAACCTTTAAATATGGAAGCAGGTATCTCTGCCTCTACTACTAATAGTGGAATGTCAGCTGCAAAAGATAAAATAGCAAAGTAAACGTTTTATAATTGGTGCAAATAACGAGTGCAATAATGAGATTCAAACTGTTCCAAAGTTTGTTACACTTCGTGTAACTCGCTTGAACCCCAATACGAAACCAGAATGTTGTTAAATCAGTTTAATAAGGTTTGTGAGGCGCATAACTCAAAACACTCAGAATTATACGCACTACTTAAGGTATCAATAGAACAGGAGCATTATAATCGGCATGGAGAAGAGAAATTTGGTTACAAGGAGCCCTGGTTTCTCGGTTTTTGCAGAGGAGAAGAATTCACTCCAGAGAGGAGAGACAGTGGGTCCTGCTACCCAAGATTCTCAAACAAAAATATTGTAGAAACTACAATGGATTTAGCTGAAGCAGGTCTATATGAATAACATTGATGAATGATGAACTGCCTATAGTGAAATTGAAGAATTTCAGCTTGTGTGCAATGTTCTCCCGTAAGTCAAGTAATCGAGGAGGTGTTAGTACTTTTGCTCGTACTAGTATAAATATCACCCCAGTGTCATATAACAAATGCATCGAAAAGGTGTTTAAGGTTTGTGCGGCTGTTTTTATGTTATAATGAATAACAAACTTTATATTGTCTCTACCGGACACCTGATGGCCGTGTTAGGGAATTTCTGACAGAGTTTGGAATATTTTTATTTAAATTCTATAATAACAGGGATAGTTATGTAATTTGTGGTGATATTAACATAAATCTTTTAACAAGCAGTGAGAGCAAGACTGGAAAATTATAATCATGAAGATTACAATTTTCCAGTTAAAAGGAGAAAACATTAAAAATGGAAGAATCAATGGTTTTCAACACAACTAAAGGAAAAGCTCAGCTTGCTCTGTCAAATGAAATCAGTGGAGCGACATATCAATAATCTTAATTATACACAGAAGTATAAAGAATTCTTAAAATTATATAAAGCACTTGTTCAGCATTTCAAGAAACGGAGGGACTGTCAACGGTTGTCAAATGCAGGCAATTTGTTTCGGCAAAGTTGGAAAATAATTGAGAGAATAAATAGAAACCGTAATACTATACCTGCATGTGTGATTACAGATTTATTACTGTTTTTTAACACATTTAAAAAATAATTCTTGGATGTCGCATAAAATTGCTCTATACCGAACTTTTATAACATCAAATTTTCTAATTTTGGTCCTACTAATTTTTGTATGCGACCAGTCACCCCCTAGGAAGTAAGGCCAGCAGCAGGTATTAGTAAATTAGAAGGTAAAGCTCTAAGAGCAAAATTTGGTTTCTTACCCTTTTTCATACCTCGTCAATGAATCTTTTAACTGTGGGAAATTTCCAGAACCTATGCAAAAATCGAAATGTATCCCAATATATAAAAATAAAGGATCAAAATATGATGTTCAAACTATAGATCTGTTGTGTACAGAGACAAATATCAAAAATATTTGAACTTTGTTTCTTTGAGAGATTGTTGAGTTTTACAGAAACTAATAATATTATAAATAAATTTCAATACGGATTTCGTCATAACTAGTCAACTAGCACGGCTATTTCTAATTATCTTGAAATTATCTATACTGTTCTCAATGACAAAGAATTTGCTGTCGGGTTATTTTATGATCTTAATTGAGCATTCGACAGTATAAATCATAAACTTCTTTTAATGGAATTATATGCAAATGGAGTAGCCTATAACTGGGTGGCTTCCTATCTTTGGAATCATGAATAGACGGTTCAAATTAATGGAGTGAAGTCGTACGCAGTCATGAATGACGTAGGATTGCCGCAGGGCTCTATATTTGGGCCACTATTTTTTTAAACATTTTTCTTAATGATGTGGAAGGTTATTGTGCTGCCTTGGGTCAGGCTGTTCTGTATGCGGATGACACAAATATACTGCTGAGCAACACAAGACCAAACTAACTGGTTGACAATCACGTGTCCAAAATTTTGTCTGAATACTGATGTAACAATGATATTATTTTTGATGCTGGAAAAACTGTTTTTATGCATACTCTTCATGTAAAAATAGGTTTAAAAAACTTAATATTTAAAACGGCCTTGCTTGCACATATTGCAACTAGTAACCAATGTCAACAATGATCATACACCATCATTACAAAATTGTCAAATTCCCAATCATAAAACAAGGCAGGCCCAGAGCTTCAGAATGTCACTCTCTAGGCTAACAGTAGATCAAAAATATTAGGGTGAAATGTCTTAATAAAATAAGGTACATACCGAAACATGAAGAGAAACCAAAAAGATTTTTAAAAGAAAAGTACACACATTCCTGTCTGAATATGCTTTTTACACTTAAGGAATTTTTAGATTACAAATAAGTTCTACTCAATATTTTAAATATTTGTTGTCAACAAGTCGTACTTCTGTACTGTTATATGTAGTGTAGTGTTTGCTTCTTAATTTTATTTTATTTATTTAACCTTAGGATTAGAATTATCTTATACTTAGTCTGTTTCCTCCTATCTGACCTGACTAGAACTTTAAATTGCTGTAAAACTAATTTCTGTGTTGAATAAAGAATTTGAATTTAAATCTGAATTTGTCTTTTCTATGTGACAAGTTATAAACATGTACAAATATGTTTTTTGAAAAACATAAAGCGTTTGTGCAAAAACATAGTACGAAGTATACTGAAAATCAAACATTTAATTCTAATTTACAAAACAGCTATAAATTTCAAAAAAGCTTCCTTTCTAAAAATTAAAACAATCCTCATTTGCAAATATATTATAGTACGAATATTCAGGAAAGCAATTCCAAATACCTAATTATTATATCTTGTCTATTTCACGAATATGAATATAGATGAAACTTTATGTTATTCAAATTTAGTTTATCGTGGGTATTTTGTATTAATTTTGATTTCTCTGAGGTCGAAAAGTTAGTGTAGAAAGATTATATCCTTTTATTAGACTGAATAATTTCTATATAGTATTTTATCGATATATTTTGGCCCTCTAGAAGGACTTTATACTTATTTAATTATACTTCTAAACTCTACTTAGAAAAACGTATTTTTATTTCCTCATTTTTTAAATTAATAGTCGTTTCAAGTGGGTAAAGCTTTAATTAAATTCATGTTTAACGAAAAATGAAAAATGACTTACGTTGAATAAATTCTCTCTATAAGAGTTTATTTGCAGACTTGATTGATTTACTATCTGAACTTTAAAGTCATAAAAAATGGAGAATTTTATCAGCTTACCCACTTCATTAAGTTATATCAAAAGTTCCCATGTATATGTAAAAAATGATCGTATTCGCTTTGAGTTTGTGGACTGAGAATAGATCTTTTTTGAATGTCTCACATATTTGACACTTGAGGTTGAATTAAAAATAATGTCGGAAATAAACAAAAATTTAATAACATTAAACTGGTTTTAAGACAGAATAATTTTAAGGAATGTTTACATTTTACCCAAGCTTTTATTAAATAGATCTACACCACGATCATTAAACCTTTTTAAAACATCGGGACCGTTATGAAAATTAGACATTACAGGGTGTCCCGTTTTCGTTATTTTAAACGAAAGATGACCCAAACAAAATTTTCAAAGCCCCTTCGTATTTAAGATACAGTGTGAAATTGAAAACATTGTATTTTTGGGCTCTCCTCCTAATTCGGTTGTTGTTTCACTTATCGAAAAGGTAAAAACTGGCCGTGATACAGTTTTTCACGTAGAATCCAGAGGCTTAGTTATTTTTATGTGAGTTGTCGTTTTTGAGATATAACACAAACTTATAATTTTTTATATGGGACACCCCGTATATTTTCATTTTATATTATTCAGTTCACAATAAGCTTCTCGAAAATATATAATAGTATATACTTTTCTATTCGAATCGCCCAGTAATTTGCATTTTTTTAGAGATAGACTCAGTTTTTGGTAGTAGGCTGGGATTGCTTACAAAACAAATGAATTTTTCAGGTATATTTTATATATATAGTAACAAGAATTTTTTTTTAAAATATTACAATAAATTATTACCTTGTATATCCTTGTTATATACTATTTTACATTTGTTGTCTTAAAGAAGGTTCAAAATCGGACCGAAAACTCGGTTTTGTAATAAAAAAAATTAGTATTAACCTGTTTTTCGCTGTTAAACTCGTGAATCCATCAATCTTGAAGCATTATTAATTGAATAAAATGAACATTTTAATAATTCTACCTCTAATACCTCTAAACAACAACAACAACAACAAAAACTAATCCTACCACTAAAGATCACTAAAATAAACAGGAAACTAAATCTATACCCTAAAGATATTACTCGAAATGATGTCCATTTTGCCTTACACAGTTTCCGTATTTTTCTTAAGGCATTGAAAATACTAACCGGTCGTTGTTGCATTTTATTGAATGCCCTTCTTGTGGCGTTTATTATCGGCTAAGGTGTCATGTCTTGTCCTATATATTTTGTTTTCTAAACTACTCCACAGGAAGTTATCCAAAACCTGCCGATCTCGCCGGCCATCTTACAGGACCATTGGTAAGTGCTCCGTCCTGCTGAAAATATAAGTCGCGTAAATAGGCCAAAGGCAGATCATCGAGTAATTTCGGTAGAATAAGTTCCGGTATTTGGAAATACCGATATGTATCTGTCACAAGAAATATTAAACCCAAACCTACCCTGTCGTTCGCGAAGAAATATTCGATGATGGTTTTCTTGCGACCAGTATCTAGAATTATGCCTATTTAATTTTCTATAAAAGTCAGGGTCATTATCGCATTTTTCTAGATACCAGTTACAGAAAATCATACGACGCTGTGCGTGGCCCGGATGTAAGACTTGAACTAATCTGAATTTAAATGGTTTATAACCTTGTTTCCTTAAAATTTTTTGTACCCGGCTTTTTGGAACCCCAACATTCTGATGGATTTTTCTGCAAGAACTTGAAGGATCTATACCAATGGACGCCAGAACATTAACTACGTTTTCCTCGTTTTCCTTGTTATAGGTTTTGCTTCGTAACTTATTAAAAGATCCGAAATCAATAAGATTTCTTTTCATTCTAAAAAAGTAATATCACAGGGTTGTCTTCGTTCTGGATACCTATGTTTAAAACGCCAACAGCTTTATAAAAATGTATTTATTATAAAATACGACAAATGCTACGCATACCTTAATAAATATAGTTTCAAAGCCTCGTTAACATCTTCGTTAGATTGTGCATAGCAGAGCAACATATCGTATTTTTCTTTATTAGAAAACGTTTGGTTTCTAGCCATTTTTTATTATAAAATTTAAAATAATTGTTGCGGTTATCTAATATAGCTTCAAAACGAACCAGAGGGTTTTGACAAGTAATTCATTTAAGATGACAACAATTTTCTTTTGTTATGTTAAGGCAATCCCAGCCTTCTACCAAAAACTGAGTCTATCTTTAAAAAAACGCAAATTACTGGGCTATTGGAATAGAAATGTATATACTATTATATATTTTCGAGACGCTTATTGTCTTATTTAAAAAATTATAAGTTTGTGTTATATCTCAAAAACGACAGCTCACATAAAATATCTGACTATGCCCCTATATTCTACGTGAAAAACTTTATCAGAGCCAGTTTTTACATTTTCGATAAGTTGAACAACAACCGACATACGGGGAGGGCCCAAACAATATTGTCAATTTCACACTGTATCTTAAAAACGAAGGGGGCTATGAAAATTTTGTTTGGGTCATCTTTCATTTCACAAAAAAGTAGCACCGCGAAGGTGTCGCGAAAAGCTTCACTAATAAGAGAGATACCCCATGAAAACAACGAAAACGGGACAAATCATGTACAGGGTACATGATGTTATTTTTAAACAATCAATACTTATATGGGTAATAATTTGTTTACTTACTTACTAATAATACTATCTTTTCAATAATCAAAGTAATGAAAGAAAATACAAATTATTCGTTTCGTTTTGCATTCCTTCCTAGTTTATGCAATATCCCCAAATCGCTTTGAAAACTTAAATAGACAGAAGCAAGGGATTCCGATTAAATGAAGCGCTCTGAGATGCTGTAAATTAGTTTTCTGTAGTTCGTAAAGCTATTAAGAACTGATATAATCTCGATGTCTGTTAGATATAGCGATTTAATGCCGTATAATGCTGAACTAACCCTAGTACCGACGTGTTGTGTGTACAGGCGGCACGGGTAATTAGATCCTACATATGTGCCATCTCCCCGACAATACCTAAATAAATAAGCAATCAAATAGCGATTCTATTACATTCGTATTGTTAAGTAAGTTCAAATTTAATTTACGATTCATTTCTGCGAATCTTGCTTACATGCTGGCATGTTATAATTAGATATTTGTAGCCTCGGTTGGACAAACCCAAAAAGTCCTATAATTTCAACAAAAGCTGTCCCATATTCGATATAACAGAGCTCTTAGGAACATTTGTAATTAATGCATTTTTTTAACAAAAATCGTCTTAAAGGAGATAATGAATAATAATAATTACTGACGAACTATTTAAAATTAAAGATTTGAAATTGATGCACTGTAACAAGATGGAAATATAATAACATACCAAAACATAAATACCTAATTTAATTACAAGGAATGTACTTAATTATATAGGCGAAATATATAGGTAGTTATAATTTCTCACATAGGAAGTCCTAAGGCCTTTATCATGATACCTCGAAGTCTAAGAAAACCTAAATAAAAAACAACCAGTCGCATGTGCCTTTAAAGGATGTAGAAAGCCCTTGACTTTGGCATTTGCTGTTAATTGATCTAACTGGATCCTTCTGAGAATTGAATAATAATTTAGTACAGGTCCTTAGTTCTTTTACACAGATAGAACCAGCTAGTGGAAAAGCAAATCACCGTCAAACAGCTATTAGTGTCTATACGAATGTCAGGACTATAAAGATGCCACATCTAGCTCTATTAAAAAACCGATCAAGCCACACTGTCTTCAAATTCAAGTTTTATTATTTTTAACAAGTATTAAGATATTGAGGTGCAATTTTCGGTATTCTATAGCACTGGTTTACACTTCATGGCCGCGAGGGTCGAATGCAGAGATCTGTTATGTAAGAGTTATGTAAGAACAATGCATAAAATAAGATGTTTTACTGTTTTTTTGTCTTTCCACAATATTCTACGCTTAAATATTGAAAATAAACGGTTTTCAGCGAATTTTTCAAATTTCTTTCGGTTCATGGTATGCAAGATATTTTCAACAAATTGCAATTTTTTTTTGAATATATTGTCCTTCTTAGCTTCTGTATGCGTTAAACAGGTGTTTCTTACTTTACTCATGATCAAAAGGAATGCCTCTAGATCTGCCTCTAAAAATACCTACTGTACATTATTCAGAACTAAGCCCTATTATTATCTTAAATAAGAGGCTTTTCAGCATAAGGTCCGATAAGGTATATAAATTTAAATAGGTAATAATAGACCTTGTTACCAAAGCGGCTTTTAGCACTTGTAATTTCCTTCATTTTTCAATTCTCAAATTAACTTTTTTGATGAATTAAATTTGAATGAATTTTATTTGGTACGGGGCCTCATAACCTAACCTAACCTAATATTGGTTAATTTTAAGAGATAGAAAAAATTGTTAAATATATAATTTTATAGAAATTTAGTAATGATTTAACAGAGTATCACAAAAATATGTAGCAAACTCAACATGCATTTTTTAAAATCAAACGCAAAATAAAATATAATATGTTCATCAAATGGGCTGATTATAAATATTCTACCTTTATCTTCAAGAACTCACAGAAAACCGTACCAATGTGTAAGAGAGAAACGGAGAACGATCTATTACATAGTGGAGCTAATATGAATAGATTGCCTCTTATAACAGGGTTAATAAGACCCATTTGCTAGACCTATAATATAAATAAATACTAATTTTCTATAAATCATGTAATGAATCCTACCAATTTTATATTTAACATTTTTTTCTATTTCTTAAAATTAATCCATTAATGGGGTTGGCAAATTGTTAAGAAAAGCACCAAAGAAGGTCAAACCAAAATGACATATAAGCGTTTAAAAATGAGGGAAATTTCAGAAGCTGTAAAATGTCTATTATTACATAAATCAAGTTAGTTTAGGAAAATACGCAAAACAGATTATTTAATATAATGGTGGTGCTCAACTTGTAACAGTCCCGTTTAAACATTCACAGGCATTTTTCTTGATCATAATTGAGATAAGAAACTATTGTTTATATATATATATATATATATATATATATATATATATATATATATATATATATATATATATATATACATATATATATATATATATATATATATATATTATATATTTCTTGACTCAATATAATGTTAAGTTTAACTAAATAGTCATTTTTTTTTCAAAGAGAAGCAATATTGAGTCTATTGGACAAAGAACAAAAAAGATTCAATAAAAATTAATGATAGGATTCGAAATATAGCCACTCCAGCCTTACAATTTTAAAATCTCAGGATACCACATAAATGTAAAAGGAAATGGAGTCATAAACTTTTTACAAAAATCTTTAAACCTCTCTTATGTAAAATAAAGTTTTTTGACTTAACATAGTTTTCCTTGGAGGTCCAGATTTGTATTGCATATATATATATATATATATATATATATATATATATATATATATATATATATATATATATATATATATGATAGCTGTAAAGTTTCTTTGATAATATAAAAACGACGCATTATCTACAAAATTATATAAAAAAGCTACCCTTAACTCTACATTCATTTCGAGTCCTGTTCTAATTTTTTAAACGGAAAATAATAATTCCTGTGTATTCTACTACATACGATGGTCTCAAAGGGCCCACACACTGTCACGGGGAGTGATTTAATTAAGGAAATCGCATTTTCTACAGGGGGAAAAGATGCAAAATAAATATTGCGGAGAAAAATCGTATTACTAGTGGACGTGAGCTCGAAGCAAATTCGAGAGTTAGGCTGCGAAGTCTATTAAGAAGATGATTGACTTTTACTCTCTATACATGGCAAAAAGATTTTTTTATTATGAATTTATGGTGTTGCTTTTTGATCGAAATAAAAGTAAATGATTCGGCCGAGGTTACGAAAACTAAACAGGCTTTTAAAAAAATAGAGAATTATGGATTTAAATAAATAATAATAATGATATTATTATTATTCCAGAGGGCTTGTTGCGTTGAACCCACTGGTTCATATTTGCAGTCAGTTGTTCTACATACTTAAACTGGTTCACCAGATGGGTGTAGGTATTGGGATTTCATTTGGAATAGCTAAGTGCAAGACTATGATAATCCAGAAAGGCAGACTCAGAGTAAGCCCTGAGTTGGAAGTTGCGGAAGATGTTAGACCTTTGTCAGTTTATGACCAATCGTATAAATACTTGGATTTTGTTGAAAAGCAAGCAGATCGACCACTCGAGGGTAAAAGAAGAATTGAAAGTGGAGCATGAGGGAAGGTTGAAACAAATATTGAAAACGAAATTCAATTCTGAAACATTTCGAAGGCTAACACCACATTTCTTATTCCAGCGCTTTCTCTTATGGAGTAAGTAGGTTGACATAAACAGTCACGAATGCATCATCCTAGAGCTAATATGGAAAGAGTTCATTTCCCTAGAGGAAAACTAAATATATAAATAAATCATCCATTTGGAGTTATTGAAGAAATATAATTTACCACATCCAGATGGATCTAACTTTCTCCATCAACTGCATCCATTTGAGGAGTACGACAACTGTGAGATCTGTTGGGACCAGGGGATTATTACGGACAGGTTTATACAACATAACCGTGCAGAGATCACAATGCTGGATAAGAAAACTAGAAAAGTATACCTCAGCGATATATCTGTCCTAAACAGTCATTATCTAATCGAGGAAAATGTAACAAAATACGAAGAGCTTTGTCAGGAAAACCGAAGATTGTGGAGTTCGGAGGCAGTAGTCGTTGTACCTCTCATCTTGTCGGACTAAAAGATTGGCGGTGACGTAAACCAGTATGCCTCAGACAAAAAAGGCTTTAAAGCCAAGGAAGCGTACGAAATGGATCATTAAAATGAATACTTTTTTCATGTGCTGCTATTTGAAAAAATAGCTAAATTTGAGACCGACATGACTGACAAGGCTGTCGAAACTTTGAAGTAACAAAAACACCAATAGGGTTATTGCTACCGTCCAAACTGTACCAAAATATAACTTCCTAATTAGGTGATATTTCAATATTTGTATGAAAAACCTAGACCAAAACGCCTTGGAAAGTGAGAGTTATAATGAGAACAACGATGAAGTTTAAACATTAATTTGAAACTCTGAAAACGAAGGCAACTAATATTTTTTGTAATTTCCTCTTGTCTTGTTTCTGAAGATATTGTTTTCTTTTGGTATTTCTTACTATGCTTATATTATGTTGATATAATTACCTAAAATCGACGTCGAATTATACTTCGCATATACAGTCTATAAAGTCTAAAAATATTTTAACACTTATTTTAAGGTTATTGGAAATTAAAATGTGAATAAAATTGCGCTTCTAGGAAACATATAATATCTAGTGATGTGTGAAATTAATCTATAATTTTTGAATTCTTCAATTTTTTGTTGTTTTTTCTTGGAAAAAAAGTTTTTTTCCAAGGCAGGGAAGTTAATTTTATTCGCTTGTGAAATGTTCTTGATTAAAATTTAAAAAAAATCGTTTGATACTAAAATATAAAAAAAGTACATTTCAAAGGTGACGTGATATGTCTTTATTCAGGCGCATTGTTTATTAAAACTCCGTTAATCTAATTATTAACTGGAATTAATTTCAACTACGAATATATGCAATGTTAATGTTCACATGTTCTCTTCTTGCAGTTAATTTTCCTGGATTCTACTTGCTCCAAATTTACTGTAGAGTATTTCCGCCATTAATATAACTGTGAACGCAATATATTAGGTCCCGTGTTAGTATCAAAGCCAATTAGTGAGTTGTAAACCGAAATTGCATTCAAAGTCGCATATGCCATCAATGCATAACACGTACCCCATTAATTCTCAGTTACTTAATGGTTCAAGTAAAAGATTTGATTGATAGAATTATGGACTTTTTGTTATAAGCCCTTTTTTTTTCGGATTTATTTTCAAATTCCACATAATTTCTTACCAATCTTGTTAGGCAAAACTATAAGCATTCTCTTGTGGTCGTGAAAGTTGATGTTTTTGATAAGGAATCATACATTCTTATTTTGAGTGTAGGTAGATAGAAAAGGGTTAATTATTAATTATATAAAAGTTCCGAGATAATGAAATATGAATTCATTTGTAGCTATTTTAAATGTGATTGCTTTTTTTATACTTCTTATATTATGTGGTAATCTATTGTAATATTTTGGGTCACTATAAAACACAGACTTTTGAGCAAAAGTTTTCGAGAGAAACTATTCAGAAATGAATTCCTTTAATTTCGAGTATTATGTTTATGTTGTATTTTTAGTTCAGCTATATCGACATTTTTATAGACGAAGATAATACAACTAAACATAACAAAAAACATAAAGTATTTAATTTTTTAGTTGATAAAAAATTGTAATGAGAGCTCTTAATCTCTTTGTCAGAGTCTCTATGTGACAATTCCACCTTAGATTTTGATCTATTCGTAATCCCAAATATTTAGTGTGTTCAGCAGATTGCACATAAAATTTGCATGTACAGTAATTTAAATTTGGCACAAGACTCTGGTTTTTAGTTTATTGTTAGGATTTGTGCCAGAATTTGTAATGGCAAACGAAACAAATTTTGTTTTTTCAACATTTAAAGAGAGAAGGCTAGTTTTTAACCAGCTAAGTATAAACTGAGCTTAAACCCTTAGAAGCGGAAAGCATTATTTCATCACAGTTTCTATCCGGAAGTATTAGGCCAGAATCATCCGCCTATGAGACTATTTTCCCTTTGGTATCTACATCAAAAATACTATTAATATATATATTAAAAATAAAAGAGGCCCTAAAACCGTCTCTTGGGGGACTCCTAGTTTTGTTATGAGAGGCGTACTAACTTTTTTTACGTTTATTTTATTTTGTACTTTTGAACATTTTTTTGCGCACTCTGTATAAGGCATTTACGATTCGACACCATAATACTGTACTGTCATGGGATTAATATACGTATACCAAATTTCAATCAATTCCGATGATGGGAACTGTTTTGTACTTAAGCGTTACGTACTTAATTACGTAAGCATTATTTTTTACGCACCTTGTATAAAATATTCATGATTGCTTACCATAATATTGTATTATCATCAAGTTTATGTATGTATAGCAAATCTCAGTCAATTCCGATGACGGGAACTGGTGTATACTTTTTAGCATTTTTTTTGGCGCACCCTGTGTAAGACATTCACGATGGACGCCATAATATCGTATTGTCACTGGGTTTATGTATGTATACCAAATAATATAATAATAATAATGATAATAATAAATTACTTATTATCAGAAAATATAAGGTAAGTATTTGTGAATTGACAGTAAAAATGAAAGAAAAAAAAATTATTAAAGGAGGAAACCCGAGCTCATCCTGGCGAAGTCTAGCCTAAAGGCTATTGTTACTCAACCAACGATGAGTCTGATAATCCACCACAGCCTAACCAAATTATTATAAAGTTATAGTAGACGGAACCTATAATGCTACTAAGTTTATGCATATATAATAAAGAGAGTATATCTTTCTATAATAAAATTGTTAGGATAGAAAAAAATAGTGATGCAGACAGACAACCCCTACCCCCGTGTGATGTAGACCGTAACCCGCATCTCTATTGAAATTTTCTGTATGTTTAAATATTTCAATAGATTCTCTAACTTTTCGTTTATAAAAACCTGGAACCGATGCTAGAACCTCGGTTTTCTTTACATTTATGAAAAGACCAGTGTTATGCTGGTATTCAGCTACAGCATGTCTTTTAATTGAACGCGTAATATCTTCAGTGCAATATCCATTCCCTCTGAGAGCTTTCTGAAGAGTTTCGATGTTTCCGATTTTAAAAAATCTTGATCAGAAATCGAAATAGCTCTGAATACTAGTGATTTAATAACCGACTTCTTTTGTGCTGGATGGTGATGAGAATTTGCGTTTAAGTATCTATTTGTATGCGTCGTATCATTAAAAACTCAAAACCACCGAATTCGAACCTCTCCGCAGCCGAAAAAACAGCAATGAAGACCTTAAACGAAGACGCAAACATTCTGGTACTTCCAGCAGATAAAGGCAACGCCACAGTCGTCATGGACAGAACAGAATATGTGGAAAAGGTTACTCAACTTTTAGACAACAACACCTATAAGGTTATGCAGGCAGACCCCACAAGTAGAATAGAAAGACGCATTACCAATTTGATCAACACATCCAGTCTACCACCAGCGGAGAAAAAATCACTATAACCAAGCAGCTCCAAGACTCCCAGGTTCTACAGTCTTCCTAAGATACACAACGACAACGTACCACTTCGACCGATCGTCAGTGCAATAGACTCGCCCACATACAAACTAGGTAAATATCTTTCAAATTTTCTTAAACCATTTACTGGAAAAACAGATTCTTTTATCAAGGACCCTGCACATTTCGTGGAAAAACTCAAGACAATCCAGTTGGATCCCGAAGATATTTTGGTCAGTTTCGATGTAGAATCACTTTAAACAAATGTTCCTGTCAACGACTCAATTTCCATTATATCAGACATACTGGATAACAATAATCTTGATAAGAACTTAATAGACCTAGTGGAAGCTTGTCTTACATCTACTTATTTCATTTTTTAAGGAACTTTTTATGAGCAAACTTCAGGGGCAGCTATGGGATTTCCTCTTCACCTATGGTAGCGAATATATTTATGGAAGCCTTTGAGGATATTGCTCTAACATCCGCTCCACTAAAACCGAAGCACTGGTTTAGATATGTAGATGATACTTTTGTTGTTTGGCCTCATGGACAGGATAATCTCCTCATATTTTTGGACCACCTTAATCAGCAACATCATACTATCAAATTTACGATGGAAATTGAATCTAATGGAAAAATTCCCTTTCTAGATGTATGTATTCAAAGGAAGGAAAATGATACATTAGGACATTCTGTGTATAGAAAACCGACGCATACAAATAGATACCTAAACGCAAATTCTGATCACCATCCAGCACAAAAGAAATCGGTTATTAACTCACTAGTATTCAGAGCTATTTCAATTTCTGATCAAGATTCTTTAACATCGGAAACATCGAAACTGACCGAAGCTCTCAGAGGGAATTCCAAACAGAAGGAGTATATAAAATTCCTGTGGAGAAGTGTATGTGGGAGAAAAAGGACGCTCAATATCAACTAGACTTAAGAAACATGAATGATGTGTTAAAAAGAAACAAATTGTTCAATCTGCTGTAGCTGAACACCAGCATAACACTGGCCATTTCATAAATGTAAAGGAAACCAAGGTTCTAGCATCGGTTCCAGGTTTTTATAAACGAAAAGTTAGAGAATCTATCGAAATATTTAAACATACAAAAAGTTACGGTCTACATCACACGTGGAAACCGATTTTAACACAGGGTCACGGTTCGGCGAGCACAAGTCGGGTATAAAAGCCCGCCTGAATCTCTTCGAGCTCATTCAGTGTTAAGATCTCGTGGAGTAAAGATCCCTGAAGATGCCTCGTGCAATCGAAGGCGAAACGTCGGATAATAATTCCAAATTGACACCGTCTAATCCCAAGAACCATGATTTCTGAATTGACCAAAGCCGTGAAAGCTTCCGTTCTACTGTAGCATTCTTTTGTTTCTGCCGATAAAGTGCTTTCATAAAACAATTTTAAACTACAAAAACCTTTTATTGGTTTTTTGTATCGTAAAAAATATATACAATAGTTTTAAGAAATTGTGCATCTCAACTAATCCGATTACGATTGCCGCCTATTATTAAGCAAACATAATTCAAATTTACTTAGAAAATGTCATTTTGTATCTCTTGCCAGGTGTTAAAAAACTCTAAAAATGGCCCTGCTTTACCGAGTACGGTCGATCGCTGATCATTTCAAAGCCTATTGGTAGATTCTCATAGATAACGATATGGCCACCACTGATAAAAATTGTCGAATTTATTTAACCAGTTTCCCATTACTTTTGCTTTAATATTTAGCAAATCCAAAGGAAATTAATTAATAATCTATTAATGAAATGTAATGTCTCAAAAATATGCTTTCTGTTCTCATGATAAATAATGCAAATCATTGGGTTTTCCGTATTTCCCATTTTTTATTCAGTATACTAATTTTACTTATGAAATATCAGGATAAATCGATATCACTAGAACTTAATAAAAGATTAAACTGTGTTAAATATTTACATATTCTGTCAAACATTTTCGGGAGGAAGATAATGGCTTTTCCGAATTATTTATCATAAGCAATCTTAATACGTTACCAAAACTTTTGCTTTAGCTAGGTTATTGACATAGTATCCTTCACTCTTTATTGTTGATCAATAAGCAATTTTAATTTAGTTATTTACTGTCATTAATCGAAGAAATCACCATTTGTGATCCGTTGGTTTTTTACATGAATAATTTAAAAGAAAACGACCCAGTAAAGAAAGCAGATAACAGGGTTTGTAACCACAGAGGTCTAAAGAACAGTATGAAATTGCTTGTTGAAAATAGAGATAGTGGTTCGATGAAAAAGAACCGGCAATTTCTTCTTAAGTTTATGCCGATTTGTCCTATTGCAACGTTTGTTGATAAAGTTGTTTCCGCGTATACTAGATGATCGTCAAGACACAGTTTAAAGAAAAAATAGTTCTCTTACTCCTTTTTTGTGCTCCAAAAAGCCGGCTTTTTTTGCCACCGGTCGAAAATCACAGCGAATACCTGCAGCTAACAGCTAGATACGAGGTGTACGAGGCCGCGCGTTATGTTATCGCAATGAATACATCTACGGGGAACGATCAATAATTGTATTAGTTACTTTAGATATTCATAATAATATTTAGAGTAGTAGATGTTTAATTTAATAAAAGGTTAACTTATGGACTAAATTTGATAGGTATTAACAACAAATGTAAAATAAAATTGTATTAATTATATTTGCGAAATGATGCAAATAACTTTCAACAATTAGTTTATTGTAACTTAATTACAGAAATTATCCGAACGACAATCAATACGTTCGCGACAGGATATCAAAATCGATTGTACTTCAAAAAAATCTACCAAGATTTTAGAAATAGAGAATGGAAATACATGTTCCCTAAAAAAAGCAATATCTTGATAGCATAACACTTAAATGGCTAATTCTTAAAACTAATAGTCGTAAATCTAATAGGTGGTGTAACGGAAACAGGGTCTCGTTTGGCGCCGATATTAAATGTTCAAATTCCAAAGGGATGATTGCTCACATATACGTAGAAACTAGATTATTTCCAACAAAAATCAATGTTTTTAAAAAAACTAAAATTATCCACAAGATTAAACTGGTCTGCATTTAATAAGCCAAACCAAAAGCAAGTGTCTTTCCCTTTTCTCAAGACCATCTCCACACTCTAGGTATCATCTTACATTCTCCAGAAAATATAATCTAATAAGAACTGAAAGGCCCTTGCGTCATAAATACTAGGAAATAAATATGTCAGTTCGCACGCAGCTTACAATACAGATTATTTTTAACTCTATGTAACTACCAAATAAACATTTTTTAAATGCCTTAAATGGATTCATGATAACTTTATCGCAGTTTTGAGTCAATAACTTTATAGGTGACTTAATATGAATCAAAAACACTTCAAGGATCATTGATCCAATGCAAAAGTTTTAACGCTTACCCAACCAAACCATAAACTTTTTAAGCATTTATATTAAATAAGTTTTATATGAACGCCCTATTGTTGCTATTAAATCCCTTTATTAAACAGTTTGCTACTAACCGCTATCTTAAAATATTTTGGTTTTAATATTAGCATCAAACAGTCATAAGTGCTTTAAAATATAAATTAAAATGTTTTATAAAGCCTTCTTAAAACCTTTTTTTGTGAATAAGTACTGATTGATGCAGGACAGTAAGGAATTATTATTACTACTTTATAGTACAAAAACGAATTTAGAAACTTAAAATCTGGGAAATATCTGCAGACCAACAGAGCCAGCAGATGCAACAATAAAGTTGCGAAACGTCTACTATTTAAAAATAGACAAGAAACAAGAGGATTGTTAACGAAAACCATTTCGGACCAACAGAGTAGGTAAAGACTGATAATATGGGTTTTATGCAGGATATAGAATCTATATATGTGTCCTGAGCATGCAATAATTAAGTTGTGAAACGTCGGCAATTTAAATAAAAAAACTTGTATTTTTTACTGGATCTTAACTCCAAATAATACACCACTCCAACAACATTGTTCCGCCATATTGGATTTTTATCAAAGTATTACTACATAATCCCCATATGACCCTTAATTTTTGGTTAAAATTTGAAGTCAATGGGGTAAGTAAAGTTTAAGCTATAACTGACATATAGACAGAAAATTTTATTTGGCCGCAATTTTGTTCCGCCATCTTGAATTAGTAACACAGTTTTACTAGTTCAGCCCTATACCCCAATTACCTATGGTACACAATTTGAAATCAATCCATTAAATAGTTTTATTCAGGCTGAATTTTTAAATACTTTATTATACGTCGATTTTGTTCCGCCATCTTGTATTCGGACCAAAATGTTATCAGTTGATTCCATCATAATACTTGATGTTTTGCAAAATTTGAGATAAATTGGCTAGCCGCCATTTTGTTTGCTAAATTGGATTTTTACCAAAATGTTACCAAGTCCTCTTATGACCGACCCTTAATTTTTGATCAAAATTTGAAGTCAATCGGGTAAGTAGTTTTTTAACTACACCGCCGCGCCGCGAACAGACAGACACACCGACGGAATTGAGAAAACATGTTTTTCGTCATCTAGGGACCCAGAAACGTGAAGATCGATTACAATACTTATCTTTTACGAGGGAAGTAAAAAGTTACATTTAAACGCACTCTTGTTCCAAATTCTATATTTTTACTCACCGCGTTCAGCGGTCTGTAAACATGTAGGTTTCAAATCTCAACAAAGGCACCGCGTACCTAACCACTGCGAAGTGACCTGCCGACTGACCAGTAGAACCGGCAGTTCATAGGAGCGGGAGGCGCGTCGGCAAGAGGAAAATTTATTGTGGAATAGCCAAGTGCTTGGACTATTTGGAATATATATAGACTCTGGTCAAGATATCGATTTAATCGGCTCGAATCAAAGTGATCATCAAAAGCAGCCAGATAAACTGGTCGACGAAAAAAATAACCTCAAAATTTGCACTTGCAGTATTAATTTGCCAGCGTTTTTTAATTTTTATGAATGTGAGTAATTTTGAGTCTCAGACTAGTAGAAGTTACAAAAACTATTCCAGGGAGCGTGACGATTTTTTCATTAAAATACTCTTAAGACAATTAGGCAAAGTTAGTATTTTAAGTCGACATATAAATTTATGTAGGTATATTATTCAAATTTACGTACATGAACATAGGAAGAAAACGGAACTTTATTAATTTTATATCTATTTTTATATACAGTGTGTAACAGAAGTAAGGAAATGGCGAAATATCTTAGGTACCGCTTACCTAAATTTAATGAAAATGTGTACACTTAGGTATGGAATTATGCCGGATCCAACGGCGGGTTCCGCATTGCTGCCAAACTTACCGTTTTTCTGTTATAAAAGGGAAAAAATGGAACATCCTATGTTATATTACTTTTTTAAAGCCTACGTAAAATTCTCTATATACACTGCGCAAAACAATTAACGCAACGCCTAAAATTTCGTCTAACTTTGAATGGAAATTCCTCGAGAATGGTTGATCCGATTTTGATGAAGTTTTTATCGAAATTTAGGTTAATTCCTCGTGAATATTCTTTTGATATTAAAATTCAATGTTACTTTGTTCTAGGCCATAATACAGGGTGAAAAAGAAAGACATGTTTTATTTACCAAAGTTTAAAACACTCTGTAGAATAAATCAGACGGATTCAAGAGATCTAACCAAAAGAATGTTGTAGCCCAGTATGTTTCCAACAAATCGTTTTTTTATTCGCTTCAATAGCACAATTTTTGCCTGAGTTACAGGACTTATTGAAAAGTACTGCATTTACTGTGTTTTAAATGAATTTACCAGTTCATGTTTGAATTGATTCTGTTGAAGACGTTTGTAATTTGTAACTTGGTTGTGAAGATTTTTTTTTGGATCACTAAAATTCAATATTAGTTTTGTTCAGTCAATAATACAGGGTGCAACGAAAAATAAATTATACTGTTTTTTAAATTACGAACGCATCGGTTACCGGATATTTGAACATGGCGCTATTCTACATTGTAGTTTAGTTATACGAAAATGTCTTCGTGATATCAAGGGCCAGGATCGGTTTAGCTTTGTCAATAATACATGGAGTTAGAAAAACATGTTTTAATAGGTACGATCAAGATATGAACACGACAGTCAAAAAACAAAACACTTTTTTGAAATGAAAGTTACCAGTTCACATCCTAAAGTTTTTCCTTGTTGATAGTTTTCTGATACCGATATTTTAAATATTTAATTAGATTAAATGTTTAAATTCCGCATTGCCGCTTTATGGGAAAAATACAGTCACTATTTATTTTAAACAGTCCAAATTACATTTATTTCTACGGATGAGTGATTTAAAAAATCGTTTTTAGAAGAAATACAATTTTTTTTAAATTTCCATCACTTTGTGTTTGATTGAAAGATTAATTTAGTCTAATATTTTTAATGACACTTTGTATATATATATTTTTTTGGAAATTATTTTCGACGTCAAATTACATCTATAAAGATGTATTGTATGTAACCTTTATCTTCCAGATGGCGATATGTATCAGGATGGCTTCCATTTTAAATAAATGACTGTTTTATCGTTCTCTTGCAAATAAAAGTTAACATACGATTTTTTTAAACAGTGACATTTTGAAAGCAAAGGTTCACTTCTGATATATCATTGAAAAGCGAATTTTATGCCGAACAAAATTATCTACATAAATATACAAGGTCCGATTATAATTATAGACTGGAGGTAAATTTTAACTGTATTTCCATCAGAAATTTTCCTCATATATGTGTCAAAATTGAAATTAAAATATTACATGTCTTCTGTGTCACTCAGTATATGAACTTTATTCAACTTACATTTCTGGCTCACCTACGCTTATTTAAATGCAATAAATTTAAAACGAGCATTTTAAATTCATAGCATGTAATTTAATATTTAATGCTTCAAATATTTAGATCAGCCCAACGTACCCTGCAAGTATTTAATTGAAGTCAAAAGAGAATACTACAGTTTTGGCGATATGCAAAATCTTTTAAAGTGACTGAAAGAATCCACAATGAAAAAGTTTATGTATATTTAGGACCTTAACAGAAACAAGCTGTTTGCAGTAGCACAATGATAATTCATTATTTACGTATTATTCCCTTTGTGCGCATCGAAAAATAACATCCTAAACAAATTCTAAACACAATAACATTGCTTAACAAAGCGTTTTAATTTAAAAGCCAAATATAATGGGTATTTTTTAAAGACCTTTTTACCTATTGTTTTCATAGGCGTTCTCACTGGTGCTAATGTGCCTGCGGACTAGAAGGTAGACAATAATGTACCCGCTAGGAACTAAAGGACTCTAAATAATAGGTCGTATAACAATTTAGAAATTGACAATAAAATGTTTTTTTTTAATATTAAACTATCATAATAATTTCTTTCCTGAAACAAATTTTTATTTATTGGTTTAATATCTGTCTGTCGCCATTTGATATGTAGGTAATCTGTCGAAAATTAAAAACACTTATACTAATAATATATACTTTAAATGAAAAATTATTTAAAAATTTTAGATGCATAGCACACATTTAAATTCTTATCTACCATTACTTCTCTCGTAAGAGGGAAGTGTTGTCATCGTGCGTTTTAAGATGACTAAATCCCGAAAAACTTGTTCCATTTTCGTGGGTCTCTTGGCGTGGCCGCGTGGTCAAAAATTAAGGGTCACGTTATTATGGTGATAGAATAGTAATATTTTGGTAAAAAAACCTCTATATGGGAACAAAATGGCTAAATTTATTGGGAATAAGAAATACTAGCAAGCCGCGAACAACAAAACATATAGTGTTGTTTAGATCAACTCTTTACCTGTCATTACTAATTTTTTAAAGTGACATCCCAGTAGCAAAGTTCAAGAAGGTACTGATACTTAAACGTTGTAATTTAGTAAACAGATTAGAAACAGTAACTTTGAATAATTACTATTATGCCACGGAAAAGAAATGACGATCTTGGAGTCAATTCCCTAAGTAGTTGCTTGGCAGTAGTTATTATATAAATACTTTACATGAAAAATTACTATAAAGTATTATTTTGCAGTACCAAATACATATATTATACTTAAAAACGTGTAACCCAAAGTGTTTGTTGATATCTAGTAGGATTGTTAGTAATAAATACGTAAAAACTCTTAAAGAGTAGTAGTGGAAACAGTGGTAGCTACTTTAGTGCTAGCTGGGATTACAAGTAAGAGCATTTGCATTGCTGCTGTTCATTTAAGGAGACAATAACTGTCCCTTCCGGCAGCTTAATCTCTCTAGTTTTTGGCTGAAAAAATATAAAAATAATTGAAAATCCACCAGTCACCAAAGTCACCTGATTTAGCAATGTTCGATTTATGCTTTTTTTGGGTTTAAATAAAATTTGCTGGAAAATATTGATGCCGCAGTTTAAGCTTATTTTGAAGGTATTATATATTGGAGTGTAAGAATGGTCAAGTGTATCATTCCTGAAGGGAATTACTTTGAGTATATTCAAAATCCTAGAAAATATTGAACGTCTTTTTTATTCTCAATAAATTTAGCTTGGCTCTGGAATGTAAGTAGTAAAATGTTATACATTGGTGCGTGGTAAAAGCGCGTTTGCCGATTTTTAATGACTTGTTTATCAGTTTACTTTTTACTTCTCTCATAGAAGGGAAGTATTGTAATCGTGAAAAAATCACCCTCCGAGATATGTTCAGATCTTTACGTTTCAGAGTCCCTAGATGACGAAAGACATGTCTTCTCGATTCCGTCGGTCTGTCTGTCTGTCGGTTTCCTGTTCGCGGCATAGCTAAAAAACTACTTACCCGATTGACTTCAGATTTTGATAAAAAAATAAGGGTCATATGGGGATGACCTGGTAACAATTTGGTAAAAAAACCCATTTGGCAAAACAAAATGGCGGCCTAGTGTTAAAAAAATTATTACTAAGAAAGTGCTTATCCGATTTATCTCAAATTTTGCACAAAAATCGAGTATTATGTGGGAATCAACTGGTAAAATTTTGGTACGAATCCAAGATGGCGGAACAAAATGGCGGTTTAATAAAATATTTAAAAATTCAGCTTGGAAAAACTACTTAATAAACTGATTTCAAATTGTGTGCCATAATAATTGTAGTATAGAGCTGAACTAGTAAAAGTATGGTACTAATTCAATTTGTTCGCTAAAATGGCGGCCAAATAAAATTTGTTTAATCTGAAAAAATCCCTTGCTCATGTTTTATATATATTTGTGTTTTAGCGTCCCTAGACGCCAAAAATATGTTTTATCAAATCCGTCGGTCCGTCTGTCGGTTTGTCTGTCTGTCTGACTTCAAATTTTAGTCAAAAATTAAGGCTCATATGGGGATCACATGGCAATATTTTGGTTAAAATCCAATATGCCGGAACAAGATGGCGGCCTAACGAAACGTTAAAGAAATTATCACTAAAAAAACGAATTATCCAATTTATCTCAAATTTTGTACAAAAATCAAGTTTTATGTATGAATCAATTTGTAAAATTTCGGTATGAATCAAAACTAATTCAAGATTGCGAAACAAAATGGCGGCCAAATAAAATTTATGTAATCTCAAAAAATCACCCTAGCAGATTTTACATATCTTCACATTTTAAAGTCCCTAGATGCCAAAAAATATATTTTATAAATTCCATCGGTCTACCTGTCGGTTTGTCTGTCAGTTCGCAGCATAGCTTAAAAACTACTTATCAGATTGATTTCAAATTTTGGACAAAATTGCGGCTCACATGGGGATGACTTGGTAATATTTTGGTGAAAATCCAATATGCCGGAACAAGATTGGTCTAGTGAAACGTTGAAAATTTATTTTTAAAAAATTGATTATCCAATTTAGCTCAAATTTTGCAAAACAATCAAGTGTTTGATAAGAATGAACTGGTAACATTTTGGTATAAATATAAGATAGCAAAACAAAATGGCGGCGTAATGAAATTTAAAAAAAAATCAATTTGAAAAAAAAAACTACTTTAGACTAATTTCAAATTTTGTGCAAGCATTAAATGTGATATAGCGAAAAACTGGTAAAGTTGTGTTATCAATCCAAGATAGCGGAACAAAAATGGCGGACAAATAACATTTTAAAAAAATTAACGTAAAAAATCTTCTTATTCAATTAACTGTAAATTTTGGAGAAAAATTATATATGATATATAAGGATAAAGTTGTGCGAATTCAACATGACGTAACAAAATCGCGGTGTGGCATGGGTAGAAACTGGTAAAATATTGGTTGGGATCCAATATATTGCAACAAAATGGCGTCCAATAAAAATTTTTGAAAAGACAGTATATATTTGTTCCTAAATAGCTATGTACTGAACAAAACTGGTTCACACTTCACTATTCCTAATAAAAGTAAATATTCATAATGAGGAAAGTTCCTTCCGGGTAAAAGAAATTTACCGATTTTTTTTGTTTTGCGCTTGTGAAAAAATCACGTTTCGATGTTTTACCAGTTCTTTGCGTTTCTGAGTTCCTAAACCCCAACAAACACATTCTCCGATTTCCGTAGATCTATCGGTGTGTCGTTCTGTCTGTGTGCTGCATAGCTCAAAAACTAATCCTCTTGAATTCAAATTTTGACAAAAAAATTCAGGGTCATATGGAGTAGCATTTTAGTAAAATTCTAAGAAGGCGGCCTCACAAAACATTAAAATATACATTATTTTTATCGAACGGATAAAATTTTAGTATGAAGCCATTATGGCGGAACAAAATGGCCACATAAGGAATTACTTAAAAGTTCTTTACCAAAAAGATTTAACTAAATGACTTTACTAAATGAAAAGCTATGTAAAATTAGAGAAAAACTACTAAAAGTTTAGTGGGAATCTTGTAGAAGACCGAGATTGATACTGATACTACGCTTCGAGTCTTTGAGTATTGTATAAACATTTTTTTTCTTTATAGCTAATTATTAATTTTATTTTTTTTGCAAATAAATATATTTTATTTATTTTGCTATATTTAAAAAACGAATATTTAAAAGAGGTTGTATGTGAACTTGTGGTATTATTTACCACAGGAAAATCTTGTATTGCAGGGTTCGGCTAGCACCTTTATAAGTACAAAACAATATATCTCCTACTCCAACTTTAAACAATGTAATTAGAAAATATAATGTAGATGTTCTGATTCGAAATAATGTGTAGAATTCTGAAGTCTGTGCAGCCAGATTATGTTCCCAACATTAACGAGCTATCCACAATAAACGATTTAATTAGAGACACATCTTGTTCTACGTGGCCATTCTAAAGTGTAAATATTCAGAGAAAAGAAGCTAATAGTAAATAGTACAATAAAATGCCGATATATAGAAAATATTAATTATTATATAAAAAATATTATCTAGAGAGCATATTTATTCCTCTAACTAAAAACTTTTTATACATTATGTGACTGACTGTAATTATTGGTTTCCACGCATGATGTAGCACCTAAACCGCCTCTCTATTAAAATATTCAGAGTGCAGAGATTCTCTTCTCTTCCTTTTATAATATCCCGAGATTGATGTAAGTAACTTAGTCAGTAGCGGATTCTGGTTTTTGGGCGCCCTAGGCTAATTGAATTTTTAGCTTCTCTTTACAACGCTGAATAATCTTAAAATAGAAAATGTATTACAAACGTTTCTGAACACAAAATTCTTACACAAAAAAAAATTAAAATTAATATATCCCTTCCGTATTTTACCGAGGCGTACTGTT
Source organism: Kuschelorhynchus macadamiae (assembly GCA_030620095.1). Lineage (NCBI taxonomy): Eukaryota > Metazoa > Arthropoda > Insecta > Coleoptera > Curculionidae > Kuschelorhynchus > Kuschelorhynchus macadamiae. The sequence continues at coordinate 189,038 of JAUTXW010004990.1, read as the reverse complement.
GAACTGTTTTATAATACAAGATGATTCATGTCATCGTTTTCGACTGACAATGTAGATAAAATATTTAGCCTTTCATCCCACATTTTTGACCTCTATTTATTTTTCGTGTAGACTATTTTCGAAAAACACCTTTCAGCTTCGCAACTTGGTATAGGTATTGTCAAGTAAATTTTAAACACTGTTTTCAAGGACTGTCTTCAACATTTTGGTAGCGGTAATAGAGATATTTTTTTTGAAACATACAATGTTTAAGTAATTCTTAAATTGAAGATATTCCCTATTTCTCCAATACCATTTTTAGAGATGGACATTACTGATGTTAAGTACTGCTATTCGACAACTAAATCTTTTTTGCTATAAAAAATTTAAATCAGGAATTTTGAGCGCCAACAGCAGACACACAACCGTTGGCGCTCAGAATCATTAAAAACGTTAAAAAGCCATCAATATTTCTGCCTTAAAAACGCTACGGCTTAAAAAGCTTTTCAAACATTTTGATATGTTTATACTTAAAAAAGAGGGTAAAATAATAGCTTCATGACATGTTAAATATCCTTTTAAGTTTCTGAGAATTTGGGTGATGAAACCAAATTCACTTTATAGACGTAAAATTTGCTAAACTACATTCCAACTTTCACAAGTTTATAAAACAGAATGCAGATAGGTTTTAATAAGGCTTAAGGCTAGATTGCGTAATTAAATTTTCATTTTACGTGACGCTGTTCTGCAGATAATTGTACGTGGTAATAATTCTGAAGTAAATATAAAGATGGAAGTTAACGTATTAAGTAGTATCGGAATAAAAATAAAAAATCGGGATGTTCTTTATTAATTAATACAGTGTGGGCCATTTTGGGGATGCATGTATTGGGATCAAGGAAACTGTAAGAGATACAAATATGATTAAATGAGCAAAATTTTATAGAATTTTATTGGTAATTTAAAAACATCAGCGGCGTGCTTTTAACTTTTTTGGTTTTCGAGATATTTTGAAAAAACTAAAAAGTGGCATTTTCTGTAAAGTCCTGTAACTTCTTTATTTGTATTTTGTTTCAAAAGCTATGAACATTTTTTTATAGCCATTTTTTGTGTAGAAAACGGTTATTGCGTTAGGTTTTAATTACGACGTTTCGGTTATCCTTCACCATCACCAACTTTATTTTTTCTTATGGACGCCATATTGAATTTTTGTCTCTTTATAATAAGCAAGAAAAATCCCATTCATTGATGTATAACATTTCCTAAAGAAAAAGCATTAAAATATTCAAAAATCTATTTTATTCTAATAGGCTTTGGATCGCCACGGTAACAATATTTTTTTGTAATGTTTAATAAAAATTTACTGTAGTAACCACAAGAAAAACGAAAACATAATAATAAGCTTTAACTAGAAACATACACATGTACACAAAATAATACAATATTTAATTTATAATAACACTTCCTGAGCTTCCACGTGCCTCCACAAAAAGAAATCCAAGGGTGTAATATCTGGCGACCTAGCAGGCCATGCTGTAGGACCACCACTGGAAATTAATTTGTCTCCAAAAGTTCTTCTTAATAAATTTCTGACAGCCCTGGAATTGTGGGCTGGGCAGCCATCCTGCTGAAACCAAACATTATGAAATTCGTATTGTGCTGCATCTCTAGTTGCTAGTAGAATTTGATTTTCTAGCATATCTAAATATCTTTAACCAGGTTAAAGTATGCTGGTAAAAAAATGTATCCATAAGTCGATATATGAAAAACTATTTTACCGTAAATGTCACACCAAACGTTCATGCCAAATCGAGTTTGCAACCTACGTTCTGCTAACAGTCTAGGATTCTCTGTTGCCCAATGGTGACGATTGTGTTTGGTAAAGATTCCACAGTTACTAAAATATGTTTCGTAAGTCCATATAATGGCACTGCTAAAATTTACGTTTTCCTGACATTTGTTAATGTACCAGTTACAAAAGAAAAGACTCTTTAGAAAATCTCCTTCACTGAGCCCTTGAACAATGGCCGGCTTGTATGGGTGGTAGTTATTTTTTTTTAAATCCCTCTAATTGTTGTCCTAAGAATGTCTAGCTCTGTACTGCTTATACTTGTCGATTGTTATTGTCTTTGTTATACTTTTTAGGTCTTGACTATTGGAAAGTTCCACACGTTCTTAAATTAACCACAAGTTTTGAAAAATACCTTTGGTTTGGTTGTTGCCTCTCTGGGTAAGTATTAACGTAATTATTTAAGGCTATAACCGCATTTCTATTGTTTTTAATATAACACTCCAGCATATCAAATTTCTCTTCGCTGGTATAACGCAAAGCCATTTTTAAGAATTTAAAATAAACGATAACAGAAAATAACTAACAAACTTTGAACCATCAAAAAATCAAACAGTCCAAATCAAAAAAATAATGTTGTTACCATGGCGATCCATAACCTGCTAGAATAAAATTGATTTTTTGACATTTTGATGGTTTTTCTTTAGAAAATGTAAACTTGTTATACATCAATGAATAGGATTTTGCTTATTTTAAAGAGACAAAAATCCAATATGGAGTTCATAAGAAAAAGTTGGTGATGGTGAAGGATAACCGAAACGTCGTATTTAAAATCTAATGCAATAACCGTTTTTTACACAAAAAATGGCTATGAAAAAGTGTTCATAGATTTTAAAACAAAATACAAATAAAGAAGTTACAGAAAATGCTACTTTTTAGTTTTTTTTAAATATCTCAAAAACTGTTCTGTAAAAACTTTGCCCATTTAATCATTTTTGTATCTTTTATAGTTTCCGAGATCCCAATACATTCATCATCAAAATGGCCCACACTGTATATAGCGCCTCTTTCTATTAAACCGGAAGTGACCAAAATTGTCCGACATGAGTTAAAAGTTGACAAACAATGTACCATGCTTTATTGTTTTTATAATACGGACAAGTCCGAAATAAAAAAAGTTATTACAGAAATAAAAAATAAGAAATCCAGTGGAGATGATGACATCTCTGCTGAAGTACTTTTAAAACTACCGGATAAAGCCTTAGAAGCCTTTTCCATCTGTATAAATGAGTCCTGGCTGCAGGGGATTTTTCCTGCCTGTCTAAAATCTTCAACAGTGGTACCTCTCTTCAAAGGAGGTGACCCTGAGGAGCCTTCTAACTTTCGCCCAATTTCTTTGCTTCCCACTCTGTCTAAGGTCATTGAAAAGTTGGTAAAACATAGAATGTGCAACTACCTAAAATCTTTTAATATTTTAACCGATAGGCAATTTGGTTTTCAGGAGGGCAAGGGAACGCATGATGCTGTCTGTGGTTTCCTTGAGGAGGTCTATGTTGGGCTGAATGGGGGGAAGTATTGGCGGCTGTTTTCTGTGATCTGTGCAAGGCTTTTGACTGCGTGGATCACGAAATTCTTCTGCTTAAGCTCGAGAGGTACGGTTTCCGTGGACGTGTGCTTGCCTGGTTTGGATCATATCTTGAGGGGAGGTATCAGTGTGTAATGTGCTCCGGAAAAAAATCTTCATCATTGAGGGTCTGTTGCGGTGTTCCACAGGGCTCTGTTTTGGGGCCTATTTTGTTCTTATTATATATTAATGATTTGACCCAACTGCAGATCTCTGGACAGTTCACCCTATTTGCGGACGACACTTCTATCCTATGGCAGGCCAGGGATATTGCGCAACTTAGGGAGATCATGAGCAGGGACTTGTCTCTCATCAAGGAGTGGTTTAACTCTAATCAGCTATGCTTGAATCTCTCTAAGACTCATGTTGTTGGGCTTGGGTGTGTGTGGGCCGTAAGATTTATTGTAGATGTACCACGCACTGAATCCTGTAGAGAACATTTCAAGGCACAAAAAATTCTTACTCTACCATCTTTATTCATACTGGAAACATCATCCCTCATATTTAAAAATCGTCACAGACTACAGGGTCCCATAACCAATATTGTTACCCGCCAAACCCTGAATCTACCCTTGCCACTCCCACATAGCACCCTGGTTAAAAGATCTATAATATATGAGGGCCGAAAGATCTTCAATCATCTGCCGGGTGCTTTAAGAACGGTTAATTCCTCAGGAACCTTCCGCAGATTGCTGAAGGGGGAACTTTTGAACAGGGCATTTTATAGTGTTGACGAATTCTACCAGGACACGCTTAATATTAATATTAGTGTTTAGAATTGCTGTGTGTCGGTCTGAGTGTATATATTTGTTGTTTTTTTTTTTTTTTTTTTCTTGCTTTGTTACTTACACAAATTTTATATAATTTTTTGTTGTTTCATTTTAATATTTACCTACACATGTATGTTTACATTTTTATTTTTTGACACAAAACTTTTTTATACTAACATTACCTATAATGGCAATAAAATGTTTTAGGTCTAAGTTTAGATTTAGGAATATGCTTTGTAAACAAAATTTGAATATTTTTTACAATAAAGTACTTTTTGAATTGAATTGAATTGAATTATTACAAGATTTGAAACTGATATTTTAAAAAAACATTAGCCCCCATTTACGATAAGTTTCCTTAAAACCTTCTTTTTGTATAATAAATTGTGTTATCCGAAACAAAATATACTATCAAATAAAAGCGAATAGAAGTAAAATGTCACTCTTAACATTAACTTGAAATCGGCTCAACTCGATTTTGTGCACTTCAACGCAGCATTTGCACACGTCGTCGCCGCCATCAGCACTCTCCCCTTTTAATTCGATAATTACCCACTCAAGTAGAATTAAATCGTGTTCTGAACCGCAACTAATTTGCAAGTCCAGCATACGGTCACCTCAATATGGGATTCCGACAACACAGCTTAATATATCATTAATCGATACTACTACACAATTCATACCTCTCTATTTGTCTAAGTTCTTATTCTTTTCGAGACCGTCGTTTTTATAAATTTACTAGAGAGTTTCATTGAATACGGTTCCTACAAAAAAATCCTATGAGATATAAGCTATTTTTTTAATATATTATAAAGAGTATATAGTCAAAAGTAGTGTTATCGTGCGAGTCATACGATTTATCAACGACAAACTTTGTTCAGATTGACAAGTCAGTGACAAAATGAGTAATAGAAAACAATTTTCAGGTTTTTTGCATCCACAAGCGAAAAAAATGGTATAAAAATTTACCGGCCGATATACAGGAGACAGTAGCAAAAGCTCTGGGAATCGGTAAAAGGACTGTGCAAAAAATTGTGCATGAAAAAAAGCATAATTTACTACCGAAGAACATTAAGAAATGTACACGAAAAAAGCCAAAGACAGAAGACTTAAGTGACTATGTATGAAATGAATGTTCGTAATGCAATTTACGATTTATACACATCAAAAACTAATATAGCCCTTCAAGTTTTAAAAGAAGGAAATTAGACTAAAATCGTTGTCAAAATTAATAAAAATGTTGGGTTTTCGATATAAAAAGGACTGTAATCGAAGATTTTTATGCGAGTTGCCACATATAGCAACTCATCGTATCCAGTTTTTAAAGAATACACGGAAAATGTTAATTCAACGTTTAGAAAAGTAGTATTTTTAGACGAGACTTGGATATTTTCTAATGGAAGTGGTGCGAAAATTTAGCAGAACGAGTCTGTAAAAAGTGACAAGAGAAAAAAGGGATGTGTGACCGGAAAACAGTTCATCATTTTGCATGCAGGTTCTTCAACAGGATTTCTCCCAGATGCAAGTTCTTTCTTCAACATCCAAAAGTATGGACTACCATGATAATATGAACTGTGAACTGTTTCAAAAGTGTTTAAAAGAACAACTGATTCCAAATTTAGATGCTCCATCTTATCACATTGTGGACAATGCATCTTATCATTCAAGAATTTTAAATAAACAACCTACTTCATCCTGAAAGAAAAGTGATATTTATGACTGTCCAATAAAACAAAAACCAAATTCTTTACCCATTATGCTGAATCTAGAACTTCTTTTAATGGCAAAATCTATAAAAAAACCAACAATATATGCCGTAGATGAAATATTACGGGAAAATGGACATAAGGTTTTACGACTGCCGCCATACCAATGCCAGGTTAACGCAATATAGAATTAATATGGGCTGGGGCAAAATCATATTACGAAAAACACGTGAACGATGGTCTTACATCAGATGAGGTGCAAATTGTTTGGCAAGATTCATTAAATTTTATTACGCCGGAGTACTGGAAGAAATCTGTGGAACATTCGGTGAAATTAATATGGGATTGGTGGAATCGAGCACCAATGGTCATTGCGCCATTTGAGGACGCCGATGAGGACTTTTTAAGTGATGATATTTTTTAGTCTATAATATTAAAAAGTTTCTGAAGGATTATATTAGTCGTTGACGTGTATAAATCATAAATTGCATTATGAATATCCATTTTTGCACTGTAACTTAAGTCTTTTGTCTTTGGATTTTTTCGTGTACATCTCTAAATCTTCTTCGGAAATAAATTATGTTTTTTTTCATGCACAAGTTTCTGTACATTCCTTATACCGATTCTCAGAGCTTTTGCCACTGACTCCTGAATATTAGCCAGTGAACTTTAATTTAAAAATTTTTTTATTAGATTTGACACCATTTTTTGCTTACTTTTTTAGTACATTTGTAATTTTGTAGGCAATAAATAAATAATTATAGAATACTTGTTCCAATTTTAAAGCGTGTTTAAAATAAGTAAATTTTTTTTATTAATTATAAGACAAAATTTGATATATAAAAATCGGTAAAATCGCTTTACCAGAAAACTTATATAATATATATATATATATATATATATATATATATATATATATATATATATATATATATATATATATATATATATAAAATATGTTTTCATTCCGGGTGTACATCCGTTCACTACTGTCGTTCTGAAACGAAACGCAAAATCACATCATCACCCAGCACAAATTCAAGCTGTGGCAAATACTCTAATATCTAGATCCGTGCGACTAACTGATACACAGACGAGACAAAACGAACTTAAGGTAGTATCTAGTGCTTTAAAGAAAAATGGCTACACAAATCGCACCATAGAGAAAGCTATTAATGCACAGGTTTCCCGAACAATGAACAACAAAAAATATGAGCCGGGAAAGCAACGAGTAGTTTTACCATATGTAAAAGGCACAATAGACAGAATCGGAAGAATTCTGAGGAAACACAACATACAAACAATACACAAGCCACAAACAACTATAGGTAAACTACTCGGAAACCCAAAAGATAAAATCAAACTGGAAAACCACGGAGTGTACAGCATTCCGTGCTACGACTGTGAAAAGTTGTACGTAGGGCAAACTAACAGGCGAATATCAGCAAGAGTGGAAGAGCATAAACTCAGCATCAGAAATAAACAAACAACCTCAGCTTTATTCCTACATCATCAGGAAACCGGCCATAAAATTAATTTCGATGGGTGTAGGGAGATTGCCAATATAGAACATTATAAGACCAGAATAATCCGAGAAGCCATAGAAATTGAAAAACAAAGTGATTTGAATAAAAGGGACGAATCATTAAAACTACCAACAGTATGGAAGACAATAATCGACAAATCTAAAATCGCAAAAACTCAAGCGCAATTAGCGCAACAACAACAGCACCATCCGGAAAACATAAATAACGACCAACGCCTGCGCAGATATAACCTTCGAGAGTGGGGGTATAAAAGGAAGCGTCGCAGTCACCAACACTTCAGCGCCTAAAATCCCTCCGGTAGTGATTGAAGACGACGGGACCTGGACAGAAGTCCGTAGGAATATAAAAGGAGCCAACATAGACTTCAATAAAGCCAAGGCCTCCGGATCGAGGCTCCAAATATTCCCTAAAACGGCCAGCGACCATAGGGCCCTCACCCGCCATCTTCAAGAGACAAACCGCCCTTACCACACTTATCAACTCCCGGAGGAGAAAAGGACACATGTAGTAATCAGAGGATTACATATGAACACTCCCAGCGAAGATAGAGCCCAAGAACTAAGGGAACTCGGCATTACCGATGTCAGCGTAGTCAGGATGACTTCAAGAGTCACCAAAAAACCTATGCCATTGTTTCTGGTGAAAACCACGAACAATAAGATAATGACAATAAGCACCCTCTTCGATCGCGTTGTCAAGATTGAAAATAAGAAAAAGGACGGCACAGTGAAACAGTGTTACAAATGCCAGAGATTTGGCCATACCCAATCCCTATGCACTTACCCGGAAAAGTGCGTAAAATGCGCCGGACAACACAGAGCCGACGCATGCCGACTTCCTGAGAAGGACGAAGATGGTTGCAAAAATGCAGTTTGCGCTAACTGCAACCAGAAAGGACACCCGGCCAGCTACAAGGGCTGCCCAAAATTTCCTGCTCCTAAAAAAGCACCCGTAGCCCCATGGGCCAACTTCAAAAACACCGCCGCCAAGCCTGCAGCCACAAAACCTGCAGCCACAAAACCTGCAGCCAAACCCACCTACTCAGAAGCGGCCAAAACTGTTTCTACTCCCCCAAAGGAGAAGAAGGAGAACTCCCCACCATTAGATCTCCAGGCAGCAATCCTGCAAGCCGTCACCGGAATGATGCCCTCTATTGTGGAAAACATAATTCCCACAATAACAAAAGCTGTGGAGGAACAGCTTCGCAGACTCAAATAAACAATGCCAGTACACCAAAACGAAAGCCTAAGACTCATTTCCTGGAATACCTGCGGTCTAAGGGCCAGGAAAACAGACGTCATAGAACTCCTGGAAGAACATCGCCCAGACGTTCTAGCAATACAGGAGACTAAACTGAAAGCAGAAACAAGGATGACCTTCCCAGGATATCACATCTACAGATACGACCCTCCCGGACCCCAAGCCACGAGAGGAGTCGCAATCCTGGTCAGAAGAGGCGTTCCACATTCCTTCCTGGGGGTTGAGGATGTGGAGCTAGACGCCATCTCCATAGAGGTCAACACTCGTAGAGGCCCGATCAAAATCACCTCTGCGTATCGCTCCCCAACACAGGAGCTGTTGGATGAGGACATCGAACACCTAGCAAGAGGACGAGGAGCCAAAATCATCATTGGCGACTTCAATTGCAAATCCGAAGAATGGCATTGCACCCATTCCAACCCAAATGGTCGCAAACTAACCAGACTATGCGAGGACCACAGACTCGCCATAATAGGACCAGAACAACCAACATACCTCCCCCGTGGAAACGGGAGACCAAACGTGTTGGACATTGCGCTCCTGAAAAACATCAGGGAAGAGCTAGACATCAACACTCTGAACGAGGGAACATCCGACCACAACCCGGTACTCCTGCAACTAGGAGTAAACCTCAACAGAGTAAATCACAACACCAAGAAGACGACCGACTGGAAGGCCTATCAAAGACAGCTGAAAGCCGCAATCGAAATCCCTGAGATCCGCGCTCCTCAGGGACTAGATGAGGCCGTAAGACGTCTAGAGACAGCCATCCTGAATGCCTTCCACGAAAACACAGTAGTGGAAGACATAAGCAGGCATCGACAAACCGAGGAGCTTCCTGAAAATCTCAGAGACGAGATTAGGACCAACAGACGTCTCCGCAGGATCTACGCTAGATCCCACGAGGACGAGGACAGGATTGCTCTAAACCGACACTCTCAAAACTTGAGAAGTCAGTTACAAGAGCACCGAAACAACAAGTGGCGGGAAAAACTGAGGTCCCTAGATACGTATCACCAAACAGCCTGGCAGATGCAACGAGCTCTTCGAATGGACAAACGTCCTATCCCTCCTCTCCAAGGTGTAAATGGCCCAATCTACACCGACGAAGACAAAGCCGAAGCCTTAGCGGATGCCATAGTCCAACAAGGTCAGCTTAACCAACATCCAGAGGAGGACGAAGACCACACCGAAGAGGTCCACGACTCAGTTAGAGACCTGGATGCCTGGATTTTACCCCAACAAAATCCACATCCTGTCTCACCCGGGGAAGTTCGAGACATCATCAGGAAACTGAAGGTCAAGAAAGCCCCTGGAGCCGACGGCATCACCAACAAAATGCTGAAAAACTTCCCCAGGAAAGGATACAGTGCGATGGCCAACATCATAAACTCCATCATAAGAACATGCCACTTCCCCAGCACATGGAAAAAGGCAGAAGTCATCGTCATTGAAAAACCAGGAAAAGACAGGACAGTACCACACAACTACAGGCCCATCAGCCTACTCCCTGCTTTAAGCAAAGTAGCTGAAAGAGCTATAGCCAGAAGACTAAAAGACGAATCCCAAGAACTAGATGCCATCCCAGATGAACAATTCGGCTTCAGGGCAGGGCACTCATCCGAGCAGCAGGTACTCAGAACCACAGAGTATATCACCAAAGGATTCAACAACAGAGAGGCCACAGGAGCAGTTTTCCTGGACACCGAAAGAGCTTTCGACAGAATGTGGCACCAAGGCCTGATCCACAAAATGTCGGTGGCTGGATACGAGAGAAGAAATATAAAGCTTATCAGAAGCTACCTAAATGACAGATCATTCACAGTCAAGGTGAATGACTCTCATTCAGCTCCAAGAGGACTAATAGCTGGAGTACCACAAGGGTCAGTGCTGGGACCCATTCTTTACTCCATCTTCTCTCACGATATCCCAATCGGTGAAGAGGGCTTAACAGCACTCTACGCGGACGACACAGCCATCCTACACCAAAGCAGAAGCACCCGGATAATGGGCAGACGACTGCAAGAGGACATTGATAACCTTCATGACTGGTGTGTCAAATGGAAGGTTAAAATCAACCCCCAGAAGTCCCAAGCAATCCTATTCCAACGACGGAGACTGGTTCCAACAGCTAGAATCCGAATTGGAGACGTCGAGATCCCTTGGACAAACGAGGCCAAGTACCTAGGGATGACCATGGACAGAGGCTTGACATGGTGCAACCATATCAACGCAGCGAGGAGAAACACTAGACAAGCAATGGGTAAACTCTATCCACTGCTCTGTCGAAAAAGTGAAATGGGATTGAGGACCAAACTGCTACTGATCCAAACAGTAGCTAGGAGCCAACTCACCTACGGCTCCACATCCTTCGGATATGCTTCTAAGACCAACCTTATGAAGCTAAAGAGGACAGAAAACAAACTCATTAGGATGGCAGCTGACGCCCCATGGTTCATCAGGAACGAGGACCTGCAGCGTGATCTTCAATGGACACCTATTGAAGAATTCATGCGGCAAAAGGCTACCCGAGCCTTCAGGGCAGCAGAAAACCACCCCAACGAAAACTTACGGGACCTGGTAGATTACGATCCGCTAGCTCCAAGACGCAACAATTGGACAAGGCACAGGAGACCTAGACACGGGCTCCTGCGCTAATATACTCTAGGATGGAAGTGGGCAAGTCGAAATTTCTGAGTCTCCGTGCTCCTCAGGAACTAGATTCTGCTCACCGAAACCCCAAGAGTATCAACAAGAGGCCACCAAACTCCAAGAAGAGGATTCCCAGGTACCTCAGCTGGCTCCGGCGTGAGTTGCAGCTGAACCTGAGGTAAAAGAAGAGGATCCCAGGTACCTCAACTGGCTCCGGCGTGAGCTGCAGTTGAACCTGAGGTAAAAGAACACCCCACCTCAGCCTCAACACTGCCGGATCACGGAACAGCAGTGTCGCTGAGGGCACAGAAGAGGACCAAAGACACGAAGACCACCAGGTACACTGACGGAGGGACACTGGCAGCGGCAGACTGGACCACGGGACAGTAGGACGAAGGCAGCGGCAATCCGGACAGAAGAAAGGAGGACAGCAGAGAAATATCCCACCTGGTAAGACGACATTTTCATTACTAATAATTTCTTTTATTTCAGATGACTACAAGTAACGAGAGGTGGCAAAAACATCCTGCCAAGAGAGGCCCTCCCCCCTACGACAGCGAAGACCATGTCCTTCATAGGAGTTTCTCCCGAAAGGACGGCACCAACCCCATCGAAGGATCCTTGGCTAGCCCAATGATGGTCCATCTGATGGGGGCCCGTTGGGGTTTAGTGGGTATTGTTGACTCCGACAGGTGAAAACCTGTCAGAGCAACGAGTCCCACACTGTCTTCCCTTCTTCCGGAAGGGAATTCGTGCGTAAAAGCATTCCCCATCGACACAAAAAAAAAAAAAAAAAAAAAAAAAAAAAAAAAAAAAACCAACACTTCAGTCTCTATTCGGACGCGAGAAAGAAAGCTTCGAAAATGCAACACATTGTATTTTTCCATCCGTGAAGGAGTAAAAATCAACATATATATATATATATATATATATATATATATATATATATATATATATATATATATATATATATATAAATATATATATGTATATCTATATATATTTATATTATATTTATATATATATATATATATATATATATATATATATATATATATATATATATATATGTATATCTATATATATTTATATATATATATATATATATATATATATATATATATATATATATATATATATATTGCAATTAGGTACTTCTTTTCTTGGGATGCGTGTTCATAAAATTAAAACGGTTTTTTAATTATTTGTCATATTTAATTTAATTTGACGTTTCGACAGGTAGTTCCATGTCTTTTTCAAAAATGTTTTTATTTTATTTTTCCATGAGACGTAAATCAAAAGGTCAATAACATCAATTAACATTTAAGCAAAATAAAATACACATAGCACATTGTCATTTTGTCAAACAAATACAAACTTTGCATGGCACTTAATTTGAAGAAATCGGATAAGTAGTTTTTTTAGCTATGCCGCGAACAGACAAACTGACGGACAGACATACCTACAGACAGAAGGAATTGAGAAAACATATTTTCCGGCATCTAGGAACCCTAAATAAAGATCTGAAAAAATCTCACGAGGGAAGTAACAACTAATTATCTTGTGTTTTTAACAAAAGTGTATAAAATTTTTGCAAAATAATTTTTTTTGTTATCACAATACAAAAATAAACAAGTTTTCTTTGCACAGGGGTAGCCCGCATTTAAATAAATGACACTGTATAAGTGGTTAGATTTTTAGGTCAAGCGGGGCTCATAATTTTAACAGAACATATCCTGATTGTTCCACTGATTCGAACCGCCTTCCGACTTTAATAAGGCGCTTGCCATTTTGTGTATTTTTGTTTTTGCCAACCAAAAAATTTTAAGCAAATGCATATTTAGCGAATTTTCTTATTTAGTCCCTCGGCATTTAATATATAAAATAATATTAATTGGCTATCTTAATAATATTGCGTAATATAATAAAAAAAAACTATTTTCTTCTTCCCTGTATATTTGTAAATAGCCCATCGAGATTTAGTAGCTCGATAAAAGAATCACACAACATTTTGGTATTCACTGTGTTTTCTGATTTGATTCATAATGTTGATGACCTTTGGACCCGCACGATAAGACCGCATTCGACTATATTTACAGTCGCTTTTAATAATATTGGGTTTTCTACATACATTTTATTTATTGCTATGGCGTCAATATACATATTTCAGAAGAAAACTATACGAGGACGTATCAAATAAATCTATACTAATACATAAAGGACTTAGTTGACCGACTCACTCCTCACGCTCCAGCTCAAACTGATCGAGGTAATAAGCTGAATTTTGGCATACAGGTTGATTTTAGGGTCTAGAGGTTCGATAAGAAGGGATTTTTTAAAACTCAAACTCCAAGGGGGTGAAACCACCCCTTAAATATTACAATATTTTTTATTTAAAAAACGGTTAGTTTTTCGGAAAAACGCTTGAACACGTGTTTTTTCATTTATTTTTTTCCATATTTTAGTTTTTTTTTAAAGTCATACAGGGTGTTCAAAGGGGTGGAAACCACCACTTAAATAATACAATATTTTTTTATTTAAAAACCGGTTAGTTTTTCGAAAAAATGCTTGAACACGTGTTTTTTTAATTTGTTATTTTACATATTTTAGGATTTTTAAAAAATTCATACAATGTGTCCTAAGGTAAAACCGTCCCTTAAATATTATAATATATTTTATTTAAAAAAACCGTTAGTTATTCGGAAAACGCTTAAACATAATATGCTTTATATTTTATTTTTTACGTATTTTAAATTTTTTTAAAACAAGGAAGGGATTCTTATCGAAGGGGATGAAATTACCCCTTAAATGTTTATAGTAGACTCGAAAGTTGTCAAAATAAAACCGCTTCTTGGTTTAAGGAACGAGCTATATTAACCCCAAAAAATAGCACAGTAGATGAAATAAATCTAGCTTTATTGGAAAAAAATACTGCTCCACAATTAACATAGATGTAGCTATAGACCAAGAAATTTTAATTATCCTGTTGAGTCCCTACACTCTCTAAACCCTTCAGGAGTCCTTCCTCATAAGTTAAGTTTAAAAGTGGGGTTACCAGTGATGCTTATTCGAAATTTAAAACCACCAAAATTGTGTAATGGAACTCAGCTACAAGTTAAAATATTACAAAACAATGTAATAGAGTCTACTATTATTTCTGGCCCTGATCTGGGAGAAACAGTTTTTATACCACATATCCCTTTAATTGCGTCAGACTGTCCCTTTCAGTTTAAACGTGTACAGTTTCCTTTAAAGCTTTGTTTCGCCATGACAATTAACAAAACTCAAGGGCAATCCTTAAGTAGAGTAATTCCGCGTAGTACCCTGGCTATTTTACAGCCAGAGAATGCAACAACAAACGTGGTTTATAAAGAGATACTCAAATAAGGCGATTTAAGTACCGCTTTACATTGCTTTCATTATAGTCATATACTCGAACGAAGTCGCGGGTACCCGCTAGTAAGTTTATATTTGTTTAAGTCACGATATTAAGATCTTTTTTTCGTAGGTATGTTAAACCTAGGTGATAGAACAACTGGTCCAAGAAAAAAAAAACAAACATATTTAAAATGGCTGAATACTAGGAAAATTGAAGACCATCAAACATATAAAGAGACTGCAAGAGAAGTGCGAAGAAAAGTTAATGAGGCAAACAATGGGATAAAAAAATGCCAAAAAATTAATGAATATATTGGGGGAGGAAAATCTTCTGAAGTAAGTAAGTAAGTAGCTTATACCTTTTCTATTCACAAATAAAAGTACAATAACTACAGAGGCATATCAGTAACAAGCACGGTGAGCAGAGTATGGCGAGATTTATTTGAGGAAGACATTAAAGACAATGAAGAACAAGAACAGTCTTTTTTCATGCAAAAAATATGGAAACACCTCTAACATTCGTGGATCTACAGAAAGTGTATGATACCGTGGCTATTTCCAGTCTCTGGCCTATACTAGAACTGTCAAGGATTAACCATACATACATACATACAGGCTGTCCAAGAACTATATTGTTGATCGAAATCTAAAGCTAAAGTGAACAAATATCTAACTGGGGAATTTTCTGTCACAAAGGGTTTTAGACAGAGGTGTTGTATATTACTCACTCTCTTCAAAATATACGTGGCAGTGGTTCTAAGAAAATGGAAAAGAAAGGTTCATAGAATGACGATTGCTTGTATACCCTCCAATTTGCATGCATCAGGTGGTGAGGACATGGCATATCTGATGAGGAAGATGATAAAAATATATATATATATATATATATATATATATATATATATATATATAGGGGAGAGTTCCCTTGAAGTGGACAACCTATGAAACGGACACAGTCGATTTAGGCATATTTGGTTGCATATCCCAATTTCTATTGGTATTGGTGCGTTGGTGGTATCGTTTAATCTTGTTACAGTCAGTGCGGTATATGTGACTGGAAAAGTAAATATTCACGCAATTTTAAAATTTGTCTAGAGTGGGCATTTTTGAAGATATTTTAAAGATTTTTGTGGTGATCGTCTGGTAACTGGGTCTAGATTAAACAAGGTATGTTGTTCTCATTAATATGTTTAACCCTAAAAATAAAAATGCATTTTTACTTTAAAGTAAACAAATCCATGAATTGCACACCAAAGATGTCACTGAATCGGACGTCCAATTCATGGAAATGAAGTGTCCGATTCAAGGAAATAAAAAAAAATACTCAAAAACTTCTTTTTTTTTCTTTTAGACTTGGCTTATCATGACGAAGCGAATAAGAAAGTCTGACGAAGAAATTCGTGAAGCTGTAGATGCAGTTGTAAATTAAAATTTGTCGATTCGGAGTGTAGCTACAAACTGTGGTATTTCTAAATCTTTATTGGCAGTGCTTGTCAAAAAAGCAAAAATGCACCTGAATTTGTGTACGATCGCAATATTGGAAACAGAAAATTTTTTTCGGTAGAACAAGAACAAATGTTAGTTTCTTACCTTAAAACAACATCAAAAATGTGTCATGGCTTAACCACTGTGCAAACAAGAGAGCTTGCATACCAGTTTGCATTGGCGAACAATATATCTATTCCACCAAAATGGGACGAGAATTCTAAAGCTGGAATTCACTGGCTTCATGGTTTCATGAAACGCAATAAGGATTTGTCGCTCCGCCAGCCAGAAAATACGTCTCTAAGCAGAGCATCTAGTTTTAATAGATCAAACGTAGGAACCTTTTTTTCTAAATTAAAATGCCTGTACAACAAATACAAGTTTTCAGCCAACATGATTTGGAACCTGGATGAGACCGGTTGTATGATTGTCACAAAATCGCCAAAAGTTGTAGCAGTAAGAGGTTCCAAACAGGTTGGTCAAATTGCATCTTCCGAAAGGGGAACGCTTGTCACCACACTTTTCTTTATAAATTCTGCCGGCGGATCATTGCCACCTGTGTTCGTATTTCCTCGGGTCTATTTTAAAGACATTATCCTTAAAGATGCACCGACAGGATCTAAAGGGTTTACAAATCCATCTGGGTGGATTACTGAAGACATTTTTGTAGAAGCCCTAAAGCATTTTGTTAACAATGTTAAACCAACGAGTGAAGAAAAAGCTCTTATTATTATGGATAACCATATAACCCATGTAAATATACAAGTAATTGATTTTGCAAGGCAAAATAATATTATCATTTTGACCCTCCCTCCCCACTGCAGTCACCGGATGCAACCACTTGATGTGGCAGTATATGGCCCTTTTAAGGCAAGGTACAAAGTGGCATTGAATAATTGGCTTGTCTCAAATCCTGGCAAAACCGTTAGTATTTACGAAGTTGCAGGATTTGTTAATGCTGCATATAGTGAATCGTTTTCAATACACAACATTTGTAAGAGCTTTCTGAAAACAGGGATATATCCATTCAATTCATCAATATTTACTGATGACGACTTTCTGGCATCATCTGTAACCGACAGGCCAAATCCTTCCAACACAGAAAACCAAGAACCAGACATTTATAACAATCAGTGCAATGATTCACCTGAAGTTAAGGGATTGGACATAGTTGCTCAAACCACCACCTGTTCTAATTTGAATACTGAAAGTAAACCTTCAAATAACTGTAAGCAGACCGCTAGTTCAAACAGTAGCTGTTGAGAACCTATCCCCTCAACTAGCTCCGACTTTTCTGGGCCCTGCTGTTCTAAGAGTGTGAAAAGTCCAAATAATTTCATTACAAAACAAGGTCGAGCAGAAATGAATTTGGTTTCACCTGAAGTTATTAGACCCTATCCTAAAGCAATGCCTCGGAAATCGGTCCAAGTTAATAGAAAAAAAGGTAAAAGTGCTGTTATAACTGACACTCCTGAAAAGGAAGAACTAATGAAAGCGTATGAGGAAAAGTCAAAGAAACGAAAAACAAAAAAAGGTTCTAAAAAAGCAAAAGTATCAGCAAAAAAAACAAAAAAAAATATAAAGTTACCAAAAGTTCGAAATGATTACGATTCTGACACTGATATATCCTCGGAAATATCACTACACGATGAGTCTTCGACACCGACTAACCTAGAAGAGTTTTATGAAGATATGTTGTAAGAGAATAAAGAAGAATTATCTGATGGAAAAGGTGAAAAAGAAAATTCGGTTTGTCCGGTTTGCCAAGGTGAATATCAACACAGTAAAGAAGAGTGGATCATCCAGTGCAAACTTTGTATGAAATGGGCTCACAACTCTTGGGGAGTTATGGGAAAGTTACATTATTTTTGTAATCTTTGTTTTTAGAATTTTCTACTGTATTTCAATCAGTATTTTGTTAAAATATTATAAAAACTATCTAGTGTCCATTTCATGGAAACAGCCGTCCTTTTCATAGAAACCTGTTCATGAATCGGACACTTGTTAAAAAAAATAAAAAATAAAATTCAAACAACTTGACTTTTTTTTCTGGTACTTTTAAGAGCAGAAATATAATGCGTGACGTTCGGACAACTGTTGATTTTTATATTATAATTTAATGATTAATGGTTCAGCTGCTAGGGTCATTTCCATAAAAATGTCCGATTCAAAGGAACTCTCCCCTATATATAGATATATATATATATATATATATATATATATATATATATATATATATATATATATAATATATATATATATATATATATATATATATATATATATATGATAATGGTTTCTGAAAACATAGCGATTTAAATCTTTCGTAAGTCAACAGCTTCCCCTACCTTTATTAACATGTGATGGTGATATGACAATAAGTTTAAAACCAAAGTGATAGGAAATTAACTCATCTTTCTAATGAGGTAATATTAGTTGTATCTAGTTCTGGGAGTTTTGTAGAATTTTTAAAATGTATTATTCATGGTAGCAACTGCGCCCCCTTGCGGTTAATTTAGAAATTTAGAATATTTTCAGACAATTGCTTTTGGCCACTGTTGTCAAATATGGGAAAAATATATTAATTCTGTCAATTTACTTTGCATTTTTTTATGAACTTGCAAGGGATCTAGCAAACCTTGGCTAGTTGGAAAGATCTCCCGAAGAGTTAAAATAAAAAAAGGTCTCATTCCTAATGTCCTTGAGTTCCGACATAAAAATGATTGTTTCCATTAATTGTGCGAAATTGTTTCCTTTTTTAACCCTGAAAGCATTTAGTTGTTAACCTCCTCTTGCATCACCTCAACTTTAGAGGATAAAATTATTGGGTATGCAGACGATCCTGGCATACTTCTTTAGTGGAAAGGTAATATTTAAAGAACGGTACAGAGATCGCGTTAAATATTTAAAAAGTTAATAAAAACACAAAAAACCGATCTATTTAAAACCAGAATATTAATATAAATAAATAAACAACAAAACATATTAAAATACGCGACTTATATAGACCTCGTAAATAATGTTAAGAAAAATAAATAATAATGAATAAAAAAAAAATATTATTACCTTAAGATATATATATAATCTATATATTTCCAGTACCAAAACATTTTTCGGTTCGTAAAAGAGTTGTATTACATCGATTTATATGATTTTTTATTTGAAATGATCGTCTGGTGATCGAGACCTCTCAACACTATCTTTTTTATTGCAAATTTATACAAGGTGTTTCAGAAAATCGGGTCACTGATTAATCACGGTTCTGCTCAAACTGCTTGACGTAAAAAGCTGCATTTTGGTGCACAGGTTAATTATAGGTTGTAGAGGTTTCATAAGAAGAGATTTTTCAAAACTCAAATTTCAAGAGGGTGAAACCGCCCCTTAAATATTACAATACTTTTTATTTGAAAAACGGTTGGCTTCTCGGAAAAACGCTGTGTTTTAATTGGTTATTGTACATATTTTATAATTTCTTAAAAATGTATACAGGGTGTTTCAAAAAATCGAGCCACTGATTAGTTACGATTCTGCTCAAACCGTTTGACGTAAAAAGCTGGGTTTTGGTTGTAAGATGTGTAGTCGATAAGAAGGAATTTTTCAAAAATCAAATTTCGAGGTGATGAAACCGCCCCTTAAATGTTATAATAATTTTTATTTAAAAAACGCTTAAATAGGTATATTTTATTTTTTACATATTTTTTTTTTAATGTATCAGGGTGTTCCAAAAAATGGGAAATAAAATATAAATAAAAATCTTTATACATTTATTAAATTACAAATAAAAAGTCCCCGTTGACAAAAATTGAAAGAAAATGCAACAAGAAACGTGGTTTATAAAGAGATTTAAATAAGGTGATTTAAATACCTCTTTATATCATTTTCGTTATCGCCATATGCGAGCAAAGTCGGTCGCGGGTACTCGCTAGAAGTATTTTATTTCCGAAGATCCTCATATTGTATTTATTGCTAAAACAAGGCCCTAAAAATAATTTAACTTACCCTTTTTTGTATAATTTGTTTTAACGCGATTCGCCAAGTAACTAGTTTTACAACAACCAGAGAGGATATTGATTTACGGAGAGACGTTTGGTATATCACTTTTTTTTTATATATTCGTAAGTTTTAAAACAGTTTAAGCTATAGATAAAAATAGATAAAAAAAATATTTAGTTGAGTTACATTAGACATGCACCAGGTCTAAGGACAGTTTTTGAAAATTGTGCACTGAACGTCGCAAACGGAAAACCTTATCTTTTTGCGTTTCTATTAAATACCGTAATAAAAATTTAAAAACTTATTACTTTAGCCAGACTTTTTTTACCGCTATGGCGCGGGGCTATTTTCTTTAACGGCCAATAAAATAAAAATCCATTATAGATTGAATATTAAAATGACAAATATTTTTTAGGTTGTTTAATCTGATATTGAGTGTTTCACTAAAAACGGACCTTTTCTTCATTTTTTTTCGACAATGAGGCTGAATATTTTTTTCTACGAATGTTCTAGGGTATGTATAATGTTAAGAAAAAACGGGCAAAAAAAAACAGTTTATATTTTTATCCGATTCTTGATTGACTGGATCATTACTTGATGAAAATCCATTATCAACAATGTAAATAAAACACTTTAAACTATTTTAGATTATCACTTTTTTTCACAACTTGTGACATATGTTTCGCGAACACTGAGCTTCGTCAGACAAACGATATTTAAACTTACAATTTGCTAAATAAACTTTAGTTTTACAAAAACATATTTCTAGATAAAAACTTTTAGGGCCTACGGTATAAATAAGTTTAAAAGAGGATTCACTTCTATTCATAGCTAAATGGTCGTTTAAGGGATATTGGGTATTTTTATGTTTATTATTTTCCATTGACACTAAAAGTGAATTTTTTTTTTATGTAATATTTCAAACTTTTCATCGAATGCGTGGTTATTATCTAACAAATGTTAGGCGTATATTGAATCTGTTTTATTGTTAATAAAAACTCTTTTAAGTTCTGCTAATCTCTGTTTAAAAGTTCTCCCAGTCTGGCCTATATACACTTTTGGGCGTGATTCACAGTCTAATTTATAAACTAGGGATTTATAATTTTTATTTGATTTTTCTTGGTTATTTTTTATAAATTTATTTAGATTATTATTTGTTTTAAATGGAATTTTAATGTTTTTTTACGTAGTATGGAAGCTACCATTTCTGTAGGTTTATCGATATAACTAAGTATCTTATATTTATTTTTGTCTTTGGGTGGTACAGTGTAGGGTAAATTTCTGACAGTGTTTTTTAATAGTTTTTTTATTTCAAATGTTGTCAGTAATTTTGGCATATCCATTGTTAACTGCTGTTGCGTACAAGTTGTGAAAAAATGTGAATTCTAAAACAGTTTAAAGTGTTTTATTTACATTGTTTTAATAGATTACTCTGTATTTTATTTGACGATGAAATGGGCTTCTTTTGGTAGTTGCAAATCTCACAGATTTAATAACTTTATAGACTTTAGAACCAAATTTTCTCGTGGCTAAATGAGTTAAGTTTAAGGCCAAAAAAAACTTTATAGACAACTTAAAACAATCTGTAAAGGAGCCAAACTGGACATTCCCTCCTAAATTTTTCTTTTACCTACAAAACTGAAAGAAAGCGCAAACTATATGTGTTACTAAATGTCTATGTGCGGAACTAAATCATGTCATACTTCACTCTTTTTAATACAAGAAACTATTTATAACGAGGGAAGTTCCGGATAGTTACCGATTTTTTTTAATTCATTTATATAATTTTGCTTTCCAATTAATTTTCAAGGTTCTTTTATTGCTTGTCTAAATCTTTGCATTGCCTGACCCCTCTCAGCGGAAGAGTGAACATTTGAGACGGAAAGTTCCGATCGGTTTTTGCGTAAGCGGTAAGTAAACGAGAAAAGTAAGCTAGCTAGCTGGAGGCGACATACGAAATTAAATCTGCGATTCGTAGATTCTCAAGACCGATTTACGAAATAACACTGAACAAAAAAAATCTGCCAAGTTTAGAACAGCGCTTTCCCTTAATAAATATTGTGCACTTGGAAAAATATGTTTGGGACAGAAATAAACCCATAGTCAAAAAAATAATGTCACACTATTTTAAGGTTTGAAATTTTATAATCGATTTTGTAAAAGTGGGTTAAAATTCGATTAAAAGATAATCCTCTATGTTGCCATCTCCATATTTAATTCATAAGTTCTGAATTTTGTGGAATCTTACCACAAATCACAATATTTTTCCTTCGTTTCAAAACCTCCATTTTCCTTCGTTTCAAAACCTCCATTTTGAATTATTTTTTTTAAACCGACGTGTGATATTATGTTCTCACGGGAACTATGTAAAGGTGCCAAATTTCGACTTAATTCAATATGTGGATATTGACGAAAAACCAATAACAAGAATTGGTGGAAAATGTTTAAAAAGAAGTCAGACTGATAAGCATACTCTACTATTTAAATGCAACGTCTATGACTGCAAAAATGACTGATTACATTCCAATGAAAATGACTACTTGATCTTAAATTAAAATTATACTATAAATTATAAAAATTACGTCAAATTAGGATGCGATGTTGCCGATTAAAAGCAAATTTAAGACTAAATTTGAATTTTTCTATGTATTTTTTTTCTATGTATAAACTGAGTTTTCCGCTAATCTTAACGACATTGGATATTTTAGTAAATAAAATATCTTTTCACATGGACTACAAGGATGAGTGTTCTAAAAAAATTTAATTTTGCTCCTACAAGTGTGCAAGGAGGAGCTGAAGGTAAATTAATAAAACTTCCGTTGAACGTCATCAATTCATCAAAAAAAAATGTAATTAGGCAAAAAAAGACGATGCTTTGTCAGATCAGGTTCGGCCAGTTAGCCGTTAACACATTATTTGCATTGGCTTTGCTGGGCAGTGTTGCCAGCTGCCACTTTTAAACTTACTTTCAAAAAAGTGTCATTTTATTTTAAATTTAAGTATTTTTATTCTGTTCTTCGTTGTTTTCGATATAAACTAGATTGATTTTTGTTTTTATGACTAATATGTACTTTCATAGAATTCATACAATTAAAACTAGTATCTGTTCCTAGGGACAAACATTGTCCAAAACTTGTCTGGGAATGTGTTGAGTAATTTATTTTCTTTAAGACCTTCTCACTTAATAGACTCGTCAAAGTTCTTCTCCCAATAAGATGTCTGGTCGTATGGTTGAACTGGATATGTGGTGTTAACAACGTGGAGAATAGGAAAAAGTGATCACATTATTAATTTAATTTAGAATTTCAAACAAATTGTCTGATTACTTTTCGAGGGATTGGGAGTACGAATCAATAGTAATGTTACTTAATTTTCAACTTTCTTATATGTATTCTGTATATCTTCGAAAAATAGAAATATTTTAGTTTAGGAAAATATTGCGTTTAATAAATGATAATGATAATGACAACTTCATTTGTCAAAGAGATTGGTCTGAAATTTATCGGTGGGGATACGACAACACTGAAACAAGATTGCATCATAGATTTTGATGACGTACAATGGAAGTTTTATTAATTTATTTATATACCTTCTGCATTCAGTCGTAATAGTAATTTAGACATTCGTTAAGTGTACGATGCGAAGCAAAGTTCAGCAGAAACACTAGGGAGAAATACTTCTCGAAAGAATTGGTTACAAAATTTTTCTGCTAGTTGTTCTCGAAATGTTGTCGGATATTAACTTTCGCTAATACTTATCAAATTCTCTTACTGATTGATTAATTTAGATGCGGAGAGTAGATACTTCCAGCTTAAGTGCAAAAGAAATACTATAAATAAAATTCACTTGTAGTACTTGCATTGTCTTTGAAATATTTGCAACGTATCGTGTCGTGTGCAAAGATGATAAAAGTTAGGCTCAAAGTGTGCGAGAATATAGGTCCCGCAACATCTGGAATATTGATACTAGGCTTGCTAACGACTTCTTCGTTTTGGTCGATGAATACAGCTTCTTTAAAGTTCAGAAGTCAGAAAGCTTCATTGTCTACAACTTTCAGACAGACGTTCGAATCCTAGGACGGACCCAGCATTAACGAAAAATTAAGAGGCTACTCAACAACCAAAATCAAAGTGACACATTGAAATTTTAAAAGAAGCTAGAGACAACAAACCTATTCTATAGGTTTCGGCTTGAAATCAACGATATCTGGAAAAAGAAGAAAAAGGATACTAGTAAATACCGGTAAAGTCCTGACTAGGTCCCAAATCATCTACCACCGACTGAACAGAATCCTTTTTGTGCAGGAGGATACATAAAGAAGAAGGAATTAAAGAAGATGCATAGGAGGAAGACCCTGATACAAAACTGATATTTCCTGCGAAAACTTCAGAGAGGATTTAAAGAAGAAATATGACCAGAAGTTAAAAAAAGCTCAAAAATCAAGATCGAGTAGAATATTCTACCATCAACCAACAAAGGACAGTTGTAAATGGTTATTTAAGAATACTTTTCCACACAGAAAAACAATTTCGTAGCTAAGGACTGAATTTTGTTGTAAACTTAAAAAAGACGCCTCTTTTCGACATAATCAGTTCCGTAGAAGCGGCAAATATGGAAGGACCTGAAGCTGAGGGCTTTAAATGGAAGGTAAGGACAGAGCTTGATAAAATAAAACATATTTGACATTATAAACATTACAAAAGAAGAGGCATCAGCACTTAAAAAAATACGTGATGACCACTCTATAGAGAACTTCCCAGCAGAGAAAGCTAATGCAGCAGTTGTTATGGAGGTTTTAACGTATGACGGCATAATTGCAG
This sequence comes from Kuschelorhynchus macadamiae, assembly GCA_030620095.1. NCBI lineage: Eukaryota > Metazoa > Arthropoda > Insecta > Coleoptera > Curculionidae > Kuschelorhynchus > Kuschelorhynchus macadamiae. Next base: position 164,035 of record JAUTXW010004990.1, on the reverse strand, counting down.
ATACCCTAAGAAAAGGAAACTGTCGGCCGCTTGCTAAGGACCCTACACCAGCTATAAAAAGGAAAATTTATCAGACATTGAAGCGCTACAAGAGACATATTACCGATAAAACCACACATCATAGTAAGCTTACACACATGTATGGCCTACCTAAGATTCATAAAGTTAATTACGACCAATAGAAACTCACCGACCAGCAAACTGTTCAAAAATCTGTTATAGATTATCCTGCCACTGCAAAGTAAGACTATTTCTATTGATGAAAAATCTAACCAGAAGAGACCCAGAAGACCAATTTGTAAGTTTTGATGTAGAAAGCCCGTATACAAATGTTTCGCTGGAAGAGTCTGGTGAGGATCAGTTTCTCTCTGAAAGAACTTCGCTACCACTGGATTGGGTTATGGATCTGTTGCAGGTTTGTCTGCACAATTTCTACTTTCAAGTTAACTTCGCTACCACTGGGTGAAGTTATGGACCTGTTGGAGTGTTGTCTACGTAATTTTTACTTTTAAGTTAAAGATATGTTCTTCGATTAACGTGACGGTCTTCCTATGGGAGAGAGAGGGATGCTCTCCAGTGGTGGCTAATATTTACATGGAGTGGTTCGAAATAGATGCCATAAGAACGGCAAGACTTTTTAAGATATATGGACAACACTTTCATTGTATGTAACTCAACCAGAAGTTTATGTGTGATTATATCATTATATCTCTATATCACCGAGCCAAAACCTTATGTATGGACAAATTAATCCATGGATAAGGAGATTAGTAATTAAAAATGTCGTTAAGCAGGATGATTGATAATCGATACCATTATGCACATCAATATAAAATTAGCCCTATTCAACCTGCAAACTGCCAACTGGCTCACTCATAACTATCCAATATGTAAAAGGAATCTCTGAAAAAATCAGAGGAATAGCAAAAAACTTAATACCAAAACAGCTTTCAAATCGGGAAACACTTTAAGAAGCCTATTAACTAAAACCAATCCCGATAACATAAACGGCAAACATAATTGTATCTATCAAGTACCCTATGAGTGTGGTCAATCTTATATTGGAGAAACGATACTCCTTGATGTAAGAATTAAAGAACATAAAAAACATTCGAAAAAGGGGGTAAACATCAAGATCGGGTATCGCTAAACATTTCTGGAACAACTACCATATAACCTAATGGGTAGAAGCTAAAATACTTCTTAAGGAACAACATTGGAAAAAAAGTCTTTAGTAAATCTACTATCGATATTCTAAACGTTTGGAGTGAATTTTATTCAGAATGCTCCATTGTTCACAACCTTCAAACAGTGTTATTTTTATTTGTTATAGAATAGATACTTACACTGGTGAGTACCTACTAATCATACTCCTTTTAATTAAAGAACATACTTTAGGATGAAAAATATTAGATTAGTAGCAAAAAAATTAATAGACAACACTCTAGTTAGTATGAAATGTCCTAAAATACTCGGCGAAGTAAGGGGAATTTATTATAATTTCCCCAAATATTTCTATGATAATTTTTAGATATCTTCTTGAAATGCTGATAGCATTTCTTATTTTTTTACTTTTCTTTGTGTAAAATTTTCTTCGTCATTTCCACCTGATACTGAAAATGTCACAAGAAAAAAATTGAAAAATCTTGGAAAACGCACTGAAAAGTAAAAAATAACATTTTAACAATCCTAAAAATTGTATTTATGGAATCAGTATCAAAGTACTTTTTGATTATTCGGTACTAATAAAACCCATGTGATTGGTATTAGTTGCTATACTTTATTATTCCTTAAAGAATATCTATTTATTACTAATTATTAATTTAACGCCCTTATTCTGATGAAATTTGACACGATTTTTTACTTTTCAGTTCGTTTTTGAAGTTTTTATTATTTTTTTCAAAAATTCTGTTCATTTTTAAGATTTTTGTTTCTAATATTTTTACATTTTTTTTTTATTTCATTGTTTATGCTTACTTTAACTTTATTCTTATTTTTAATTGATATAAACAAGTAGATACTAGAGAGTTCCTCAATATTCTACACTATTTCCTAATTATATCAACAACGCTTAAATATATATTTTTTTAAATTAATATTAATTTTTTAAATTATTGGTTTTTATTTGAATTTTAAAGAGGGGAATGGGAAAACTCTCTTCAACTATGCTTTTTATAAGTTTTTCCGCAAATTTTCTATTACTGCGCAAACACCTTATGACTTAGCTACTTATTTTTGGCACTAAAACCTCTTGATTTTTTGCTTTATAATATGGTGAAAATCACTTTTTTATCCGTACAGTACTTACAGACATACACACATACCCACATACATACATACAGGTCGAAAACAGAACCGTCCTTTATTGAAGTCGGTTAAAAATATTGACACTTGCCTGATATTGTGACATTTGTTTGTAGATTGGATCTAAGCGTGACTGTAAAAGTGAAAATTAAGGAAACCAATAATATCTAGATATTTTTTAAATAACTTTTAAATAGCTTTTTGCCTGAAGTAGTCTTTAAATCGTTCTTTCAGTTTTACCAACCTAACAAAAAATGTTATAGTCAAGGGCGATACATTTAAAATGTCCCCAGAAAGGCAAAGTAAAATAATCTTTCAGCATTCAAAATTTTATTGTTGTAAATAACAATAGTTTAGGGCATATTACTTAGCATTTATGGCGATTAATTCCAAGTGATTAAGCTCACAAGACACGTTTCTTAACAAACGGGTAGGTCCTTATTTATCAGCTAACATTGTCTCTACATTAAATGCAGACACGATCTGCTTTAAGAGTTTTACTGCCGACAACACTTTAATTAAATATCCAAATCTGAGAAACCCGTTAAACACAGCCGTAAATCTGGATTTATTATAAAAGGGATTAAAACGCGGGGTTACGACTGCAAATTGGTACCTAGTTATATTGAGAACATTAGTATATTAAGTACGTTCTCTCCTTGAATACTTAATACCTAGGAAATAGTTAAAATTAGAGAAATCAATTTTCTGGCACTACGATTCTTTCGTATATTAAAAATAACGAAATCGTTTTACTCAAATCTTTATTTTTGTAAAGGCGAAATGTATGATAATCGTCAAAAGTAAACAGAAAAAATCGGTAAATTTCCTTTATGGCTTTTTCGCAACTGAATAAAAATATTTAACTTTAAATTAATTGAAGCAAATATTTTATATAATTACATACCTCAACATGTAGACTTCTCTGTCTACGGAATGTTTCGATACATACAGAAAAATTTGTGTCTCGAGTTTTTGAATTTTTTGATTTTGCTTAATTTTATGCGTAAAAAACGAGGTTAAAAACCGTTTGGGTAAATATGACTATAGTTTATAAAAATTGTAGCAGCGTCAATGCTAATTCTTTCTTTGGTATTTGAAAATTAGCTTAACTTATATTGATGAGGATCTTTAAAAAAATTGCGAAAACTTTGCTATATTACTGATTCAAAAATTCTGTGACACGCTATATCATACAGCTGTAGTTTTTTGATTAACGCAATCTTAACCAAGATAAACTTATGCAAAAATTATTAGTTTTAAATAATAAGAGAATAGTTAAAAATAATTTTCTTTTGGGAGTCCAGAAATTATTAAATTTACCCCTACATTAAAAACAAATGAATGAATTAAAACCCCGCCAAATTGGTTTTAGACAATGGTTCGCAGAATATCATAACATGCCCAAAATTAAACAAAACTAAAGATTGCAGAAACTCGGGACTTACGAACTTTTGTAAAATCTGCACGATTTTATATAACTCCCTATATATTATGCGGAGGACCATTTTGATAAACTGAGGCAACGTTGAACAATTCTAGATAGATAGAGCCTTTGAACATCGAAAACTGCATCTCTGTAACTTTTTAGTTTTTGAAAAAGTCCGCTTTAAATTTGGGTAAAAATGTTGAGATGTTCAAAGCAAATGGCCAGCAGTTTAAATTCAGTAAGTAGTTTTTACATTGACACACCCTCCATTTTGTTACTTTGATTTTGTCATGTTGAATTCGTATCAGTTTATCCTATATCGCATTTAATTTTCTTGCAAGGCAGAATACGATCTTTTTACGTTCTTAAAAATATTTTTGGCCGCCATTTTGTTACAATATCTTGAATTCGTATTACAGTCTTACCTGTTTATCTTTATATCAAACTTAATGCTTGCACAGAATTTGAAATTATCTATCTCTAATAAGTAGGTTTTTTAGGTATCTTGGGACGCTTAAATGTGAATATACAGGGTGTCCCAAACTGATTTAGCCAAGCTCTAGTTCCCAAACCGTTTGAGATATTTAGTTGGAATAAAAACTAGAATTTGTAGCTATGAGGATACTTCAAAATGACAAGAAAAATGTGTTGAAAAAAAAACATCCCAAAAAGTTCGATCCTAACCTTAAAATTTTAAATGCGATCCTGTATATTTTTTTTATATAATTGTGTAGGATTGTAAATTCCCTATTAAGTACTTTTTCCGATTGAAAGTCGATTAAGAAACAGCTTAGAAAATTAAGATTTTATCTCCTACCAAGTTAGCCTTGGGTTAAATTAAAAATAAACTTAAAAGAAAAGAAAACAATATCAAGTTAACCATGATTCGATAAAACAAAAACAAGACATTTTTGACACTTGTCAAATTGAACTAAATGAAAGTGCAAGTGAGGTTCTTTATTATTCCTGTCAATTTCGTATTAAAATGCCAAGTTTGTTTTCAGCAGAAGAATACGTTGATATGATTCTAATTTACGGTGAATGCTTAAAAAATAAAAGAAGAGCCAGAGATGTATATCGCATTCGTTTTCCTAATCGTCCCACGCCAAATGAAAATACATTTGTGAACCTAGAACGCATCTTGAGGCAAGGACATTTCCCGAATGGGAATCGCAATAATTCCAGAAGATCGGTACGTAATGAAGAAAATATTATAAATGTTTTAGCATATGTACATTTCAATCCTCATGTGTCAATTCGGAAACTCTCTGAAGAACTTAATATAACAAGTTCCACAATAACGGTCTCATTAACAGGCATAATTCCAATTATTGGTCTGAAGAAGAATGAAGACTAGATTTCAACGCATTTGGAGTGTCAATGTTTGGTGTAGATTATTTAATGGAAGGATCATTGGACCCCGTTTCTATGAAGAGACTTTAACGGGAGCACTTTCTACAACACGTTTTACCTCAACTTCTAGAAGAAATTCCGTTGGCTGAAAGACACAAATGTGGTGGCAGCAAGATGGAGCACCTGCTCATAATGCTCACATAGTTACTGAATTTCTCCTGAACAGGTTTGAGGCTAATTTCATCGCAAATGCTTCTCCCGTAATAAGGTGGCCTGCAGGTTCGCCTGATCTTTCCCCCTTAGATTTTTTCTTATGGGGTACCTTAAATGATATGGTATATTTAAGAATCCAATCCAATGACGTAGAGGACCTGGAGAATAAAATTAGAAATGCCTGTCGCAGAATAACGCCACAAATGGTAATTGCTACATGTACGCGAAACCTTTTGACAAGATTTGAAGCTTGCGTTGCCGCTGAAAATTTACGATTTGAACATTTATTAAAAAATACATTGTAATTTTCTTGTTTTGTTTTAAGCGGATTTTTAATTTACCCCATGGCTAACTTGATCGGAAGATAAAATGTTAATTTTCTAAGCTATTTCTTAACCGACTCTCAATCGGAAAAAAGTACTGAATAGGGAATTTACAATCCTAGAAAATTATGTAAAAAAATATACAGGGTGTCGTTTGAAATTGTAAGGTTAGGGTCGAAATTTTTGGGACTATTTTTTTTCAGACATTTTTTCTTCGAAGTCATTTTAAAGTATCCTCATAGCTACAAATTCTAGTTTTTATTCCAACTGAATATCTCAAACGGTTTGGGAACTAGAGCCTGGCTAAATCAGTTTTGGACACCCTGTATATAAAACCTGAAAGGGGGCTTTTTTCATGATAACAAATTAAAAGGTTTCTCGTTATTTTGTTCCGTCATCTTGAATTAGTACCATAGTTTTATTAGTTCATCTCTATACTACAATTAGTTATCGTACACAATTTGAAATCAGTTCATTAAATAACCTGAATTTTAAAATGTTTTATTTATTAAACCGCCTTTTTGTTCCGCCATCTTGGGTTTGTACCAAAATTTTACAAGTTGATTCCTACATAATACTCGATTTTTGTACAAATTCAGATACATTAAATTAGTTTTTTAGTAATATTTTTTTTAACATTTTATTAGGCTTCCATTTTGTTTTGCCATATTCGATTGACTTCAAATTTTATTAAAAAATAAGGGTCATACAAAAATGAATTATCCAATCTATCTCAAATTTTGCACAAAAATCGAGTGTTATATAGGAATGAACAAAAATAGTAAAACAAAATGGCGGCGTAATAAAAAATTTAAAAAAATCAGCCTGAAAAATTTACTTATTAGATTAATTTCAAAATGTGTGCAAGCATTAAATCTGATATAGTGAAAAACTGGTAAAGTTGTGGTACGAAGGCCAAATGAAATTTAAAAAAAATTAACGTAAAAAATATCTTAATCCATTGACTTTAAGTTTTGCAGAAATATTTAATGTGATATATGAATAAGCCGGTACGAATTCAACATGATGTAACAGAATGGCGGTGTATGTCAAAGTAAAAACTTGTAAAATAATGGTAGGAATCCAGTATGATAGAACAAAATGGCGTCCAATAAAATTGTGTAAAAAAACAGTATATATTTGTTATTAAATGACTACGTACCGAACTGAATTGGGCCACACATCACTATTACTAATAAAAGGAAAGATTCATAACGAGTAGAATTTGTGAATAAAGGATTCTTTTGACACCATTGAATCCATTGATATGTTTTTATTATATAATCATATACAATAAGTACTATCGAAACACCCACACATATAAAATCCATCAAATTGCAAATGACTTTTGAATTTGATGTACAGAATATAATTTATAACGCTATAACCAATATATCAGTCAAATAAATTTCTAACAATAGTTTATGCCCACATTATTCGATTATGGGGCCCGAAATAATATCCAACAATTTACCGGAATAGTACGAAACATTCATCACGTTATTAAAACAGATTAGATTAGACGTAAATTTGTAAAACAGTTATAAATAACTTCCAAAAATTATTTACATAAATCTGGTCTTACTATTATAGTTATCATTTCATGTTTACTATCTTACAATAAAATTCGCGCACAGTACATTTTGGTACTCCTAAAAAATCATGATTCTTGGGTTTAGACCTGGTCAAATTGGAACTACTTTCCGACATTTCGCCTCCGATTACACGAGGTATCTTCATGGATCTTCACTGCACAAGATCAAAACACTGAAAGTGTTTCCGAATCTGTTAGCCATATGGGATTCGTACCAATATTTTAACAGTTTCTACCTATTTCACTCTTTATTTTTGGACAAAATTTAAAATCAATTGAAGAAGGCATTTTTTACACTGATTTTTGAAAAAAATTATTAGACCTCTTTTTTGTTCCCCATGTTGTATTTGTAATATATTTAATAATATTTATGTCAGTGTCAACGCGTCAGGGAAGCAGGAAATCTAATTCCAGTAAGCTTCTTTTTTTAGTGTATCAGGTGGTAATAAAAAAATAGATTCGTCGATGCATTTGTAGTTTTCATTAGAGGATTGTGAGTGGTGCACAATTAAAGAAATGTAACTGTGTGTATTCAGTTTTATTTATTTAATAACATTGATTTCCTTATTAAAAAAAAAATGATAAAACAATGAAACTATATATAGTATTTTGGAGTAATTAGATTTCAGAAATTTAAAATTTTAATATAAGGGCCTAATCTAACTAGACGACTGTTTGTCCAGAATTAAGATAGTGATTGCATTGTTTCCGCATTTCCAAAAAATTGTAAATTTTAAAATCACTGAAAAGCCAGAACAGTCCTTGAGTGTTAAGTGTTGACTTCTTTTTGTTAAAATATTTGCAGTCATTTTCCTTTTTCCCTGTATAATAAACATGAAGTTACATACGTGTATTTTTTCGATTAACTTCAAAGGCTAGTCAAAAAATAAGGGTCATATGGGGATGACCTGGTAACATTTTGATAAAAATCTAATATGGAAAAAACAGGGTGACGACCTAATGTTAAAAAAATTATTACTAAAAAACTAATTACCCAATTTACCTTAAATTTTGCACAAAAATCATGTTTTACATGTGAATCAACTGGTAAAATTTTGGAATGAATTCAAGATGGCAAAATAAAATGGCGGTATAATAAAGATTTAAAAAAAAAATATGTTTTCTCATATTCGTCGGTCATTGTCGCGGCATAGCAAAAAACTACTGTTCAAAAATTAAGGGTCATATGTGGATAACCTGATAACATTTTGGTAAAAATCTAGCATGACAGAACAAAATGGCGGCGTAATAAAATATTTAAAAAATCAGCCTGAAAAATGATTTATTAGATTGATTTCAATTTTTGTGCAAGCATTAATTGTGACATAGAGATATACTGGTGAAATTGTGGTATTAATTTAATATGGCAGAACAAAATGGCGGCCAAATAAAATTTAAAAAATCAACGCGTAAAATAAATTTATCGATTTTTTACATTTATTTCTGAAAGGTTTTTATAGAAAGCTAATAAATGAATATTCCGTATCTTAAATGTGCCATGTGTTCTTTAAAACGAATGTTTATGGAGAGTTTAGTTTGCACAACATATTTTAGATCGCAGTCATTACAACTAATTTCATAGATGCCACTCTTCTCCTTCAAGTCGACTTTGTCTTTAGTATTTCCAAGGAGATTTTGTCAAACTGTTTTCCGTTTTGTAGGTTACTCTAAAACCTACGTTTTTAAATACTTTTTCTAGACCTCTCGTATATCTGGGATCATATGAACTTATTGGGAGCCTCAGGTGCGTGAAGAGTAGTTGCATCTTTTAACATTTTCTTACACAATTTCTACACAAATTAAAATGTTCGAAAACACACCATTATTAGTCTCCTATACCGCAAAGTTAAAAAAAAACTACAAACTCTTTTTTGGTGCTGATAAGAACGTTGCAACGAGAAAGGATTTAGTACACACAAATAGGTTGAACATACCAGAATAATAGTGATATTTGTTATTTTGAATTTTCTGTACGCCTAAATTATAGGTCCATTTCTACTTAATGCAATTACTACCATCAATGAATTTACCTATATAGAAGTCGATATTTATTATTTTAATGACAATCAAGGTCGAAAATTAAATGTAAGTACCTACCGATGTATATATTTAGGGGAAAAAATTGATGTATGTGTCTTCTATTGTTTATGATGTAAATTTACTAATTTTGTGTTTTTTTTCTCCTTTCGTAATTTTATATTTAAAAAAATATTGACAATGGGCTAGTATTATTTTAATTACATTTAAATACGATAATTTTAATATAATTAGTACCCATAAACAGTCATAACAATGTACTATGCAACATTAATTAAATACTCATTGTCCTTCTTTTATATAATTATAGCGTCCTGATGAAGCAATAACACATTGCGAAACGTTGACCAGCTAAAAAGTTGACTTTTTCTTCAGATCCTCACCTTAAACTAACCTACTTCAAAATTAGATATATTTTGGATAGTTAATCTACTTACATTATTTTTTTACAAAAAATTAACCGTCATATCTATTATCCATATGTTCACTTATAATAATTGCATAGACATAGGTGATTTTTATGACATCTCTGGTGTCTGTACTTCCCCGTAGCGACGTTCTTGCCGTTTAAAGTATAATTTTTATACTGGTTTTTCAAAACAAGTAGACTTACATCACGCTACTAATATCAGGATTAAACGGCAACACGAATGATTTATGTGGCGCATTTATGCAACTCCCTGTCTGTTCGAGGTATAATCGATTTTTAAACGTAGCCACTCGATATACCAACCCTTAAATCAACTAATTAAAAATCTATTACAGATCCGCGCATGACGAATATACATTTCATAAGTCCCCTATATATATTTTTAATAATTTAGTAAATTAATTTTAGGCTATTCCCGCTCCTCTTTCCCTAGAGATACAAGTAATCGATTCGTATAATTTTAGCATCTTTTTGAGTCCAAATTGATCCATACTGGATTATATTTTTATTCAATTAAGCCCTCAGCCTACGGAATGATTTCTTATTGATAGGTTACCTATGCATATTTCTAGAACAGATTGTGTTTTATTTGTGGAGGATTTCTTATATTATGGGTAATCCGTGTCCATGTCAATAACATAATAATGTATTTACTTTTTTGTTGCATTTAAAACGCTTTTTTTGTTTGGCCTCTCAATTTAACTATTTGTATTTTATTACGCGGACATTTTTTTTTAATTTAAAGTAATAAGGCCAAATAGGCTTACACCTTAATGTAATAATATGCTGAATTTTATAATACAATGTAATATATTAAATTATGACGTAAATATACAGCAGCTTCATAAACTTAAGCAAGTTTTTAAGGGGCTGACACTTGGATGGGCGACCGCCTTAGATGATCGTGTAACGTCGTCCTGCGATAATAAACGAAGAGTTATTAAGATAACCACGGTATAATGTAACGACACATTATAATAAGGTCTTCATATTTTCGGCATCAAAAAAATCGGTAAAATTTTTTTACCCGGAACTTCCCTCATTATGAATACGTTACGTCGTGTTGAATTCGCACCAGTTTACAAGCAAAATTTACACTCAATTGAATAAGTAACGTTATAATTGAAACGTTAATTTTTTGAACATGTTATTCGGCCGCCATTTTGTTCCGCAATCTTGCATTTATAACACAACTTTACCAGCTTATCACTATATCACACTTAATGCTTGTACAAAATTTGAAATTAATCTAATACCTAGTTTTTCTCAGACTGATTTTCTAAACATGTTATTAGGCCGCCATTCTGTTTTGCTATCTTATATTCATATCAAAATGTTACCAGTTCATTCTAATATAACACTTGATTGTTTTGCAAAATTTGAGGTAAATTGGATAATGAGTTTTTTTAGTAATATTTTTTAACGTTTCACTAGGCCGCCATCTTGTTCCGGCATATTGGATTTTTACCAAAATATTACCATGTCATCCCCATAAGAGCCTTAATTTTTGTCCAAAATTTGAAGTCAATCTGATGAGGAATTTTGAAAACAAACCGAGAGAATTTATAAAACATATTTTTTGGCATCTAGGGACGCTAAAACGCGAAGATATATATAAACCTGCTAGGGTGATTTTTCAGATTACAAAAAAAATTATTTGGCCGCCATTTTGTTCTGCCATCTTGAATTAGTACCACAGTTTTGCTAGCTCATCTCTATATTACAATTACTTATGGCACACAATTTGAAATCAGTTCAGTAAGTAGTTTTTTCAGGTTGCATTTCTGAATATTTTATTAAGCCGTCATTTTGATCCGCCATCTTGTATTTGTACCAAAATTTTACCGGTTAATTCCTACACAAAACTCGAATTTTGTACAAATTGGATAATCAGTTTTTTAAGTAATACATTTTTTAACGTTTCAATAGGCCGCCATCTTGTTTCGGCATATTAGATTTTTACCAAAACATTAACAGGTCATTTCCATATAAGCCTTAATTTTAGAATAAAATTTGAAGGCAATTTGATGAGTAGTTTTTAAGCTATGCCGCGAACTAACAGACAGACAGACAAACCGACAGACGGACCTATGGAATTTATAAAACATATTTTTTGGCATCTAGGCACGCTAAAACGCGAAGATATATAAAACCTTTATTTGGCCACCATTTGGGTCCGTCACTACTAGTTCATCTCTATACTACACTTAGTTATGACACAGAATTTGAAATCAGTTCATTAAGTTGTTTTCAGGCTGAATTTTTAAATATTTTATTAAGCAGCCATTTTGCTCCGCCAACTTGGATTCGTACCAAAATTTTACCAGTTGATTCCTACATAATACTTGATTTTTGTGCAAAATTTGAGATGAAGTCGATAAGCACTTTCTCAGTAATAATTTTTTTAACATTTCACTAGGCCGCCATTTTGTTTTGCCATATTGGATTTTTACCAAAATGTTACCAGGTCATCCCCATATGACCCTTAATTTTTGACCAAAATTTAAACTCAATCGGGTAAGTAGTTCTTTAGCTATGCCTTGAACAGACAGACAGTTTTTCGTCACCTTGGGACCCTGACACGTAAAGATTTGAAAAAATCTCGGAGTGTGATATTTTTACGATTACAATACTTCCCTTTTATGAGGCAAGTAATAGAAGATTTTATTTTAAATACGGAAAAATAATAGACATAGAAACTATTTTTACTAGTGACAGAGTGGATGAAAATTTCTAACCCACCTAAGTTCTACTTGTTTGAGACATTCCTCCCCGAATTATTCGACATTTTAAAATTAACAAATAAAATGGCTATAATAAACAAGTCCGAATGATATTTACCTGACAGGTAGGACAAAATTTATAGGAGTCCTAAGCTAGATGCACGAAAATATCATCCAAAGACATATTATGCACGCGAAAATAATTGTGTAATCTCTAAGAAAAATTTCGTTTTATTAAAATTTCATTGTAAGGAATCGATAAATTTAGATTCTTAGTAAGGTAATTGAGTTACAAGACAAAAAAAATGTTTATACAATGAAATTAGGGTCATTATATACACGAATGTTTTGTTTTTAATGATAGCTTATTTTATAATGATTATAAAAGACCAGATAGAATAAGAGCCTTACTTTTACGATATTTGAGAAAATCAGTTTTTTATGCTATCTGGATGTTATAATACAGATATCCAGACGCTTGTGGAGCGCATTCAAGTAGCGCCACTTTAAGAACATACAATATATGCGATATGAAATAAAACGTAACTGTATAGTTCTTCAGAAATTCCTTTTCCAGAAGCCAAGAAATCGATATTTTTAGTGAGGAACTGAGTTAATGACTATCATGTAGATATGGAAGGGGGTAATTATTTATTTGACTTATTCTATAATTAAAAGTTCTTATAAATATGGGTCCGCAAATGTTTCGTATCCGAGATATAGGGGGTTGAAGTTGAAATTTTATTTTTAATTTTTTTAAATAACTTTTGCAAAAAAAATGCGCAAAATTGGAAACTCGGGGGTTTTTTGAGATGACAAATCATAATTTGGTCTTAATATTCTGTATCACCGAGAGGGCGCTACGTAAACTATTATTATTTATTTTAATTTACCCTAATTTTTTTGACAGTTAACTTCTAGGACTTTGTATTATTTTAACTCATTTTTTAAACCTTAATTTCTAGGTAAAAAGGGTATACTTGCTTAACAACGCTAGAAGAAACCGTTTCCGAGAAATTTGCAATTGCACTTTAGGCGGGGATTGAAGTAGCTCAGAACATTACAAAAAGTGATTATGTGATAGATCTCGTCAAAACAAACATTTTTTTTTGTATAAATATGTATTGAAAGATGATTCGTTCTTGAGATACAGGGTATCAAAATTTTAATTCTTTTTTCGTTTCTCCTCACCCGTTTTCAGAGATAATTATTTTCAATTTGGTACACTTATTAGTTATTGGAATCTCTATAATAAAATATCAAGATTGTCGGATGCAGTATACAAGTTGTTATTTTTTCCACTGTCCTGTATTTTTTTCTGAAATACCCTGTCTAAATACAAATATCATAATTTGGCTTCCCGTTCTTTTCTCATTATTTTTGAATCCCTGCATTATTATCGTATAATATCTATCATTGTTTTCTGGTTTTTCGCAAAATAACTAAGTTGATCTAGATGGCTTCTCTGTTTGTTACCTTTTTTGACGTTTAGTTTAAAATAGTTTTAATAGTTGAAGTTTCCAAAGCATTCTATTTATGGGCTTGTTAATGGTAAATCCTTTGAGGCTAAGTGACTCTATTCGCAGCATAATCCAAATCTAAAATAGTCTGATTTACGAAATTTTGCTCAGATTCACATTCGACTAAACGAAAATGGAACTTTCGAGAAATCCACTGATTTGATAGAGGCATATCGCACTGTAAGCACCTCTGAAGTTGAGGAAGCAGTTCTGAATGCTGTAGAAAACGAATGAAGTACAAGAAAAATTGTGGCAACCTTAAACATTTCACATGTGTTTACTAATGAAATTTTATTGGATAATTTGATGCATCCTTGACATATCCAGAGGGCTCAAGCTCCTCTCAAGCGTGATTTTTCATTCCAACTAAATTTTTGCCAGTAATTACTTCAAATATTGGCCCAAAACCCATTCTTTGGAAGCAAAATGTTATTTAGAGATGGGGAAAGTTTTTCCAGAAATTCCATTCAGGAATTTTCATAATAATCATTTTTGGGCAGAAAAAAATCCTCATGCGATAGTCAAAAGTTATTTCCAGGAGCAGTTTACAGTAAATGTGTGTGCTGGCATTATTATTGGAGACCATTTGGTGGGACCCTTTTCCCTACCTGGAAGATTAAAAGGACAGTATTATTGTCAATTTTTATAAGAACTTCCGATATTCTTAGAAGAGGTACCACTTGAATTAAGATACCAAATGTGATTTATGCGTGATGGTGCACCACGACATGTCAATCTGGATGTAAGGAAGTTTTTAAATCAAACTACAACCGTCGGATAGATCGAGGTTGGTGTGACTCTTCTATCTACTACTTCTATATACTCCTGGGATATTGCGTATATTCGAGAGAGTCATGTAACGTTAGATTTAAATTGTTAATTAATTAGCCAACTAATTTTTTTAAAATTTTGTTACTTTGATAATACTTGGTTTGCATCGACTTGCTAGTTTCGTAAAATACTAGAAAACAGTGATAGGTACGAAAAAATGCGGGAAATTAAAAAGAATGAGAAAAGAACGGGGAGCTAAACTATGATATTACTAGTATAGTATTTATACAGATTATTCCAAAAAAATACAGAAGTATGGAATTTTTTGTGGTGCCAGAAATTGCATCCTATAGGCCTCAAAAACCAATAAATGTACCAAATTGGAAATAGTTCTCTCGGAAAACGTGGGAGAAAAGACGAAAATAAAAAAACAAAAAAATAAAATTTTGACTGTATCTCAACATCGAATCATTTTTTATACACCTTTATAGGAAAAAAGTTCTTTATTTTGACGAGGTCTATCACTATCACTTTGTAATGTTCCGTGCAAATTCATCAAATTCATCAAGACCCTAAGGGCTTGGGTAATCTGCATCGACGCAGAAATTGGCAAATTTCTCGAAAACGGTTACCTCTAGCGTTATTCAGCAAGTATCCATTTTTGCTTAGAAAAGATGTAAAAATGAGGTTTGTTTATAAAAAATCGTAGGAGTTAATTATCAAGAAATTGGGGTAAATACTAATATCGTATGTACCGTCCTCTAAGTGCTACATAAGAATCAACACCAAATTATGATTTCCCAACTCAAAAAACCCCTGTTTACCCAATTTTGTGCAAAAATTACTTTAAAAAATCGAAACTGAAATTCTAACTCTCCAAACCGAAACATTTGCTGATACTTATTTATATGAACTTTCAGTAATAGAAAAAGCCAAAGAATTACCACTTCCATATCCACATAGATACACTAACAACCTATATGTATATACAATATACGTAATATTTTTTTTTACCTGATAACTTATGTTGCAACGTTAATAAAAACCAATCTAGGACATGAACTCTACTGTTACGATATTCGAAAAAAATCAAATTTTTGATGTCACCTGTGTAAGATAATATATCAATGTAATCCATTTGAAGAACGTACAATGTAAACACTATGAAATGAAACGTAATTGTGTTATTACCTCTCAGAACTCTATTATTGAAAAGTATAGAGATTAGAGTCCAAAAATTGGATCGTGAGAGACAAACTCGCTTATGCTTAAAGTTCAAGAAGTCAATAGCAATTTAAAAAAGGAAACTAATTATTGATTACTATGCAACGAAAAAGTTTTAATTGAGTTTAATCGCATATTTTAGTAATACATGAAAATGTGCCATTAAATAAAAACTTTGTCGCGTAAAGCAAAAGCGCTTTAAGTTTGTGGTAAACCAAATTAATTGATTCAAAAATAAATTATAAGATTTAATAAATTATACTATCCTAAAAAAATATAAGTTTAAAATTTAATTCCGAGTTGAGGCTAACCTCTAGTCTCGCAGCATCTTTTTGACCGACTTCAAAAACAGAGTAATTTTTTTTATCTATGTACACTGGTTGCTCTGGGATGATTTGACCAATTTGGATGAATTGTTCAGAAAGTTGAGTGGTGTTGTAGTGGTCTCATAGCGAGCATATTGAAAATAAATATAAAAATGACGTTGTCTCACTAAGAATTTCGATTTCTCGGCTCCCGGCAATGAGATTTTAATAAACGAAACTCTTCTGATAAGTAATGCAATTGTCTTTCATTTTATGTTGCATATGCTTTTAAAATGGCGCTACTTGAAAGTGCTCTACAAGCGACCGCATCCTATTGATGTATTATCACATCGCCCGACATCGAAAAATTGATTTTTTCAAATAATGTAACAGAACGACTATTGTCGTCACTAGGTTTTTATTATCCTAATAAAATGAATTATTGTTTAAAAAAATCATTTATGTAGCCCTTTATCCCTTTTTTATATAAAACTCTACTGTTACGATATTCGAAAAAAATCAAATTTTTGATGTCACCTGTATAAGATAATATATCAATGTAATCCATTTGAAGAACGTACAATGTAAGCACTATGAAATGAAACGTAATTGTGTTATTACCTCTCAGAACTCTATTATTGAAAAGTATAGAGATTAGAGTCCAAAAATTGGATCGTGAGAGACAAACTCGCTTATGCTTAAAGTTCAAGAAGTTAATAGCAATTTAAAAAAGGAAACTAATTATTGGTGACTATGCAACGAAAAAGTTTTAATTGAGTTTAATCGCATATTTTAGTAATACATGAAAATGTGCCATTAAATAAAAACTTTGTCGCGTAAAGCAAAAGCGGTTTAAGTTTGTGGTAAACCAAATTAATTGATTCAAAAATAAATTATAAGATTTAATAAATTATACCTCTAGTCTCGCAGCATCTTTTTGACCGTCTTCAAAAATCGAGTAATTTTTATTATCTATATACACTGGTTGCTCTGGGATGATTTGACCAATTTGGATGAATTGTTCAGAAAGTTGAGTAATGCTGTAGTGGTCTCATAGCGAGCATATTGGAAATAAATATAAAAATGACGTTGTCTCACTAAGAATTTCGATTTCTCGGCTCCCGGCAATGAGATTTTAATAAATCGAAACTCTTCTGATAAGTAACGCAATTGTCTTTCATTTTATGTTGCATATGCTTTTAAAATGGCGCTACTCCGCTCTACAAGCGACCGCATCCTATTGATGTATTATCACATCGCCCGACATCGAAAAATTGATTTTTTCAAATAATGTAACAGAACGACTATTGTCGCCACTAGGTTTTTATTATCCTTATAAAATGAATTATTGTTTAAAAAAAAATCATTTATGTAGCCCTTTATCCCTTTTTTATATAAAAAAAAATATTTAGCCTTGTAACTCAGTTATCTCACTAGGAATCTTGATTTCTCGGATTCTGGCAGAGATTTTAATAAATCGAAAATTTTCTAAGCAGTAGCACATTTCATTTCATATTGCTTACATTGTATGTTCGTAAACTGGCGCTACTTGAATGCGCTTTTAAAGCGTCCAGATTCCATTGATATACCTATTATAACTTCAGGCGATATCGAAAAATAGATATTTTCAAATATGGCAACAGCAGGACTCAAAAACTCAACTGGGCAAAAAGAAGTATAATATTCTAATATAATTTAGTTATATACTTAGAGCAGATGAACGTTTAAAAATTATATACGACATTATACTATAAATATAACAAAAAATTACTTTGAACCTGAGATAAATAAAATAATATCTTAAATTCACATTTATCCAGTAATACAAACATAAGACACAATTTTTCTTAGTTGAAAATATTTTAAAAATAATTTTCCCAGAAATAACTAAAACAATCAATTTGTTCTATATTGTTTTGTTATTCCTCATTCTCTAAGGAACGAGCATCCAGTTACGATCCCAAGGGATGATGATCATATCAATCAGAATGATAATCTATAAAAATTTAAAACATTTTAATATTTTAATTTATTAAAGTTTTTTTTTACTTTCTTCGTAAAAGGGAAGTATTGTAATATTTATGTTTCTGGGTCTCTAGATGCGGATAAATATGTTTTCTAAATTCCATCGGTCTGTCTGTTAGCGGCATAGATAAAAAACTATTTACCCGATTGACTTTAAATTTTGGTCAAAAATTAAGGGTCATATGGGGATGACCTATATAAATATTATATATAAATATATATATAAAATTTTGTATGAAAATCAAGTATTATGTAGGAATCAACCGGTAAAATTTTGGAACAAATTCAAGATGGCGAAACAAAATGGCGGTTTAGAAAAATATTTAAAAATTCAGTCTGAAAAACTACTTAATGGACTGATTTCAGATTGTGTGCTATTAAAACACTACTTATTAGATTAATTTCAAATTTTGTGAAAGCATTAAGGGTGATGTAGAGATAAACAATCGTGGTTCGAATTCAAGATATTGGAACAAAATGGAGGCCAAATATAACTTTTATAAAATCAACGCAAAAATCCAATATGATGGAACAAAATGGCACCGAATTAAAACTAGATGATTATGTACTGAATGTATCAATTTACCAAAATCTGGCCAAGATTAATTAGATACTACAAAAAACTTGATTTTTTTTTATATTGATTTAGTTTATGTTCTTCTTTGGCCCTTCTTTAATATGCGACGAAAAGAAAAACCAATTGGGTGAAAACAAGAAATTTTTCGAAGTTTCCCCAGAGGAAGACACAGGCTTAAGAAAATATATTGTCGAATTAATTATTGTGGCAGGATTAAGTACTTGGAAAATTGATCTTTATAGAGTCAAATATCTAATTTCATGTTGTCAAGCAATAATGATACCATCCATAAATTTGGTTAAAATATTGTTTTGAATAATCGTTGTAATACAGGATTTAGCATACCTTTCACGTATCAATTAGAATAGGTTGAGACTAATTTAGCATAGCTGATGTGATGTAAACCGCTTACCTGAATTTAATGAAAATTTGTACACTTAGCAGGGGCGTGCGGTGAAATTTTAAAAAAGGGAATGTTCGGGAATGTTTAGACAATGTTTTTTTTTAGGAAGATGGATTATACGTAGGGGTACAATAGAGTTGCCACCTCGGTCTCCGGACTTGACGCCCTTCGACTACTTTTTGTGAAGACATTTTAAAAATGTGGTGTATAAAACTAAGCCCAATCGGGGATTTAAAGTCGCGAATAAAATCGAATGGCCTTCTTTTTAATATATTAACTGTTTTCCCACAGTATTTGATTAATTAATCATTTAGTGAACAGAGCTGGCGTGAAAATATGGGCAACAGACAACTTTTATTTTTGTTAATGAAAATTGAATTTTATCTATGTTATCCCCAGGGGCCACTCATAAATTTCCCTTCATTCTACTCAACATCTATGTACTTTTCAACCCTCTTCGAGGCATGTGTGTGAAAATGGGGCACCTAAATCTGACGGTCTAATACTTCGGTGCAGCACAAAACATTAAACACACAAGAACGGGTTGCTAAAAAAAAACGAACTTAGTTTAACTTGGATATACAAAATTTAAATGAAACAACTAGCTCACTAACAATGTCCATATTTGTCATTGGATGAGAGTCTTTTGGATCTACACTCCATTTAGTATCTTCTACAACAAAATAGTCTATATTTTTAATCATAGAAATTTATTGTTTGTACTGTTCGGCGATCTCTGCGTTCTCACTTTGGAGCTTCAAAAATATGCACTCATCATAACTGTACGAAGTTTAAAGCAAGCACATAATTATAAAAAAAAGTCCTGTACTAAAAAAGGCACTAAATGTTTATAAAATCCTTAAAATTTTTTTTGAAATTTTCACGAACTCATAGAGAAGTAAACAACTGTTTGTCCTATGACAGCCATATTGACAGCAGTCAGCTGTTTTGTTGGACTGCCCTATATGCATTTTTTTGCAATCACACAATGTCACCCAGAGAACATATTTCGACAATTTCAATATGAAGTATGGACAGGAGCCATTATTATACATTATATGAATACTGGGAATGTGGTAATACACAAAACTTGGAATTTTTATTGGGCCTATACAAAAGCTTGTAGTTTTTAGGCTATGCCGCGAGCTGACAGACAGACAGACGGAATTGATAAAATATATTTAGAGAATACTAAAACGTGAAGAAATGTATGGAGGGCTTCACAATTACAAATATTTTATCTGGCCGCCATTTTGTTTCTCCATCTTGAATTCATAACACAATTTTACCAGATTTTCTCTATACTACGATTATTTTATTGCATAAAATTTGAAATCATTCCAATAAATGGTTTTTTTTCAGGCTTAATTTTTAAATATTTTATTAAGCTGCCATTTTGTTTTGCCATCTTGGATTAGTACAACAATTTTACCAGTTAATTCATATATAATACTTGTTTTTTGGAATTAAAAAAACATGTTTCTCGGCATCTAGGGACCCTGAAATGTAAAGATCTGAAACAATCTCGGAGGCTGATTTTTTACACGATTACAATAGTTACAATAATTTCATATAGTAATGAAAAATAATGCCAACTCCCGCAATAAAAAACTTCTGCCATAAGAGGCAATGTATTAGAGGGAGACAGAAAACGATCTACTATCTAGTAGGCTCAATGGAAATATATTGCTTCTTATTGCAGGCTTAATGTTAATTTTTCCGAATACCTTTTAAGATAAAATTATCAAACCTAGTATATTTATAATCAGCAAAAAGATGCCCATTTTATGGGCATATAATATACAGGGTGTTTCATTACAAAAATTATTTTGGGTCTGCTACACATTTTTGAGACAACCTTTATCCAGGGTGGTCCAAAAAGTTGTTAATGATTGGTTGCCCTGTAGAAAATGTGCTAGTAGGGGAGAATGGTAGGGCAACGCAACACGCGAGAGGAGCGCTCGTTTGGTGTGCGCAAGTATTATCGCAACAAAAATTCTTCCTTTATTGCGCGCCGTAAATTTCGACAATGGTTCAATTTGCACGATATTCAGCAATGTCCAAGCCTGCTTTTGATTAGGCAGTGGATTCGCAAATTTGAGCAAACTAGTTCAACGTTAAATAAACGCATCTCCGGTCGTCAAAGGTCAGTAAGAAACATTGAAAACATTCAAAGAGTCAGAGCTTCCGTGCGCCAACAACCAAACTTATCGACACGGAAGATCGTCGATGCTTCGCATCCTTCATAAAGATTTACTCATGCACCCGTATAAGATTCAGTTGGTGCAAGATATGAAGCTGACGGATCCCACTAATAGACTTTTATTCGATAACGGAATAATGAATTGAGTTCCAGCAGTCAAGAACATCTTATTCTCCGATGAGGCTCATTTCCACGTTAATGTGAATACCCAAAATTGCCTACTATATGGAGAAAAATCCAAAAAACAAGCATCAAAGGCCTCTGCATAGCCCGACGGTCACAGTTTGGGTTACACTGTCGGGATCCGGAATCATCGGTCCGTTTTTTTTTCTAAGACCAACAAAGCCGCGCAGTGTCGATGAATTCAGAGCATCATGTCGATGTGTTTCAAACCTTTTTCACCCCTTCTCTTCAAGAATTTGAAGGATACACTCAAGATACTTAGTTTCAACAGGAAGGAGCCACCTGCCACGTCGTTCGTGCGCTTTTTCAGGAAAATTAATTTCTCGAAGAGGAAACGTTCTGTGGCCTCCCGCCGCCCGTACCTGACTTCGTGTGTGTTTTTTATTTATGGGAATATCTTAAAAGTCATGTGCACCGTACCTGCCATGCCACTTTGGAAGTTCCGAAGAACAATATTCGGCAAGAAATCGAAGCCATAAGTCCAGACACTTGCAGACGCGGTATACAAAATTTTAGAGGTCGGCCTCAGAACATAAATTTCCAATAATCTTCAGAACATAAATTTCCAATAATTTTTGTAAATTTTTTAAAATTATTAAGCTGTTTTTTTATTTTTTATTTCAAAAATGTAACATCTTTTTGGACCGCCCTGTACAATATTTTTTTTAAACGACAAAATAAATCCCACATATTTTATATTCAAGATTTTTTTTATTTCTTAAAATAAAACTGTAAACACATAAATATATAGAGTCAAATTCAGAACCGCCTCATTTCTTGAAGCCAGTTAAAAATTATATAGGGCTTTACCACCTAGATGAGGTCCCACGGTTTGAGTCGAAAAGTTTCTCTAAATTACAAAAAAAAACAACCATTTGAGTGGTTTCGAGCCAGTACTAAAGAGCATATAGATCCTCCATTTAATATTCCAACGTAGTAATGAAGTTCTAATGGTCGGTTAAGGAATAATTAAGATTAACAGTAGTAAGGAAACACCTGTAAAGGCAAAGGATGTGTTCAAAGGAACAAAATATCAGATGCGGTAGCCTTGAACGTTTCAGTTTATCAAGTGTAAAGGACCTTTAATGTTGTCTCGCTTACAATTTATTGACATATATTCGTAATTTGTTAGTATTACTCTATAAATTTTCATGTATAAATTGTGTTACTTTCTGGTTCTAATCATAAAAAGAAATGCGACATCAACTGTTTTAATAATTAATTCTTTTTTAACCTACGTAAAAAATGAGGTGAGCTGGTTTTCAATTCAAACCTCTATATTTTTATATTTCGTACTGTCCGATAAATTACTAAAGTAAACGTAATAGGGTTTGCCTGTGACGTCATTTTTTTATATTTCTTTTTAATTCATAGAAAACGTAAAAGATTTTAATATAAAATGACTGCCGCTGTTTGATTTTTTTTACCTGTTCGTCAATGTCAGTATCAAAATAATTTTGTCATTCATTCCAAAAAGGTCGCGATATAATCAACATGCTCAATTAATCTAATTATAATATTAAATTTGCTGGCATTTTTTGAGTATGAAAAGCAGCAGCTTAGAGAAGGGTTGTCAATTGACTACAATAATATACTAATGAGGGCGTCGCGTCAGTGGCATTAAAAGTAAATCAAGCTGTTTGTTTAAAAAAAAACGTAGTTCAGTCAGACCCAACATATTCAAGCAACATATCAGAAAAATAATCAAATACAGATCCAAAATTTCTTATTTTATGAAGAATAAAATTAGGGATACAATTTATATGATGTATGTTAAAAAGGAATACGTTACAATGGCCAGTTTCCACAAGAAGTTAATTGAAGACCTCAGCGGTTTTTTTAATTATTCCTTTTGGTCTTTGCGAAATTGGTGCCCTAGTATAGGATTCAGATGGAAGAAAACTAGTAACCGAAAATATTTAATGGAATTACTCGAATTGCATGAACCTTATACTCCAGTATTTTTCGATGAAACATGGATATTCAGCAATGGAGCCTTCAGACGTAGTTGGCAGGATGAAACTCCTTCTACCAATTCTACACAGACAACTGAGGGTAATAATTGGATAATTTTGATTTATGGAAATTTCTTTTTCAGGTTACTGTTATATCGCCGTTCACACTGGCAACGAAAATATTATTAAAAATGTAGGTTTGGTATTTCAAAGCGGGGGTAAAAAGGGAGACTATCACGACAGCATGAATAGAAAAACATTTGAAACATGGTTCAAAACTAAATTAATTCCAAATTTACCTCCAAAATCTTTAATTATTATGGATAATACAAGTTATCACTTTGGCCTTTCGGCGAAAATATAAACTAATTGAATGGCCAAAAAACAGAAACATCGGTTACCCAGAAAAGGACAAAATTTGGGAGTTAGTTCTTTCTAAAGGAATCCCGAAAAAAATATCATCTTGGCGAATATGTTTTACAGTTTGGACACAAATAATTTACATTTTACACAAACTACCACCAAGCCATTGCCAATGCTATTGAAATGGTTTGGCCGATCACTACATACTATCCTTAAAAAGAACAATTAACGATGTACTGGCTACGTGGGATAAAGTACTGCATAAAATATCCAGTGACCATTGAAAGAAATAACGGGAACAAAAATGACGGAACAAAATGACAGTCTTAAAAAAATGAGTGTAAAACTACTTATTCAATCAGTGGCGCACCCAGGAGGATAATTTGGGTGTTAGAAATAATAGAACCCTCCCGGAATGTGCCTAAAAACCAAATTTGGCATAAGTAGAAACTACATATTAAACTATTGATACGAAGTACGAATCCAATATGGTGGAACAAAATGGCACCTAATAAAAATGATTTTATTTTTTTTATAAAAAAATGTATAATTTTGTACAAAATTTAAGTGTGACATAGGAGTGAACTAGTAAAATGGTGAAACGAAATGACTGTCTAATAAAATATTTTAAAATGCTTAAAATATCAGCGTAAAAACCTTCTTATTCAATTGACCTCAAATTTGGCACAAATATTAGATGTGAAATAGGGATAAACTGGTAAAATTTTAGTACAAATTCAACTTGGCAGAGCAAAATAGTGTAAAAAACTACTTATTCGATTTGAAATTAAATGTTGTGGTGTATGGTGGAACAAAATGTCGGGCTGTTGAATCATTTGAAAAAAACAATATAAAAAAACCCTTTTTTTATTAGGAGTAGTAAACTATGATTCTATTTAGTTTCGCATATAGTTAGTTAGACCTTGTTCTACCTTTTCCGTTAGATGGCACGATGAATTTCCAGCGGAATTATAAAAATATTGGGCGCATTCACCACATCGTCCAGAAATTTTAATAAAGAAAAACTTATTGGTTTTATAAAAAAATACGCAATAAAACAATACCAAAAATAATGTTGAAAGAGCTCGGTAACTAGACGATCAGTGCAACTCTCTCACGAACTTGCTGAAAAATCTGGCTTAGTGTTCTAAATATATAGATTATCTTTCACGTTTTAGACAAAAAAAAGGAGGGGTGGGTTTTGTATGAGGGAACTTCAAGGTAATTAGATACAACGATTCTGTAAAGGAACTTAATCGAAAATTCTCTTCTGAATTCTTTCTTATGGATGAAGAAAATACAATTTATATACGTTGTTACTTAATGACTATGTGCTAAATGTAGCTAAGTAGGGGCATACTTCTCTATTCCTAATAAAAGGGAAAGTAAATTTACTGATATTTACGTTTCAGGGTCACTAGATCATTAGAGATTCCTGGGATATAATAAAAGCTTGGGATACATCTGGTACACAGCCACTGATTATTTCCTTAAATGATTCTGACGATTCTGAAAGGGATTCTGATTTTTATACGTCTAACGATGAAAATTGCTTAAAATTATTTATAGAACTTAGTGTTTTTTTCTCTCAAATTAATTGTTTTTAATTTCCAATAATCATTTTCTCCTTATATTTGAATAAAATTCTAACAGTGTTAAACTTCCATTTTTTTGTGATACAAAATTAAATTATTATTATAGTCAAAATAACCTCTTTAAACTGCTCCTATATATAATCTAATTTTTTTAAAAAACGCTAAGATAATCGTTTAACTTCTTATGTAAACTAGCCATTTTAACATATTTCTCCCAAACATACATCATATAAATTGTATCCCTCATTTTATTCTTCATAAAATCAGAAATTTTGGTTCTGTAGGTCGTTGTTTTTTGTGATATGTTGCTTGAATATGTTTCGTCTGATTGAACTGTCATTTTTTTTTTAGTTCTATGCAAAGTAGTTTAGCTTACTTATAGTATCTCATATTCCCCCATTAGTACATTGTTCTAGTTATCTTATTTATAATTATATCTGTAAATAACTTTGATGTAATAGAATTATAAAATTACATATTAAGTTCTATATACAATAAAACTTTAATAGGTTGAATAAATAAGGTTTTCACGGTACTAACGCAAAGTTTGAGATTAACAGTTTTCGTTGATGTATGTACCTTAATCATCTTTTTTCTTTTCCTTTAGAACGTGTTTACCATTTTTCGTGACAGATTAATAGTAAGAATGTTTTAGTGAAATAAATAACAGTTATTCATTTTCAGAACTTAATGCTCTGTTCTAAATTAACTTTACTGTTGTGATAATGTACCATTTTCTTATATCTATGCTCTAATATTTTGGAATTTATTTAAATAATTATGGTATTTATTATTTAACAAATTTTTCTTAAAATAAGTTTTAGCTTTTCGGCATTATTTATTATCTCAGTGTGCTAAAAAAATTCATATTGGTGAAGCTCAGTGTGAAAGCAAGAATTGTTATTAGCAGAAAGTTAAAGGCATGCAAAATTAATACATATAGTAATACACAAAAGGTATACTAATTCTGGAAAAAAAGGATTTCTGAACGCATTCATCACCTCTTAATAAGATGCGGTGCACCTTAACTGTCACTACAGTGTTGATAAATGTTTTCCAAGACATCCTCCCTTTTTAACCTGAATTACATCACAGTCAATTCCTATTACGTTTACTTTACTTATCGGACACATTTACGACCGATAAATAGCTTATTACAGTAGTAAAGCGTTGCCTAGCAGTCAAGTCGAACACCAGATTTGACAAATAAAATAACGTCGAACTAATGGCTCAGAAACAAACTTATGTTTTTATATTGAAAGAAAACCCAAGAAAATAAAATATATCTAAATAATCATTATAGTAATAACTTTATTTTTATAATATCAGATACATATTAAGGTTTATTAATAATTAACTGATCAACAATTATTTTTGAACAGAAAAAAAAAACAGTTTGAAATAAAATGTTATACCATACACGTCCGTAAAACACTTCATACTCTAATAAGTCACTATTGGGCTTACTATTATATATGTACAGGGTCTTCCATTGAGGAGGAAAAACGGTATTTTTTTGATTCCCCCGTATTTCTCAAGAAATTCAAAATAGCCAATAGTTCGGAGAATTAGAAAATCGTAACAAAAAACAATGATAAACAAAAAACTTACGCCAAGGATGTTGCGTTTTTTAAACGGAACACCCTATATATTATTACATTTTGGAATTCTTTGGTCAATTCTAAGTGTTTTTAATAAGGCTGCAATATGTCTATCTTCCACTGTTTTTGATTTATTAATGTTTGAACATTGACATTTTTGCTTCTTTGAGCCGTCATAGCACAGCTACAGCAAAATAACTTTCACATTCCTGTTTTAGTTTTTGATAAGCTATATTAAGTCAAACAAAAAAAACGAAAATTATTTTGCTACCTATTTATTTGAATATATTTATATGAAATGTAGGTGATGCAGGTGATCACTTTATTTCAAAATCACTATAATCTTAACATATTATTATGGCATCATAAGATAGCTTATCAAAAACTAAACCCTGGGTTATAGACTGAAAACGTTTGCGTCTTGCGTCGCCGTTTTGCGCTGTCTTTGAAATTTATTTAACGTAAAGCAATGGGTACGGTTATATTTTTACCGCCATCCGTTTGAGTTTCCGTTACCGTCGAAAAGATCTTTAACTTTGACGAAAGCGTCTAGCATAAGTAGACATTTGCGTGAAGCTGCTACCAATGAAATTGCTGGATTTTTGAGGGCCTTTCAAAACGTTCGTCCTTTGTAATAAATTTAACATTAATATATGCACATTACATCCCTGCCTATTTAAAAAAAAACTGCTTGGGGTCATTGTCTTTAATTTTAAGAAAATACTGGTAGGAGTTTTGAGTATTTTTATCACAATAGGCCAAATTATCCACTCTCTTTGCTGCCTTCTCCTCAACAAGTTTACAGCTGCGGCACACATTAATGTCCACAATGCCTAGCCTTTACTAGACATTATTACTACGATTTTGATTATCCATTTTCAACAAGTTAAAAAAAAACACACATAAACATAAAAACAAGCAAGACAAAATTACATTACACAAAAAGGCGATAAACATAAATATATAAGTAAGGTTAGTTCCTAAGTTTTCAGTCTATAAGACGGGCAAAGAATCAGCGTAAACGCATAGCTCAAACGGATGACGCAAGACGCAAACTTTTTCAATCTATAACCTAGGCTTAAGATAGGAATGTGAAAGTTATTTTGTTCTAGGTCCAACCGTTCAGGCGCTATGACGGCTCAAAGAAGCAAAAATGTCAATTTTCAAACATCAATAAAGCAAAAACAGTTGAAGATAGACATAATAACACATAGGATGTTCGGTTTAAAAAATGCAACATCCTTGGCGTAAATCTTTTGTTTCTCATTCAATTGTTTTTTTGTTACGATTTTCGAATTCTCCGAGCTAAAATACATCGATTGGCTATTTTGAATTTCTTGAGAAATTCGGGGGAAGAAAAAATAGGTTCGTTTTTCCTCTTCACTGGAAGACTTTGTACACCGATTACTCTGGGATGGTTTGACCAATTTGGATGATTTTTTCAGGAACTATTCAGAATAGTTGGGGAGGTCTTAAAGCGAGGACATGAAAAATACAATTAAAATTTGATGCATAAAGCATAAAAGTAATTTGGGCATACCTTGAGGTACCGGGTGTTTTCTTATATTTTTCGCCCGATCTACAAGGTTAATTTTTGAAAATAGAAAAAACTTTAAATACAAAAGTCGTAGGGTTTTTCCTGAACCTCCAGAATGAAACAGCCAGTATACTGTTTTTTGTTCAAACCAAATAATTTTGGTATATTGTTCAAAATAAATAATTCCCAAAATTTAATTGTTCTCGGATAAATAAAAAACACAAGTTTACCAAAAGTATATAGACAAAATTTGCCCTATTGCTCCTCTATATAGATCGTAAACACTTTGGATGTTAGGTAGTTGATTAAAACGTTTAACTTTTTACAGGTCAATCCGCATTAATTTGAAACGCACTATACATATAAGGAAACACCTCCTCTTTTAAAAAAGGTTACTTTCATCACTTGTTACGTAATACACTAATCCAAACCTGGTTCCTTATTTTTATTATTAGTCAAACTCGACAAAGAAGTGCAAGTTTACCCCATTTTCTCTGTGATTTCGTTATTAATACATCTGACTTCTGGGTTGTCCTACTTATTGAATATATTGAAGCGCCCTAGTCACATAAAATATAAATGAAGAAATTTTTCTGGAGACCAAGTAATATCTAGAACTAAGAAGTTTCATAAGACCGGGGTAAAACTAATACCCGAGGAAATACGCAAACTTTAATTATTTTTGTATTATTTATTCTATTCTATTCTATTTACAAATACATAAAATCATCAATTTTAAATGTTACCTGTCGTAAATGTCATTTTATTTGATATAAGAGGAACTAAATTAATAAGATCATGAAAGTTTCTTTTTTTTAAAGACAGAATGATAAATGACGAGACGTAAGCACATCCTCAACCCGCTGGACAGACAAACAAGACGAACTTATACATGCCTCATTATTTTGAACAAGAATTAGGATATAACTTGCGATTTTGGGCATTGTCTGGCAAGAGGTATAAAATGTATGGCCTAGAGAGCATAAATGAAGAAGGCTACAGCAAATCTAAGCGAATATATCAAAAAATAATTTCCACAGATTTTTTAAATTTCCTTCGGTTCGTGATATACAGGGAGTTTTCAACAAATTGTATATTTTTCTGAACAACATATTTTTCTCAGCTTCTGTATCAATTAAATAATTGTTTCTTATCTCAGGTATGATCAAGAACAAGGTCTCTAAATGTTTAAACGTGAATGTTGTACAGCGTGTCAAAATAAGATGTTCTATGCCTTTATCTGGAGAGAATCATAAAAGATGGGGGAAACATTTAAAGACAAATATGTCTTTGTTTCTTTTGAAATTTTATTTTATTTGGTTTTTAGTAATGCATGGTGCTGCATTTTTTCTGGACTGACATGATCTCTCTTACTTTAAGTGGGACACCATATATATTATTACATATTATGATAGTGCGTTTAAAGGTGAATTCGACGATATATAATAGTATGGGTCTCTGTTGCAACGTTTATGGCGTAACGTCCCTATGAACTTACCAATAGAAGCAAACGGCAACCAGTCTTCTCTCGAAGAGCTATGTTTGTTGCAGGTCCTCGGATAATTCTTAAGAAATTAAAATGGGCGCGACCTAGTTAACTATAAGTCAATTAGAGAGAAAGCTATATTGATATTTAAATGTTAAAAAAAGTTGGAGGGCTCTCCAATAAAATATTGTATAAAGTGTAGACTGTCAACTTAATGTTCTTTTTTTAAGCTTCCTTTGCTTTTACTTTTTTTAAGTTGTTTTACAATTTTAAAATATGAAATTTAGTTTAAATCTTACTTTTTACAGTTTAAGTTTTAAATAGAGATAAAAATAAATACATCAAGAAAATACTAAAACTTATCAAAGATGTGACATGTCATAGAAAATTATTACCATCATATCAATCATTGTCGAAATTTTATAGCGCAAATATGTAAATATAAAAGTTTAATTAAAAGATACACAGGGGAGTAAAAAATTAGTGTTTTTTTCCTTTACTGAAGGGCCGCAAGAAAAAAATGTTATAAAAATATAAAAGCTTTTACCAAAGCTGTTTTACAAACAAAAATAGACTATTTACATTCCTTTAAAAAAACCCATAACTTGAAATCACACAAATTATTGTTTGTCTTAAAATATAATCGATACGGAATGTGGAATAACAAAACATGTTCAGAAATACTGCCTAACCTCTAGTTCATCTAGAGGGCTTCTTCGCTCCTAATCGACCTCCTACAAAAAGTTCTGGCTTCTGCACTGCACTTTAGAAAAAAACCTTAAATATTTGCTAGATTTCTATTCCTTCAAAAAAAAATCAGTCCATCATAGCACTCTTATAATGCCACATACATATTGCTTCTCTAAGAAGAGCCAAGAAAATTAAACAAACATATCTACAACCCTTTCTAACTTGAAAAAAAACTTATGCCAACCTAATGCTCTAAAATATAGTAATTACTGGCTAGCGCAGAGCCAAAATTATGAGAAATGAAGCGGAATCCGGACATTGTCAAAGCTGGCCTGATGGTAAACAAAATAAAAACAAAAATCTTGTTCAAAACGTAATAACAAGAATTAAGATTAATAATTAGAAGTCTTGATATTTTAAAGGTTATATTTAACTGCAATGTTTGTTGTTCTGTTTTTCCGTTAGATGGTGCGATGAGTTTTTAGTGGAATTATAAGAATATGGGGCGCATTCACCACATCGTCCAGAAATGTTATTGAAAACCACAAATTGGTTTTATAGAAAAAATACG
This sequence comes from Kuschelorhynchus macadamiae, assembly GCA_030620095.1. Lineage (NCBI taxonomy): Eukaryota > Metazoa > Arthropoda > Insecta > Coleoptera > Curculionidae > Kuschelorhynchus > Kuschelorhynchus macadamiae. The sequence continues at coordinate 132,620 of JAUTXW010004990.1, read as the reverse complement.
CGATAAAACAATCCAAAAAAGTGTTGAAGGGTCTCGGTAATCAGACGATCATAGTTTTAAATATATAAATTATAATTGCAACATTTAATTTAAAACATTTTTAAGATGGTTTCCTATGAGGCTAATCTTAGGCCGAAATATAAATATAATGTCTGATCACAATGACAAGTTTAAATTTTTTGGCCATGCAGAAAAATATAAATAAATATTGACTTTTTTAAGGCTTTACATTTGGCGATCATACAAAATTGTCATTATGTACTTTACCATAGGCATAAGAAATTTTCCTCGAATTATTCGGTTAGTGGGAATATGAGGTACGATAAATAATAATAAGGCGAAAAAAGACAATTTATGTGCTTGCTTTCGTATCGGAAAAGTGTTAACTTTGTTATGCAGTGCAGCATAGAATGTCAGCTTTAAAACTAATAAATATTTAGGTATTATCCGTATATCCGAGCAAGTATAGAGAGATAGCAGATGGTGGTATTAACGGAATTTAAATTTAATTCTTATGAGCAGCGTATACAATTTAAAAGGAGATTTACACAGTTTTAACACATTTTATATTTCGTTACAATAATAAATAATTACGGTTTGGAATTTAGAATATTTTCAGTTGAAATAAATTTAAATTTAATTTATCAATGTCATTTACAGCGATTACTTACTCCTACGCCATGCGTCCATACCGTTAATAATACAATTATTTAAGAAAGAAGACTCTTCGTTACTATACAAAGACAAAATAAATAAACTTAACAAAAGTGGAGTTTATAAGCTCAACTGCTCTGATTTTTATGGTACTTACATAGGTAGAACCTGCAAAACATCGTTAGTACGCATTAACGAACATGATAATAACCCTAATAAGTCACCATTTATCTGTCATATTCAGCCTAGTCAACATAATTTTGTTCCAGATGACAATTTTAAGCTTTTGATTATTTTTCATTCAAGAAACTTTATGAGACTCAGTTTTCTTGAAGATCTTGATATCAGTAATAAACTTAAGCAAAACTCAAGTTGTCTCAGCACACAAGTTAACCTCAGTACAACTGTTTTTTACTTAGAATCGCTTGCTCTTTAAATTATGAAATGTTCACCTCGTTACTTCTCGGGTAATACCTGTCACCCACCATCCCTGTTTCATTTTTCTAACCAAACTCCTCCCGCTTTTTTAAAAAGTATTTATTAATTTTTCTACCCTAAACAAAAAATAAATACAATATCATATTAATCGTTTTAAAAACTTACCGAGTACCACCAATCTTTTGTTTAACAGCTAACTAAAATATTTATCTACTTTCATATGTGTTAACTTTTCATTACTATCAAAAAATATTTTGTTAATAAAATTTGTCAGTTTTTACAAATATTACTTAATCCCCCACTCCGCCCTTTTTATTTTAAATATTTTTATTATATTTAATTACAGTTATTGACCACAGGTTGTTTTTGTATGGAAGGTCGGTTAACTTTACATATCACTACAAATCTATGTGATTTTCAAACCTTTTGATGATTATTTATTCCCTCCCGCAAGGACTTGCTTTAAGTTTCTCATAATTCTAGTTTGGTTTGCATTTTACTCAAAATGTATGTTAGAGTTAGTAACAACGCATTTGTTTTTTGTCATTACTGGCCAATTGTTTGAAAGCTACTTTATATTGATTCAATTTTTTCGGCTCTCTCAATCTATCCATAGGGTCTTTATTTTTTGTTTTGGTCTAAACCAACCCGTTACCACTGTTGCCATTTTTGGCTAAACAGTAAATTAATTAGTTTTATTTTGTATAACATCTAAACATTTAACTTGCTTCTCACAGTTGTTGTAGTTTATTGACAGGCCCTTTAACCAAAGTTGCCAAGTTAGTCTGTAACTGATTATCTTTGAACAGTGTCTTTCTCTCGCTATGTCATCACACCGGGGTCTCTAATCAGATTTGTAGTCAATTTCCAGTGATTATTTTTTTACATGTTTACAATATGTTTTATATTTAAATTCCCATTTTGATTAAACAAATTAGGAAAAGAGAAAAAATATCCATCGACTTTATTATAAAGTCGGCAAAAACTCTGCCATAAGGAGGATTATGTTAGAAGGAGGAACAACATTTTAAACACATATCTTGACCGTAATAGGAATGAATGCACTGCCCCTTAGGTCAGGGTTTTAGTCATTTTTCTCCCTTATCTGCAAAGATAAAGATATACAAACGGGCAAATCAACAGAACTGGCTCAAAACAATCTTGTTGAGAGCATAAAAAACTCTCTAAAAAACAAGGAGATTGCAGTTGCTGCATTCTTAGATATCGAGGGGCATGTAAAAATGCCCTTTCTGAGTCACTCTATGATGCAATTACTGAAAGAGAGGTAGAACCCCTTATATGTGGCTGGATACAGGCCTGAAAACAGGAAAATACCTACATCTCTACAGGACGAGACAGTAAGCTTTAGAGCTACTAGAGGGTGTCCACAGGGAGGAGTGTTATCTCCCTTGCTGTGGTCACTACTGGTGGACAATCTGCTGGCTGTGGTTCGGCTGTGGGAGGTTGATCTGCAGGCATATGCCGATGATCTAGTCATCATAGTAAAAGGAAAGACTGGAGAGGAAATCTCAGCAACCCTTCAGGAAGCACTGAACACCACCATAACATGGTGTGAGAGGAAAGAGATGTCTATGAACCCTAAAAAATGATACTAGTCCCCTCCACAAAGAAAAGGAATCTGGAGAGACTTCGACCATCTTCCTTAAGGGGACAGGTGATACCATTTTCAGCTGAAGTGAAATATTTGGGAATTATCCTGGATAAAACGCTGAACTGGAATGCTCATCTGAATAAAATAGTTCAAAAAGCTAAACTATCCCTGTGGACCTGTCGTAAAATCTGCGGGAATTTATGGGGTATGAGACCAAAACAGTTATATTGGCTGTACCTAACGGTCAATGATAGCCTATGGTTCTGTTGCCTGGTGGAGCAAGGGACAACAAAGTGTTGCCCAAGCCAAGCTGAGTGGACTGCAGAGACAGGCTTGCCTGTCAATTATTAGCGATTCGCTCCACTTCGACAGCGGCCATGGAGCTCCTTTTGAAACTTCCACCACTCCACCCATTTGTGGAAAGGGACGCAATGAGGACACCATACAGACTCCCATCATGTTACCAGCAGCATGGTGGATAGCATGAGTCACACGGAATCATCCAACATGCTGAAAGTTGTGAAAAACCACTACATGTTGGGAATGCCATCGGACCTGCTACAAAACACTGTTAGTGCACAGCAACCCTACTCCGTGATCTTTCCAGGGAGAGAGGAGTGGGATCAGAATAAATCTGATCTACTTAAAGAAGAGCTGTGCCTCTTCACGAACGGCTCCAAAACCAATAAAGGTGTAGAAGCTGGAATACGTGGGGTAAGACCGAAGATTGATCTGTCAGTAAGCCTGGGAAATAACACCTCAAAATCAATATTCCAAGCAGAAGTCCATGCTATCGAATTGTGTGTTAGAATGTCGCAGGATCAACAAACAACACATAAAACGATAAAAATATTCTCGGATAGTCAAGCAGCCCTTAAAGCACTTGAAGCGAGTCATTGTACATCCAAAACAGTCTGGAACTGCCAAAAGGCACTTGCTGGTCTGGGGAGCGATAATAAAATCGCTCTTATCTGGATACCAGGACATGCAGGCTTGGAGGGAAATGAGTCTGCGGACCTTCTAGCAAAGAGAGGAGCAAAAACGAGATTCGTGGGATCTGAACCCGCTTTAGGAGTATCCCATGAAACGGCCAAGCGCGCAATTTTGGACCTGGTTGAGGAAAAAGCTAATCTCTATTGGCTTGGCTGCCAGGCCTGTCCCATGCAAAGGCATTTATCCCCCTTCCTATGAAGAAGAGGATAACAGAAAGTTTGTTAAATATGAACAGAATTAAGCTCAAAACAGCAGTAGGGCTATACACTGACCATTGTGGTCTAAGACATCACATGCACAGGATGGGGCTTGAAAACGAATCTGAGTGCCGCCTATGTATGGAGGATGACGAGACAACCAGACATGTGCTATGTGAATGCCCGGCAGCTACCAGGATCAGGTTCTCTATTTTCGGTAGAGGTATCCTGCTGCCCTAGGACTTGAACAATACGTCCCCAAAGGCAATAATAAGACTCATTGAGGACTTAGGAGAAGTGTAAACATAGGTGTGAGCCACAATAGACCACAGAGTCGCAGTGGAGGGTCGGTTTGATCCACTCACTTTTAACCTAACCTAACCTAATACATTTATGATTAGCAAAAATGGCTCAATTATTGGAACAATAATATACAGGGTGTTCGCTTTGGTAATTTTTTTTTACTTTCCAACTTTTTTAGGAAATCCTGGTAGTTTAGATAAAATTATACAATTTCTTAACTTTTTTCTATTTTTGGAAAAAAAAGCTTGTAGATCCTGTTGAAAATATAGACTAAAACTTAGTTTAATATCCCTTGATAGAAATGGAAAGATGTATGTAAAAATATCTGAAAGCTGATAGTTTCTTTTATTAATAGTCGAGACGAGACAAGAATTTCGCCTTCTTTCGAGATTTGTATTCTTGTCTCGATTGTCGAGATTGAATGGGCCTCATCTCGCGGCATCAATAAGCAGCTTTGATATCGCCGGGGGGTATGGCAATACAACGTTTCGTCTATATCTTAATGATAGTCTAAGTGGGTAGTAGGGCACTCGGAGAGCAGGATTATGCCTATACCTTTATGATGTCCTGGCATGCATTGGACATGCAAATAGAAGAAACGGAAATATGTATGTTAATATATCTGAAAGCTGATAATTTCTTTTACTAATAGTCACGACGAGACAAGCATCTCGTCTTCTTTCGAGACTTGTATTCTCGTCTCGCCTCGATTGTCGAGATTGAATGGTGACGAGCAGAGATGAGATTAGGTCGAGATGACACGAGACATAAGTACACGTTTTGCCTCATCTCGCGGCATCAATAAGCAGCTCTGATATCGCTGGGGGGTATTGCAATATAACGTTTCATCTATATCTTAATGATAGTCTAAGTGGGTAGAAGGGCACTCGGAGAGCAGGATTATACTTATACATTTATGATGTCCTGACATGCACTGGACATGCAAATAGAATTTTATTAATAATAATTATTAATAACATTATTATCATATTTTTATATAAAAACTGGGAAAACTAATTGACATGCGAATATATTTTGTTTTATATAAAATCAGCGGATGAGATTTGAGACACTCGTTATGTTAGTTCCCAAATGTACTTTGTTTACCTATCATTTGAATTCCATGTGAAAAACCTACCCTCAAATACTTGCATCATTAAAACTTTTAAGAAACTGGAAGTTATACATTTTTTTTTTCAAAAATAATTTGGCGAATTGAGCCTTAAAATATTTAACTTCATTCAATACTATTTATAAACCATAGCAACCAGGAAAGACCTTCCAAATGAAAATGTCTCGAATCAATTTAAAGCCTTGATGCTTTTTATAGACTTTCTTTCTTGTAAGTTAATTGATGCAAAACATTTAAGAGATTACAACATTTTGAACCGACTCGAAAATCAGTTTTATGTTGCAACCATGCAAGTTTAATACTGCTGACATTATCACTTATGAAACTGTTATTATAACCTGTTATAGCTTAAATAAAGTTAGCATATGTGTGAATTACCAACTTATGTTGAATTCGTATGGAAAACATGTTTCAATTTTATTTTCTCTCTTATTTTAATGAGTTATATGAATGGTATTAGTTAGGTGTAAATGTTATCTTCTATATCAATGTTTTAACGCAAATATTAGTTGCTAGGGCCACCTCATAAAAAAGGGGGAGGCGAGGCCCCATCAATATATCTTGAGCAGTTGGCTAAATTGTTAGTTGCCGAATTGTGACGAGACACACTTGATAGAATTGGTACCTTTACCAAAATTACTAAAATACAAAAAACGTGACCTTTTTTCTTTTGGTCGTTGGTGATACTTGTTGTTTGTTGTTACCGATACAAATACAATCGGTTAAAATTTCCTTTCATATCCCCCCTCTGCCCCCAACAATAGGCAAGGGACGCCCCTGATCATATATTTAATATTGTATTTAACCTACTAGTACTATACCAAATAAATCAACCTGAGCGGTGATAGCATCATGAATATATAGTAATTTTAAGAACGTATTTAGTGGTTAATAGTAAAGGTAACTTTCTGATATTTTGTTTGCTTATTTTGCGTTTGTGTAGAGCCCTTGAATTAATAATCCTATAAGAAAAAGTAACTAATAATTTATTTTGTATTATATTATTTTAAATCAGAGTAAAAGTTAAATGTACTTCAACTTTCATATTTCAAAGTAAAAAGCAATTAGAAATCATTCAAATATAAATGTGCCAATTTACTGTAAATATGTATTTGAATTGTTAAAGCAAGTTTTAATTCCTTAAAAGTAACTTTTTGAAATCATAATAAATTAATAATTGAGACACATTATTTTCAGTTAGTTTTTTTTGTTTACTTAAATAAATGTGTAATTTTATTATTATAAAAAGCCGAATGCAAGAAAAATTAACCGGGCGTAATCAAGATTTATGCAAGGTGGGAGATATGTAAAGATACTTGCAAACATTTTGGCAATTTAGTAAACTATTGAATTGTTTTATTAACATTCATTTTAAACTAAAAGAAATCTGTGATAATAAACGCATAAAAAAATTTTTAGGTTTGAAGCAAGCAAAAAATTTAAAATATATATCATATCCTTTCGGAGTGTGATTTTTTATGTACCTTTAAAATTATTGGAAATGAAAGCCTATTACAAAGTTTTCATTTACAAAAAATGGTTAAATATAATTTTGATATAATATCGTTTGACACAGTAACTTGAAATTAAACTTATTATAAATACGCTCTTCCCGCGAACCTAAATAAGTTAATTTTTTTTTAATACAATACGTTACTACTATAAAATGTTTATATTGTTTTTTGTCTTTGATTCTATTTATTTTTAAATTTCAATAGCAATCAAATTTTATTTTAATCCGTTATGTCAGATGTATGAGTTATATGTATGTCTTATGTTCTGTATCAATATTTTTTACGTATATACTCGTTGCTAGGCCACTTTATATAAAAATCAAGTGTAGCAAAAACTAAAATTTAAAAAAATAAAAATTAGGCCAGTAAATAAAACACTTTAAACTGTATTAGATTTTCACTATTATTTGCAACTTGTGTCATATGTTTCGCTGACACTATAGTTTTGTCAAACGATATTTAAACTTACAATTTGCTAGATGAGTTTTAATTCCCTCAAAGTACATTTTTGGAATTATAATAAATTAATTATTGCGACAAAACATTAAATTATGGCATTAAGATATTGGTTAAAAATATTTACTGTTTGTTTCTTTTGGAAATCCGATATTTTCAGTTAGATGTCCGTATAATCAATATTTATGAAAGGTGGTGGATATGTATAGATACTAGCAAACATTTTGTCAATCTAGTAAACAATAAATATTTGTTTTATTAACATTTATTTGTGACTAAAATATATTAGTAATAATAAATTTTCGTATAAAATTATTAAGTTTGAAAGAATCAAAAAATATTTTTTCGGATTATGATATTTTATGTACCTTGAAAATTATTTGGGAATGAATGCTCAATTTTAAAATTTTCATTTGCAAAAAAATGTTAAATATAATTCTGGCAGAGTGCCTTGAAATGAAACTTTGTATAAATAACCTAACCCTGCCAATCTAAATATACTATTTTTAGTACTAAAAATAAATTTAAAATAAAATACTATGTATTGTACGCGGGTTTGACAGGGTTGCGTTCTGTCGCCTCTATTATTTAACAGCGAATACATTATGAGAGCGGTCCTTCATGATGGGAATGGGAGGTGTTAAAATAAGCAAACTAGGATTTGCCGACGACACTACTCTTATTGCAAGCAACGAAAAAGAGATCCGGGAACTAATTAGAAGATTAGAAGACATTAGGGTTCGAGGTGATAAATGAGTTTGTTTACTTGGGACGATTCGACGCAGAATTTAGCTAGCTTGAGCAGCAATGACACAATTATAGACTTGTCAGACTCTGCATTTTCTCACTCTGTGCATATACCTTGCATTGATGCCTTCGAGATGTGGGTGTGGCGCCGTATGTTGATAATTTCCTGGCCGGCTTACCGCACCAACGCACAGTGGTGAGGGCTTATGTAACCATCCGGCCATAACTTTTAAGCATTTGTATAATTAGATTTTTCTCATTTTTTGCTATTTTTAGAACATAGATTAATGGAACACCATCGTCGGACCATCGTAGGAAGTTTCTTTATTCAAATCTTGTAATACAAAGGTTAAACAAATTGTATTTTGACTTAATGGTATTTTATTAAGAAAGCGTCTATCGGAGAAAACTTTAACTCCCACTTTTTAGGTCAGATATCATCTTTTAGTTCAAGTCTTTAATAAATCTAAAAAATTCTGATTGTCCGTCTGCGAATGTAGGTGTGGGTGGGTGTGGTCCAATGTGCATGCATATGTGTAAACTTGTTTTGTGAACATAAAAGCTCGAAAACTATTAATCTGATTATGGTGATATTTGTCGGGAACATTACCTGTATGGAGAGAAGAAACTGATTAGCCTTTTAGGACGATCAAAAATGACAAAAAAAATGGCGGCTATACAAATAGAACATAAAAACGTCCATAATCCCAAAACCTTTACTTTGATCTTGACAAAAATTGATAGGGCACTATCCAACCAAAGTGAAAATTTAATAAGAATTTTTAAAGGATCCAATATGAGGGAACAAAATGGCGGCTATTTATATTTAAACATTGTGAACAAATATACTTTTGTATTACTTTTGTAAAACTATCACTTCAGGAGAAAGATAAGTTGTAGAACTTTTTTTGAAAAGCACTAATTTTTAAAATTCCGTATAGTGAAAATAATAAACAAGTTGATTTCCTTATTATTAGATAAGACGCTAAATATCAGAATCTAAGAAAGATCCTTTCGAGAACTATTAATATGGGTAAGAGATGTGATTAATATCAAATAAAATGTTAGTTAATTAACGACAAATTTTTCATACAAGGAAAAGTCAAAATTAAAAGTCTACTCTCATTGACTTAAAAAGAGGTGAAAAACAACTTTATATAACTTTCGAACCAGAAGGCCTTGTAACTCTCAGAGTATCATATCACATGCTTTTTCCAATTTAGGTAACTTCTTTCTTTCACTTCTTTCCTAACTTCCTTCAAGATGTTTTATAGGTCTTCCGCCAGTAGGATGTGTTACTTTTAAGACATTCACAATTTCCTTAAATATCATCTCGCGTGTCAACCAATTTTCATTTTTTTTATAAAAAACTCTATTAGCCTGTTTCCATTTTTGCCTAAATTGACATAAACAATTTTTCTGTATGGTACCCTACACAATTGTAAAATCCATCGGAGATAACTCAAAGTCTTCTTTTAAACGAAAAAAAAAAAAAACTCTTGCTCACTACAACTACAACAATTCAGGGCAAACCTGATGGAAAGAGAAGACGGGGCCGGTCATCTAAGCGCTAGGTAGAAATTACAAAAGACCTTTTGGAAATTACCTAGGCGAGGCCGTACACTTGTCCAGTAACCGCGATAGATGGCGTAACACTTTTAGAAGAGCCATCATTAGGCAAAATAATAATTTATCAGGTCACAACACATCTCTCAAGATGTTATGATGAATAAAATTTTACTACTAGTATTATCTTTGATTCTATTTATTTGTAATTTCCAATTTCGATCAAATTTTACTGTCTTATAAATTTCATAATAAAAGGAGCAATATAATAATATTGCAAATGATTTTACAGGAAAGGGTTTTCATCTATTTTTTAAATCCTGGCATGAGTTTTGTTTCCAAAATAAATTTTTTATTAAGGTTTTCGGAACCGACCCCTGAAAAATTAAGGTGTGTAAAGAATCTTAGAACGGAATTTTTAGGATTATACTACTTTGTCTTTCGAGGCAAGTTAAAAAACAGAAGGGAAGATTCATTAAGGCCAAAGTTCTGAGGGAATTTTTTTTATCGATTGTTTGTCGAAAACTCGTATATCTAGCAGAATCTAACTTAATAACTTTATTACTCTAATAATAAAAATGTATGCTTAATTTTTTGCATACGTTACAATAGAGTGATTGGCTAAAATATTTTATCTTTTGTTTACTTTATAAGAACTTCCTTTTATTAGAAATATTCTGTAATTGATCCAATATACAAAACAACGCCACCTTACTAGCATAGCCAAGTTTTAGGAAAATGTGTGTTAATTCAAATATTGGAATCAAATGGCATGTCTTATGAAAAACATTACATTTTCTTTAGGCTAAAAAACTGTAGTGCTATTTTTGGGGACTAGGCCTTCGACACAGTACAACTACTTTTGAAAATATTGTTTAGTATTGGAGGTATTGACACGGTTTAAAATTTGTTGAGTTATCTGAGTAATCGTACTCAGCAGGCTCTTAGCGCTATTAACGAAAATGTCTTTGATAACACTGCTATAGTGTTTTCTTCGATAACTTGAGGAAAAACATTATTTACGACAATTCAACCTGGTTAAAGTCAATTGACTTCCCTTAAACTAGCTATGGTAGGCCATCGTTTTCCCAAAAAGGATTCCGTGAACAAGGAGACTGCAGAATAACCAAGGAGTACTTAAATCTGATACTGCCTCACCTTCGTATTTAAAAATTCTACAAAAAAGGTGTTAGTCATTAAGCCTCAAGTTATCAAGGTGTTGTTTTACCAGACAGTGTCTTGTCTGAATTTCCATTATAAAATATAAGGCTTCTCGTTGTCGTCTCCTCGCTGGAATAGTCCCCTAAAATTTACAGCTATTGTTTTCTATCATAATTCATTATAAGGCAGTTAAGAGCAAAATGTAGATTTGTGTTAGTTTTTACTTTAAAAATAACAATTGGTTAAATTAAGTTTTGGAACATATTGTAATATTCCAGAGCATATGTCGAATACAATGAATACTATTTCAGTCATGAATTATTTATTATGCACTTATAACGTCCCACACCTGTTGCATAAGTATGTCATATAAAGCAGTATGCGAATAAATGCATATTGATAACTATTGTTTTAATAATCCAGAAAAGATTGCATGATGCAAAGTTATTTTTAATCCTACCCATAATTAAATTCATTTTAATTTAAAATCTGTTGAAATATTTATTGAACGAGATATATGAAAAAATGTAATGCATAATGTATTTCGCAAATAAATATTCATTTTTTGTTATGCCACATGCATTTAATACATGATTTAGAAAGAGAAAAATATTTAACACGATTATTAACATAACTGAAATCAGAACTGCAGTAGTAACGACATGAGATAAACAAAATGTATCATAGCAAAACAAAACAGCATTTTGTATATCGCTACCTTTTAGCTATAAAGTCCTATGTTACAAATCCGTGAGTTTGATTTTTGCTAGATGGGATTTACTAAATTAGCTGTAAAAACTTTTAAACTTAAAGTAATTTGTTTTAAAAGGGTTTGTTTATAACCGTAGGGTGCAAGATTGCTACGCTGTTATTTTTTTTAAATAATGAAATAGGAAATATTTTTATTAATTTACTTAATTTGAAAATTATTACGGCCTAAATTGGAAAGCCCTAGATGTGTTCGGCACACACTTGTTCCTGATACTTTCAAAGAAAATTGTAATTTAAAATAAAAAAAGTTATTTAATAATAATAAAAAAAATATCCTGAAAAAGGAGAGAAAATGTGAGCTAAATAAAACACATTAAATAAAAACAATAAAATCTAAAAATATACACTAATATGAAATAAAAAAGTTCACCACTTATCCCAGCGTGATACGTCACTGCAACCGGTGGAAGGTATATCAGTAGACAGGACCTTAGTAGTTATAGGGCGGAACGTTGCTCGTTCACGTCAAAATGAGTCTTAAAGGCCCGTACTAAAACCCTATTCAATAGGGTTTAGTTCGCCCCGGACAGGAAGACTTCTTCACAACGTGGTAGGAAAATGGCGGCCTGGTCCAATTTCAGCACCAAAAATCTTCTCTCAGAGAAATTACTTGGAGGTTACAAGATATTATAAAATTCGCTAATAAAAAACCACAAGTAAATTTTTACGAAGCTGAGAAGAAATCCCACTAACGGATTCCCAAGAAAAACTTGGATTTTATTTTCCCCAGTTCGCGCTGAAGACCTTTCGATGTTGCAGGAGACCAGAAAAATGAAGTGAAAAAGTAGTTCCTTCGTGGAACCAGCTCCGTTGTACCTTCTAGAATTTACTCAACTCGGATGCCGAACTATCATTGGTTAGATTGCCCCAGGTGACATCAGTGTTGTCAAGAGGAACTCGGAATGATTTAAAATAGGGATTGCATGGCAAGAAAAACGATCACTGATTGGTTTATAATTCAAACGGCAACCACCTGAGAATAAACTTGGCAACAGTTGGGATCTTAGCATGTGCCTACTGAATGAGGGCATATCGGATGCAGCGAGTGACAGCGCATATGAAGTGACACGTCCCGTAACCATAAATTATACTGTGAACTAGGCAAAACGAATTGTAAACAAACATCAATCTTCCAGCTTCCAAAACTTAGATAATTAGAATAATAGTTGAAAAGGCTATCCCGAAAAATAAACTTGCAACTAAAACAGAGAACAAAGCTATGGGGAATTGATTTCAAATGGGGAGGTGGAAAAACCCTAACAAAAAGGTACCTAGGCTTGATTTAAAGTAGATTTTCACAACAATACCATATAAATAAATTTGTTATTTTACCATTAAAAGAGATTTATTCATAACGAAATATTTTAGGCAATTCACAGAAGACAAAAAATGATCGAGTAATAATTCAGGACATAAAAGGGTCTAAATACTCATGCAATCAGGAGAAAATGATTGAAAAAGGAAATATTTAAGGAAGTAATTTGGTTTTCCAAACACTACACACAACCGATTTAGTTATACCAATATGCAACTGCTACCTAATCCAAGAAAAAAAAGGTGTGAATAATGATTTTAAATCCAGAAATTTTATGTGTTTATAAGCCAAAGTTAAGTGAAAGAATTTGTACTGATATTGCCCTTATGTGTTAGATATCCAGGGCTAAAAGGGAATACAATTAACATAGGATAAATTTAAAATAAAGTAACAAGCATGTATTGGCCTAAAAACATTCTTATATATATCCAAAATAGAAATATTTATCAAAGTAACCGTGCTTCATAAACATAAATTCCTACATATGAGTATTAATACAAAATATCGACCTTACATGCAAAAAAATTCGGTGCATTAATGCCAGTACTTTATTATTTACAGCAACAGAAAAGATAAGTTTAGACCCAAAAATAGAGTAATAAGTCGAAAATGCAACATCCTGACAAGATTATCAAAAGGCCAAAACTTGCATAAAGGAGGCAAAACAAGTTTTCAAGACTGCTAAAATTAAATTCTTATTTACTCTGTAGTATTAAGAAACAGATATCTTTAGATGTTATTTGGGTTTTCGTTTTTTAAATAATTATAATTTTAATCCATGTAACAACGTTTGAACTTGCAGTAAAACGTTTCTTTAGAGCAGGGTGGTCAACTATTTTAGTTTAAGAATACTGATAGTTGTTCATAATAGGTGGCGCTATACATACCGATTAATCATAATAATATAATCCGGTATAACAAATGAAATCTTCGCTTGAAATATGGGTAATCTAACTAAACTATAAAACCAATATATAATTTAAATAAAACGCACATATTAATTATTAAAAACTAACACTAAAAGAGTACATTATAAATGTTAAACTTAAGATTAAACTATATAACAAAATTAGAGTGTTACAGTATTGACACCCCCTAGAAAAATTATGTGAAGAGTAATAAACAAATGTTAAATTAGTTTTTCATAAAAAAAGATAAAGAGGCATTGTATTTACATTGACTTTTTCGTATGTATTAGAGAGTTGTGTCTGTCTCTAACACAGCCTCTTATGGTTACGATTTTAACCATTTTTTTGAATATCTGTGAAGAAAAAGGTATCAAATCTGGTTTATTTATATTTAGTTAGAGGAGGCCTATTTAATGGAAATATAATATACAGGGTGTCCGATATGATTCTTATGATTAAACCAGGCTAAAAGGGAATATTATTTACCTACGGCTTGCCTCTGATTGCACGAGGAATTTTTAGATATCTTGTCTACACGAGATCGGAACTCTGGTACTTGATTGACTAGATCGTTACTTCATGAAAATCCATTATCAATATTGTATATAAAACACTTTAAACTCTTTTAAATTTTCACCCTTATTCACAACTTGTGACATGTTTCGTTAACACTGTAACTTCGTCAGACAAACGGTGTCTATACTTACAATTAGCTAAATTAGCTTGATTTTTAAAAACAATTCTAGGTAAAGACTTTTATGGCCTATGAGAGCCCTAAATAACATCTGGAAGGAAATTTTTAATACAATAGGCTCAAAAGAGGTGAATTATTCATATCTCAATGTTCGTTTAAGAGATAATGGGTGTTTTCAAGTTTATTCCATTGACTCTAAAAGCGGCAATTTTTTACTTTTGATTATTGTGGAAAACATGATTATTATCTAACAAATGTTCGGCCTAGGCCCAATCTGTTTTATTTTTAATAAAACTTCTTTTATATTCTGCTAATCTCTGGGTAAAGTTTTACCTAGCCTGGCCTATACACACTTTTGGGCATGATCCACAGTTCAAATTATAAACTCTGAATTTATTATTTTTATTTGTGTTTTCTCTGTTATTTTTTATAAATTTACTTAGACTATTAGTTGTTTTAAATGCATTTTTAATGTTCTTTTTATGAAGTGTAGAAGCCACCTTTTCTGTATGTTTACGAAAATTTAAAACAGTTTAAAGTGTTTTATTTACATTATTTAAATCTAGTTTTGAATGGAATTTTAACTTGTCTTACATGCTTATGTACTAGTCTTTATAATATTTTACGTTAAGCTGAATATATGAAGCTTTTGAGACCTGTCACACCTGACCTGTGCTTATCGAATCGTAATCATGTATAACGATCGGTTAGAGTCCTGTTTTGTGGAATATTCATGTAAGAGGTAACTGGTTTTTAATTTACAGCCAAACTTATTTAATAACAGAATAAACTGGAAGTCAAGTTGTAAATAAAACAAAAAGACATTGCGTTATTATATTAGCAGGATTCCAAAAAAGTGTTATTATGGTTTTTCTAATTAAAATTAAACTTAATTTAACTAAAAAATATAAACGTATAAAAGAAGATAACCTTTTCTTTTGTATTTGTGCAAATTCAGTGGGAAACGCAGCAAAGTGTTGAGTATTTTAAACTTAAAGACAAGTAATGCAGGAATTCGAAGTCAAGAAGAAAACAGTGAAAATTTGAAATTACAGAGATTTCATTTGTTAAGTCATAACATGATCTTGTTATTATATCTGCTTTTTGCTTTCACTTTTATGTAAATATTTAAATCCCATCTCAGCAAACTTTCGCTTCTTTACTTTAGGAAAGAACATTAAATACAACTTTTGCTGAATGTAGGTAGTAAACCATTATTTAAAATAGGTTTTATAATACTCGACCGCGGTTGCTCAAACAAGATAAGACGTGATGAGATTTATAAAAAAGCTCAAAAAAATAATGTATTCTAAACAATCCGTGATAAAGTAATGTTTAAATAAGCTTACACAAATGAACACTTCGAATAATATTATAAGCAAAAATATCTATTGATATGTAACATGTTTAGCTTATTATGTGAGAAAAGGAGTTAACAATGTCAGTTATAAGCATATCAGAGTTACTATTTTAGTGCAAATATCCTTTATTAATATTGTATCATACACTGGAAGTTACTTCAAAGAGTTATTCTGTGGTTGAATAAACTACGAAGAGTATATTGTTCAGACTATTCATTAGGATATTATCTTGCACGAAATGGATGCCCTAGAAAGGTATGTTCAAGAACACAGAAAGTGCGTTTAGGGAAAATATGCACGAAACCTTTGTATCTGTTGTTACTTTTCCTAGAGTAATTTAGGCCAATTTACTGTAAATATGTATTTGAGCGTGTTTCAGTAGCCTGAAGGTAATTTTTTAAAATTATTAATTATTGAGACAATAAATTGAATTATAGCATTAAAATGTTGGTTACAAATATTTAGAGTTTGTTTTATTTAGAACATCGTTATTTTTAATTAGTTGACCGTATATTGTGCTCGTACTTTAAAAAGTTTATAATTTTATTTTTATGAAAAACTGTATGAAAGCAAAATGAACTAGGGATAATGAATATTTAGGAGATGTGGTGGATATGTAAAGATACTAGCAAGCATTTTGGCAATTTAGTGAATTAATAATTTGTTTTATTAATATTTGGTACTGAAATGAGTCATTCAGTCATAATGCATAACAAATTTATTAAGTTCGAAGTAAGCAAAAAAATTAAAATGTACGTCATATCCTTTCAGATTGTGATATTAGATACAAACAATTTGCAAAATACATCTAAAACTTAGAAGCCACACTTGGGGTTACTTCAGAGTTATTCTCTGGTTCAATAAACTATGAAGAACGTGTTAGCCAGACTGTTCATTACGATATTATCTTGCACGAAATTGATATCCTCGAAAGATATGTTCAAGAACGCAGAAAGTGCGTTTAGGGAATGTGTACGAAACATTTGCTTTTGTTGTTTACTTTTCCTAGAACGCTTGCAGGTAATTTGTGCGTTGCTAATCTCATTATAATTAGCTTTTAAACCATATTTAGAGAGAAAATGCATATCATTTTTCGAGATAAGGTTTTATTTTGCTATATAATAGATATATTAATAAAGTAGCTGATGACTTTCCTCATATAGCAGCCTTTAAGGCTGCTGTCACACAAATCGATCGTGTACAAACGTCTTCGATCGTCTACAATCGACTAAAAATAAAATAAATTACAAGAACATTGTTTTAAATTGCTAGTTGTAGTCACAGTTATATGTGCCGCATCAATCACGCCCTATAGAGCACGATCAAGAATCACAGACTGGTTAGAAACTAAAAAACTTAATTTTTAAGCGACACTGGACTACTCTGATAACAACCGTGGACGCTAGATGGTATTTGATAATTTGTCAACTGCACGTTTCTAACGTTAACATTTAAAATATCGTAAGAAATAGTAAAAATAATGTAACAAATCAAACAGCACGTTGTTTGTTACTGCTATTTTCATTATTTTTTTTACTTCACATAAGATGGTTTTCAATCGTGATCGATCGCATACAACCAAGTGCTGTTTACTAAAAGCGTGGGCACACCAATCGTTTAACAACTGCCAATTTTAGAGCCAAATAAAATAAAAAAATAGCAGTTATAAACAACGCTATGTTTGATTTCTACATCGCAGTATTTTAAAGTCAAAAATGTGCAGTTGACAAATTATCAAATTCAATTGAGGGCCTACGATTGTTATGACAAGCATCGAACGTCGATTAAAAACAAACATTTTTTAGTTTCAAACCGGTCGATGACGCTTGGTCGTGCTCGATCGCGTATGATTGATGCTATGCGATAGTTGATTAAAATTAGCAATTTTGTGAAAATATATAAAAATAAAAAATTTGGAAAATTATACAAACATTCCAGCACCAAAATATAATTCCCGTATAATCTGCACTGACAGCAAGGACAATAAGCAATTTTTAAAATGCATGGATAAAAAACTGATGAGTAGGTACTCGATAACTATGCCTAAGATAAATATCGTTAAAAGATATTTTCAAAAAAATATATTACAAATTACTAAATAACACTTTTATTTCCAACTTACTTAGAGCTTTAAGCCTATAAACACACAAATTAGAATATAGGTAAATAATGAATGTCCAAATTTTAAATTAGTTTTCAGTGAATAGCAGGCTTTTTTATGATTGATGCTAGTAGCCATATAATATCCTTTTTGGGTTCTTCTTTGGTCCAACATAATATATTTATATTTAAAAATCTGGAATGGATGTTTTATAAATATTTCTTATTCTCTAATTCGAGCTTTCGCTTTCGGAATTTCTGCATAACATTAAATCTATAACCTCATGATAGCACAAGTTAATCTATCAAATAGACTCATTAAACATTCTACCGAATTTTAGCATCAAAGTATCATTTCCGTTCTTGCGCCTGCACTCTTTGACAAATTCCGGCCATTTTTTCTATTAAATGGCTTCACTATTTTTATACAGCATTTATGACATACAAGCTATATCCCCTCTCATAAGTATGTGAACGTAATAGTCTCGTTATTTCGAGGCAAAGCTCCAGAAAATGAGATAATTTTGTATTTGTTTAGTTTGGATACACAAGTATTTAATAAAATTAATTTCAATAGTCATTAATTAAAAGGAGCTGAACTTGGATTTTTTTTTGACCAGAGAACCTGCATGTAACATTTTTAGCCACGTTATCTGTGAACACATTATAGCGTCTTCCCATTTGCACCCTGGGACACGTTCAAAAACAATTTAAAAAAAACTTGTCTTACTTTCAAGGTGTCGGGTGGCTAGCATTTTCAATGAAGACAACAGGAATTTAATTGTCAACGTTCCAAATCAAAAATAAGAAAAAAAATCGGTAAATTTCCTTTACCTGGAACTTCCACTCATTATGAATCTATCCTTTTATTAGGAACAGTAAACTGTGACCCAATTTAGTTCCGCACATGGTCTTACATATATGCTGTCTTTCCTAGCATTTTTATTGGGCTCCATTTTGTTCCACCATATTCGATTTGTACCAATATTCTACCAGTTTCTATCTATGCCACACATTATAGCGCCATTTTGTTCTGTCGTGTTGAATTCGTATCAAAGTTTTACCAGTTTATTC
Organism: Kuschelorhynchus macadamiae; assembly: GCA_030620095.1. Classification (NCBI taxonomy): domain Eukaryota; kingdom Metazoa; phylum Arthropoda; class Insecta; order Coleoptera; family Curculionidae; genus Kuschelorhynchus; species Kuschelorhynchus macadamiae. The sequence goes on along the minus strand of JAUTXW010004990.1, from coordinate 113,624 downwards.
TTATATCACATCTAATTTTTTGCAAAAGTTAATTTGGGTCAGTTGAATAAGAAGGTTTTTTTTATGAAGTATTTTTTAAACATTTTATTTGACCGTCATTTTGTTCCGCCATCTTGAATTTGTACCACAAGTTTATCAATTATCCATATATTTTACTTAAATCTTTTTACCAGAAGATAACCAGGTCATCCCATTTGACTCAATCGAGTAAGTAGTTTTTTAGCTATGCCACAAACTGACAGACAGACAGACCGACATTGAAATGTTCTTTGGTATTTAGGGACCTTAAAACGTGAAAATATATAAATATTTGGAAGGAAGATTTTTTCACGATCACAAACATTTTAATTTGGCCGCCATTTTGTTCTGCCATTTTGAATTTGTACCACAATTTTACCAGCTCATCTCTATATTGCACAATTGCACAAAATGTGAAATCAATCTAATAAATAGTTTTTTCAGGATTGGATATAATATAATTTCATCAATTCATTTCTACGTATTTTTTTATTTCTGCGCAAGATGTGCGGGGAATTGGATAATTTTTTTTTTACATTATTACTAGGCTGCCATTTTGTTCCGCTTTACTGGATTTTTACCAAAATGTTAACAGGTCATCCCCATGTGACTCTTAATTTTTGGTCAAAATTTGAAGTCTAACTCATAAGTATTTTTTTAGTAGCTATGCTGTGAACAGACAGACAGACCGACGTACCAACAGACTGAAAGACCTACGGAATTGAGAAAACGTATTTTTTGGCATCTAGGGATCCTAGTAGATCTGCAAAATTCTTGGAGGGTGATTTTTTCACGATTACGACACTTCACTCTTTCGAGGGAAAGACAAAATCCAATGAAGATGGGTCTAAATATGCATATTAAGGAACCTACAGTCTTAGACACTACCCACTACCGTAAAAACTACCCCTTGTCATATTTATTAAAAGTTCTTTAAGTATTTTACCTGAAATTAGGCTAGTTCACATTGTTTCAATAAAAATCGATTTTAATTAGTTAAAATTTTTTTGGTTGGTTGCACTTGCAAACTTTAAATAAGTATTTTATCTGTTTTTTAATACGACATGAAAATTGAGGAAATATTTAGTTATTACACTTCGCTCTATGATGTTAGTAACTACATATAAGAAAGCAAAATTTTTTTTATACTTTCCTAAGAAAATTATTTGATGCCTTCAACAGTTTAAAACAAGTTTGTGATTTTGTTAATCTATAAATCCAAACTAAATGACTTAGATATTGAATATTTTAGGTAGTAACTAGTTAAATTACTAATAAAATTTTTATTTAGTGGCTCTTTAATTAAGTTTTTATTATCACTTTCTAAAACAACTATATTAAATCTCAGTTTTACTTCATTACTCGTAAAATTAGATTATTATTATGTTATAATAAATTATTCTATGGACCGATCAAAAATTATTTATCAGTATTCTAAAGTCATTATAATGAAATAAAAATATCAATTTTATCTTTGTACAAGCCTTATTTGAGCATAAAGATGTACATAATTAAAGTAAATATTTAATTTATTTTTAGATTAACTAATACAAACAGGAATATTAAAAAATATAATATCACTTAATAAATAATTTATAATTATTCTTTGTAAAACGGTAAATCATAACAAAAATCAAGTTTGCTTAATATTGTATTTACCATGCAAACTATTATAACTGGCAGTAATACTTTTTAAAGCCTGCTAGATTTATTACTGGGACATTTAGTCTGTTAATAAGAATAAAACTTTAAATATTTCTGTTATCAGTAGAGTGTATACCTATATCAGGAACTTTAATTATCTTCAAATGAAGCTTTTCTATTGCTAAATTACGTTTATGGTCCAAGTTATCTTGTTTGTTTTAGAGTTTTCGTTGTTTCCAATTCGTTTTATTAGAGCTTCATTATGGATTTTGGAATATTCGCGTATATATATATATATATATATATATATATATATATATATATATATATATATACATATATAAAAGTATTGTGGTTTCTTTTCCTGTAGTAATATTGTAGTTCTAAGCAGTCGGGTTTTTTTTAATAAATTACACTTTTTACAAGTATGTTTCGTGATTAAAAATTTTATGATGGAAGTAAAATTTATATAGTTATGACCTAAGTTTTTTTGTTTTCATTATTTACTATTTATTTTTTTTACTTTCCTCATAAAAGGAAAGTATTGAAAGACGGAACACAAATATTGTGGAGTGTTAGATACGAATAAACTGGTAACGTTTTGGTAAGAATTCAAAATAGCAAAAACAAATGGCGGTCTAATAAAATATGTGAAATATCAGCTTGAAACAACTACTTATTATATTAATTTTAAATTTTGTGCAAGTATTAATTGTTATATAGAGCAGCACGAGTTTAAGAATCGCGAAACAAAATGGCGGCCAAATAAAATGTTTTCAAAACCAACGTAAACAAACTCTTAATTAATTGATTTCGAATTCTGCCAAAAAATTAAATATGATATGGGGATAACAACAAGACGGAACACAATAGCAGCCTAAACAAAATCATTGTAAAAGCTACTTATTTAATTTATTTTAAATTATGTCCAAAAATCAAGTGTGACATATGTAGAAACTGGAAAAAATGTTGGTTCGAATCCAATATGGTAGAAAAAGTGGCGCTTAAACAAAATGATTGAAAAGACAGTATATATGTGTTACCAATTAACTATGTGGGGAACTAAAATGGGTCTCATTTCACTGTTCCTAATAACGAGGGTAGTTCTGGGTGAAGAAAATTTACCGATTTTTTATTATTTACTTTTAAGTTATCAAAAATACTATATGAGCTTGAACTGTGGAAAATTTACGTTTAAAAGTACTAGTATAATTCTTCTAATACAAGCCGCAGTCTATATCAGGTGTTGAATCGATAATAATATTCAGTCCACTTCAGACCTCATAAATAATACCATTTTAGCCATAAATTGTTTACTATTAGCAATGCATTACCACACAACTAGCACGTAAACAGGATACGGATACAACGGGACAGAATGTCGACAAACACGTACTAATAACTCTTATGGGATTAAACATAAAAAGGTTCTGGGCAAATGAATATTTATTACATTTTTTTTCGTTGAATGATATCATGGTTGAATATTTTACATATATCAAGATGTCATACAGTTGCAAATTTAAAATTTAGTTCCTTTTTAGTATTACCAAATAAATGTCTGCAGCTTGCATATTCACATTTACGCATCCAACATACCACCCTAAATGATATTGTAGAGAAAAATATAGGAAACTATAAATGCTTCATCAAAGGAAAAACCGAATCCAATTACTTAATTATTTAAATCGAGGCGTATTGGAAATTGGACTAAAATCGTTGTCAAAATTAATAAAAATGTTGGGTTTTCGATATAAAAAGGACTGTAATCCAAGATTTTTATACGTGTTGCCACATATAGCAAGTCAGCGTATCCAGTTTCTAAAGAAATACACGGAAAATGTTAATTCAAAATTTAGAAAAGTGGTATTTTTAGACGAGACTTGGCAGGACGAGTCTGTAAAAAGTGTCAAGAGGAAAAATGGATGTAGGACGGTAAAATGGTTCATCATTTTGCATGCAGGTTCTTAACAGGATTTCTCCCAGATGCAAGTTTACTGTTTTCTCCAACATCCAAAAGTATGGACTACCATGATAATATGAACTGTGAACTGTTTGAAATGTGGTTAAAAGAACAACTGATCCCAAATTTAGATGCTCCATCTCTAATCATTCTGTACAATGCGTCTTATCATACAAGAATCTTAAATAAACAGCCTACTTCACCCTGGAAGAAAAGTGATATTTATGACTGGCTAATAAAACAAAAACAAAATCCTTTACACAATATGCTAAAACTAGAACTTCTTTTTTGGCAAAAAATTAAAAAACCAACAATATATGCCGTAGATGAAATATAACGGGAAAATGGACATGAGGTTTTACGACTGCCGCCATACCATTGCCAGTTTAACGCAATAAAATTAATATGGACTGGGGCAAAATCATATTACGAAAAACACGTGAACGATGGTTTTACATCAGATGAAGCGCAAATTCTTTAACAAGATTCATAAAATTATATTACGCCGGAATACTGGTAGAAATCTGTGGAACATACGGAGAAATTAATATGGGATTGTTCTGGGTGATTCTAGATGTCGAAATAGCACCAATGATCATTGCACCATTTGAGGACGACTCAGAAGATGAGGACTTTTTAAGTGATGATGATATTTTTTAGTCTATAATATTAAAAAGTTTCTGAAGGATTATATTAGTCTTTGACGTGTATAAATCATAAACTCCATCATGAATATCAATTTTTGCACTGTAACTTAAGTTTTTTGCCTTTGGATTTTTTCGTGTACATTTCTTAATCTTTTTTGGAAGTAAATTATGTTTTTTTTTCATGCACGAGTTTCTATACATTCCTTATACCGATTCTCAAAGCTTTTGCCACTGGCTCATGGATATTAGCCAGTTAATTTTAAAATTTCTTCTAAAATCTAATAAAAAATTTTTTTATTAGATTTGACATAATTTTTTTGCGTACTTTTTTAGTACATTTGTAATTTTGTAGGCAATAAATAAATAATTATAGAATACTTGTTCCAATTTTAGAGCGTGTTTAAAATAAGTAAATTTTTTTATTAATTATAAGACAAAATTTGATATATAAAAATCGGTAAAATCGCTGTACCAGAAACTCGGGGCTAACGAAAAATACAGGCTATATATATATATATATATATATATATATATATATATATATATATATATATATATATATATATATATATATATATATATATATATATATATATATATATATATATATATATATATATATATATATATATATATATATATATATATAGCCTGTATTTTTCGCATTCATGGCCCTTAATTTTAGATTGAAATTTGAAGAAATCGGATAAGTAGTTTTTTAGCTATGCCGCGAACAGTTTTCCGGTATCTAGGGACCTTAAACGTAAAGATCTGAAAAAATCTCACGAGGGAAGTAATAACTAATTATCCTGTGTTTTTACCAAAAGTGTATAATATTTTTGTTAGTTTTCTTTGCACAGGGGTGGCCCGCATTTAAATAAATGACACTGTATAAGTGGTTAGATTTTTAGATCAAGCGGGGCTCATAATTTTTGGTGATTGATAAAAAAAATCTCACTTTCATTAATTGGCTGTATAAACAGAACATATCCTGATTGTTCTACTGATTTGAACCACCTTCCGACTTTATTAAAGCGCTTGCCATTTTGTGTATTTTTGTTTTTGCCAACCAAAAAATTTTAATTAAATACATATTTAGCGAATTTTCTTACTTAGTCCCTCGGCATTTAATATATAAAATAGTATTAAGTAGCTATCTAAATAATATTGCGTAAAAAAAACTATTTTCTTTCTCCCTGTATATTTGTAAATAGCCCATCGAGATTTAATAGCTCGATAAAAGAATCACACATTTTGGTATTCACTGTGTTTTCTGATTTGATTCATAATGTTGGTGATCTTTGGACCCGCATGATAAGACCGTATTTGACTATAGCTGGTACGTAAAACTTCAAAATTTTTATATTACTTGTACAATAATTGCATTACAAATAGATTTACCCGGTGTCAACGATATCGTTTTACATAGCACCATCCAATGGTTTTTTTAAGTTAGAATTTTGATATTTGTATTGAAGATGTATGTTATTGATGCTTATATTTTTCATGAAGAAACAATCGAATATTATTTCCCATTTTTCAGGATGTAGACCTAAGTCAAGAAGTTCAAATAGATCTCTGTAAATTTTTTTACATTGTTTGATAGAGGTTAGAATTCTTTTTTCCATGACGTAACACAAGTCCCATGTCTTTTATACAAATTATAAACAAAATGTATTATTAAAAAAAATAGTTTGTTACAAAATGGGATATTTATATTTTTGTTTAAAATGTAACGTTTTCTTAAATTTTTTCCGATATTTTAAATAGAAGGTTTTTATTAAATACCAACAATAAAGCATATGTTATTATCTACAGAAAAATGCGAAAAACAATATAATTTGAATTTTTGTTTTAGAAAAAATTACAAAACATTGGCAGATATACATTTTTCAAGATAAATATCAGTACATTTTCAAATCGTTTTATTGCTAAGTAAATGTTAAGTCAAAATAAAAAGCACAAGTAAAATTTTATGCAATCGGTGGATATGTTGCAGTAAGATTAGTAACATAAATAGTTTGTGGAGAAAATAGACGCAATTATATTAGATTTAATTAGAAATATCAAAATAGTATCTTGTAGTGACATTTCTGATATTTTTCGTTAACTTTTATCACTATAACCTAAAAATTTACGCAAATCCTACAACATCACTATAAATCTTAGAAAACAGGATTAGAAGAGCTGTTGATAGCATCACAGAAGAGAAAAAAATATTATAAAAAAATTACTTATCCAGTTTATCTCAAGTTTTGCACAAACATCAAACTTATGTTGGAATCAACTGGTAAAATTTTGATACGAATCAAAGATGGCGCAACAAAACGACGGCTTATTAGAATATTTACAAATTCAACCTGAAAAACTACTTAATGGACTGATTTAAAATTTTGTGCTGTAACTAATTGCGGTATAGAAATCAACTAGTAATTACGAAACCTGCTTATAGAAAATATGGAGAAAATCATATTGTACAGGGAAAATTTATTTGAGAGAGATTTTATATTAACTGAGTTTATCACTAAAAATCGAAAATACATTATAGTATATATTTTCTCTAAATAAAAATATGTGCTTTAATGCTAAAATTTCATAAATACAACTTTTTATATAAAACCTTTAAAAAAATTTACGAAAAGATTGATTTTGTGACAAATTATATATTTTTTTAGAATTCGATTAAATAACAATAAAAATTCATTTTGTTTGTTGGTTTAATAAATTTTGAAAAAACGCTTCATGCTTTGCTATTGGAAAGGGAATACCAAGATCTATCCAGTTATGTAAAAAATATACAAACTTTCTGTTTGAGATTCTTGACTTAGGTCTACTTCTGGAAAATCGGATGTAATATTCAATTGCTTTCTCATTAAAAAATATGGGTTTTAATAACACACTAACTGGCCTGGCAGACCTTGTTCTGCCTTTTCCGTTAGATGGCGCGATGAGTTTTCAGTGGAATTATAAGAATATGGGGCGCATCCACCACATCATCCAGAAATATCATTGAAGAAAACAATAGTAAAAAATAGTGTTAAAAGGTCTCGATAACCAGACAATCATTTAAAAAAAAATCATTTAAACTGGGGCAGGACAACTATCTCATCAAATTGCCGAAATATCTGGCTTAGTGTTTTAAATATATAGATAATATCTTCAACCCAAATATCAACATTCTTAGTTAAAACAATTGGATGATGTTGTATAAAACGATCTCGTTGAGATGTATAGTCTGAGGAAGCTAATGTGTAGAGAAACATATCACGTTGTTTTAAAAAAATATAGTAAATAAAAAGTATTTGTAAAATATTGGTATTATTTTTACATTTTACTTAATAGAAAAATATTTCTAAAAATCTGATTTTTTTTTGTATAGACATACAAAATGTAAACTATAAAATTTTCATTGAATTGTAAAATATTTTAAATACAATTTGTATTTCGTTTTTCTGAATTCAATATTAGCTAATAACTAATATATTTTTAGCACTCATTTTTCGAAGATAAAGGCATTGTTTTGTGGTTTAAAATATTTTACATGCTAATTGTATAATTCGCTAATCTTAGCTAGATACTTATTTTTAATAGGAAAAGTAAACAACAGACTGTTTAAAATGTAGGTGCTTATAAAATTGAAGATCTCATATACCTCCATAGCTTCTAGTAGTAAATGCAGCCGCGTACCCCCCCACTTAAGTTGCATGTATTTTTATAGATATGAGGTGGTGTTTCGTGTTTCCGAAACCGACATCAACTTTGTGCTTTTAACTTTTCGAAATATAATGATTACTTAAAGTAAACAATGAATGCAAATTATTGAAATTTTAAATCTAAATTCTTCGAAAATTACTCACCGAAAATTTTTTAATTCGAACCAATAATACCCCATACTTAAAAAAAAACCAAGGCTACTATTGATTTAAGGAAAATGAAACACTGTATACTGTCAAACTACACCAAAAAATATAATTTAAATGTATAAAAATATAAAAGCTAATTGGAAGGAACATCGGGAAAAGCTGGGACTGCTTACATCTTGATGTAATGTCGGCAGAATATCGGTCATTATAAGCGAATGACCTTGACCCTAGTATTAACTACAAGTTACAGGAAGCTATTTTCATACAGTATCACATTGTTAATCTTTCGCAGAAAGGGTCATTTCTCATAATAAATAATATTTTCTCACAAGCATAAGTCTACGTGTTGAAAATTACAGTGATTATGGAAAAAACATTCGGTTGAGTTACCGATACATGATATGGCTACTTCAAGAAACGGAAACAATATTAATAATAAGCCGATTCTATTTTTTTACAAAATTATATTGATACTTATATATTAAATCTGCAATAAACGCAATAGTTTTTTGTACATTAACCTAAAAATAATGTTTGTTTATTTGTTTTTAATTTTTATAATTGGATTTTTTGAATTTAAACCAGAAAAACGAAAAACTAATTTGGCGAACAGTATCTGCAGTATTTGTTAACGTTTTACCTTTTTTTAACAGCGGATTAACCAATTTAATTTTTTATGTACAATGAACCGATATCTTGTACTGCGGTTGCTTTAATAACCCTTCACTGAGATAAAGCCAACGAAATAGTATTTTCATATTTTCAGCAACTAGTAAATATAGTGTCAACAATGTGATATGAATACACATTATGTCAGTTATGAAGTTCATAGTCAGTTAAATATTTTGCAATGAGATTTAAATAAAGCCCCACAGGTTTAACTATATCATATAGAATACCACACTGCACAGGTTAGTCTTTCCTTAGATATAAAAGAAAAAATTAAACATGTATCTTTAAATAGAATGGAATATATAATTTGTAAGTTATATTAGCTTTAGTGGATCGAGCATTTGACGGTATGTGGGACGTATTGTATCTGAGGTTTAATTGTTTAATAATGACGGCAAATTAATCATTTCGTGTATTGTATAGGACAAAAGCCTCATTTTTCCATGTGCAAAAATCCTCTCAGTCTTTTGCTTCGTAAATCCTAATCGTTTCGAAATTAATAGCTTCATGCTAATGGAGGACTCAACCCGGTGCAAAAAATACTTGAAATTGTGACAAGGGAAGTGCAGAGCATTTATTGGCGACTATTGTAAATAATGACATCTGCTGGGCCCAGGAAATATTGTCCCGTGCAATTTTAACTTTTAGTGACTATCGGGACAAAAATGGATTCGCAATTTTGGAAATACAGTATTTATTGTAATTGAGTAAATAAAAATATGCTAATCAGTTAATACTATTAAAAAAATTAAGATACAATAATATTAAAATGTAAAAAATTTTGATATCCATATTTTGTTAGACTTAAAGATATGTGCGTCATATGATCCTAAATTATAAATTAACTTTTAAAAAGATTATCTAAAAATATTAATTGATGATTGTCTTTAAAACATTGGCAGATTTGCGTAAGTGCGCAAGTTTTTTTTATATATTGACCATTTTCAGGCTTGCCAAATTTGTTGTCTTATACTTCTTGATTTTTTAAGCAACATAATCTCTATAACTCATTATATTAATTCTAATAAAAATTAATTCTCCATTTATATTTTATAAAAAAAAGCACTAACGGAAAATAGTGTACGACACACATTCACGTCAGTAATTCGTACAGTTTTAAAGCAGATATATAGCAAGCTAATATAATGTTTTTGATCTGATTTTGTGGAAGCCATAGCAATTATGGAATTAGCCAACTTAGCGGAAGTAATTAAAAAGTGTTTGTCTTTATTTCCTTATATGATTATTTTCGTCCATATAAAATTTTTTTAAAAAATTGTATATAATTATAAACAGATATCACTTCTTAGATTTAGTACTTTTTAAATAATTTAAAAATTCCTACACTGACATCCTTTTTACTATTTATATTAAAATTATTTTTAATTAATTATCACAAGAGTTTTTTCTTAATAAAAATGTATTCAATTTAACTATACTAAAATATTAGATTATAGCAAAACTAAAGAAAAATCAGTGCAATATGGATATTATTGGCTTATTAATTAAGATTAGTAGGGATGTGAACACAAAAGATGTTTTATACACAAATAATCGACGACAGTTAATATTGAAGAAACTTCACATAAAAAGATTCTATCAGGAAGATATTAGGAAGTGTGCTTAAGGAAATGAGACATTTTTGCGTTATTAATAAATGTATAATGTTTTTACGAAACATTACGTAATAATCCCAAAAACGTTAAATCTAAACTGATTTTAAAACTTCTGGCATTTTTAGTTTTTTTACAAGATATTTTAAACCTATTAATATATATTTGTATAATTTATTGTTTTAATTTTTAATAAACCTTAATAAAAAATATTACAAAATATGTGTTTCAACAGATAACAGAGAAATCGTTCGATAATATGTATCCAAAAAAATTATACAATGATTTTAAACAATTGCGTTTTTTTGCAAAGAAACGATTAACTTTCCTTTTAAAGCTATATTAATTCATGCATTTCTTAATCTATTAAAAAGCTATCAAGTGAAAAAAGGAACCATTTTCAAAAAACATTTAATATAAATATGTTATTTATGTATCTATATTTGTTGAACATTTTTTTAATATAATAGCGCTCTAATTTTTAGTTTATTACAGAACTATTTCAATTTATTTTTATTTTTTTATTCTTTCTAGTACTGTACTTATAGTTAGGTTAGGTTAGATTTAATTCAAAATTTGTAAAAAGTATATAAACATTTTATAAAGAAACAACTGCCTGATATTATTTTCTTTAACCTTCGGATGTAATATGAATTATTTTCAATATCAACTTTTATGCAGTTTTATAGTTAATTATTCGTGTTTAATGTATCGCAGAAAAAACTAATTTATTTGCGATTAAACCAAATAATAATTACTTTTTGAGACAAAGTTGACGAAAATAATGTTATTTTGTAGTTATTGGTAAATAAACCTTATTTCGTTGTAGTTTTATAACATTATTAAAATATTTTTATTGTTTAATATATTTCAATTAATTTCTTATAGAAAATTCACTATCAGAATATGTAAATTCTCGTCAAAATCACTAATAAATAAATGTCGAGCAAATACTGTCCTTTTGTGTAACTAGATATTTTAAGTATACTGTTATATCACCAATTTTTTTTTTGATTTTTCAATAGTTTATAATATTTCTTTATTTTTCTTACAAAAACAAAATAGTGTAAATTGGTGCTGAGTAACTTATTGTATTTTTTTATAGATTGTAATATTAACCATTAGCTCAAAAATAAATGATTAATATACTATATTATATTAAATGTTCAAAAAAAAAATTAAAATATGTTATATACTTATCTGTATTTGCTGAGCAATTTTCTCAATATTAAAACCAATTATTTATAATATGTTATTATAGAATAATGATTTAGTTTTTTAGTGAAAATGTATTATAAAAATAGTTTTAACATGGCATTAATTTCCCATTTGCAATTTTATTTCTCTGCTGTTTTAGAAATCATGTTATTTAAGAAAATATAGATTAGGATTAAAAAAATTTGGTGCACTATCATTTAAATAACTTGTATATTTATGGTTAACATAACTCAAGTTTAAAATTTCTGAAAACTATATAACCGTATTATAAAATTTATTTAAAAAAAATATTTTCAATAGCCACTTTGATGCAGTTTCATAGTTATTCATTTATATTTATTCCAATGCAGTTACAATTCTGATAATTTATTTGCGATTGAACCAAGCAATAATTAATTTTTAATAAAATCTTCAAAAACAGATTACAAGAATAATAATAATTTATAGTTGAATGCTATTTTCTTTTTAACTAGTTTAGAGTTTTATATACTTTCTTATTAATATACATTTTAAGTAAGCCTACATTAGTAAATTAAATTTATATGGTATACATTATCAAGCATTTTGTCTTATTGCAATTGTTAATACATTATTACAAAACTAATCATTTTAATCAAATTATTTTTTGATATATTTATCATATAAATTATTTTTAGTTACTTCATTATAAAACAAACCAGAATCATATTATATTATGTAATGTCACCTTGGAACCAGTAATATATAAATATAGAGCAAATACTTTTTTTTGTGGAATTAAATATTTTAGATATAGTAGGTATCATTATCAAAAATTTTAAATATTTTTTTCATAATTTTTGACAGTTCACATCAATTTTTAATACATACATAATATTGTAAATCAATGTTGATTTACTTATTCTAATAATATATTTACCGGTAGTAATGATTGACTAACGTAATACTAAGTTTTTTTTTAATTTACTAGTTAAATGTCATTTTTTGATTTTTTCTACTGTCTACATAATAATATACATTTTAAATAAGCCTATATTTGGTAAATAAAAGATATTACAATTTATTGCTAATAGGTTATTGTAAAAATATCTGTAAAATATTTTTTTAGAGTAGAGTACAATATCTTACAAACAGTAAATGGTTTTAATAAATGTTGAAGATAATATAATGTTTATCGTGGAATTAAATATTTCAGATATACTTAATTATTTTTTTTAGTTTCTGTGGTTCACAAAATGTTTTAAGAATTTATTTTTATAGAAACAAATTATTTCCAAAATTTCAAAATTGGGTATTTAATTCTAGAAAGAAATACACTTACCGGTATTAGTAGTTGACTAAGTTGTTTACAGCTGCTTCTACACTGATCACTATATCTAGCTAGGTCAGCTTACCTGTTGATAAGCGCACAAATGATAACTTTTGCGAGTGTGACAAGCTTTATATATTCGCGTTGTTAGCACGTTTGGTTTGCCGCTCTTTGCGTACGCATGGCCTCTTCGAGGGCTCGATATGCCACGAGGAGCGTAGGAAGGGCGACGGTGATGGACTTTTTAAGGTTTTTAACTGCTAATTATTTTGTGCGTTGTTAAAACAGGCGTAAGAAATCTGTAAGTGAGATTGTTTTTTGGGTAAAGTGAAAAAGATCTCTTGAAAATGTTTTTACGATGATGGATTTCGACCATTGTAGACGCAACCCTTAGCATATTTACTGAAAGGATAGACGCTATGTTTATGCGGATGATTAAGATTTTGAGGTTAATAAACCGTTTCATCTCGAAGTGAGCCACTCGCTTTTTTACGAAATTTTAATTCAGTGTAACTTTATAATTTTAATCCAATTTTTAAATGACGTCGAGAAAGGAGATGGTTATCAACCGTGGAGGCTATAGCCATGCATTAATATACTGCCTTGAAATTTAGTGTATGAGGTGCAATAAGATATATACATACATAGGGAAAAAGTGTTTCATATAGTTTTTGAAGTTTTTTATCGGCACGAACTATCTCATTCTTAAATAAGATTTGTAAAACCCTCGTCGTAAATTTTTATTATTTATTAAAATACGGGTACTATTTAGTAAATAATGCTTTTTGTGTTTTTTCCAAAGTTACACCTCGCATTTCTATTACGCTGCTAATTCTAAGGAAGGTAAAAGCTGTTTATTATAGATTTTGCTGCATATATTCCAGAGGTAAGTATACATTTTTTTCTAAAAGGTACAGAACAGACATATATATGCTATTAGACTCTATGGGGATCAGTTTTTAACTTTCGAGTAAGCTATAGGAAACTAAAAAAAGGGTACCTAAATTTGATGTTTTCCAGTGTCAACCTGAAATTTGAAAAAGGAAGGGTTATAAAATCTCGGTTATGTCAATATAGGTATAATAAAAATACAACTGTGTCGTGAAACCGCAAGACTTTATGTTTAGAAATAACTGAGAAACTCTTCGACAACAAAATCGGGGCATTTCTACTTCCTCATGAACGTGTGAGTTCCTGTATTCACAACGTAAAGTCCATCACCCACTTTTAGTAGATTTCCCTTATTCATTGTTCACTTTTTCAAGATATAATTGTCTTTTTTATTTTTCTGGTTTTAAAAAATCGGAAAAAAGACATTCTATTTGAAAATATGCCAAAACGTTTGCTAAAATTAAGCAAAAATCGCCAATTTTCCTTTGCCCAGAATTTCCTTCGTTTAGAATATTTCCCTTTATTAAGAATAGGTAAGTGTGAAACCATTTAGTTCGCTAAATAGTCGTTTAGTAACAAATATTTTTTATTCGGCGCCATTTTGTTCCATCATTTGGGATAGCCTACCAAAATTTTACAAGTTTTTTCTTATGCCACATTTGATTTTTTGGCATAATTTAAAATACATTGAATATATGATTTTTTCAGTGACACAACGCCATTTGGTTTCGTCATGTTGAAGTCGTTACAGTTTATCTCTATATGACATTTGATTTTTCTATAAAACTTAAAAAACATTTTTTACGTTGTTTTTTTTTTCGGAAATATTATCTGGCCGCCATTTTGTTTAGATATCTTGAACTCGTACCATAGGTTTGCTAGTTTATTTCTGTACTTCACTGAATCCTTGCACAAAATTTGAAATTAATTAAGTAAGTAGTTTTTCAGGTAGATTTTATAAATATTTGTTTTACCAGTTGATTTCTATAATATAACACCTGATTTTTGTATAAAATTTGAGGTAAATTAGATAATTAGTTTTTTCAGTAATAATGTTTTAATATTTCACTAGGTCATCATCTTGTTGCGCCATATTGGATTCTTATCAAAATATTACCAGGTCATCCCCATATGACCATTAATTTTTGACCAAAATTTGAAATCGATCGGATAAGTAATTGCTAAGTAATGCCGCGAACTGACAGACAAACAGACAGACCGAGGGATTTGATAAAACATAATACTGCATTTTGGAACACTAAAACATGAATATATGTAGGAAGGCGATATTTTCACGATTACAAGCATTTTATTTGGCCATCATTTTGTGCGGCATCTTAATTTGCACCACAATTATAACCGGTCCATCTCTATACCACAATTAATTATTGCACACAATTGGAGTAGTTTTTTCAGGCAGAATGTTTAAATATTTTATTAAGCCGCCATTTTCTTTCGTCGTCTTGAATTCGCACCAAAATCGTATCAGTATATTCCTACATAGTACCTGATTCTTGTACCGAATTTAAGATAAATTGGATAAGTGGTCCCTTAGTAATTTTTTTTAACATTTCATTAGGCCGCTATTTTGGTTCGCCATATTGGATTTTTACCAAAATGTTACCAGGTAATCCCCATAACGGATAGTAGTTTTTTGCCCTGAATAGATAAACCGACAGACAGATAGTCAGAACGACGAAATTGAGAAAAGAGGTTTTTCGGCATCTATGGACCCAGAAACGTAAAAATCCGAAAAAATCATTGAAGGTGATTTTTTCGCTATTACAGTATTTCTCTTTTACGAGGGAAGTAAATATCCATTTTGTTTTTAGGAAAGGATCTTAATAAACATAATATGCATTCAAAATGATTTGAAATATCTGTGATACATTCTCCCAGGAGCATCCATGATATGGTTTTAAAACCTGTTGAATATTTTTCCGAAAAATTTCTAAAATAAAAATGTAATTGCCATTTTTGACAACATTAATTTCAGGACTGCCAAGTGAATTATTCTTCAAGAGTTTATTGCTATACAAAATATGTGGATGGGTTACAAAACATTATATAACTACTTAAATTTTAGACACAGGCTCGGGGGGTGGGAGGTATAATCGCTAAACCCTTCTCCGTGGTATCTAGGCACCACATTTCAGAAAGCTTAACAATAAGTTGCCTTTTTGTTTCACATATTTTCTTCTTTTGCATTTTGAGATAAGAAATTATTTTTATAATAGTTATAGATTTTTTTATGGAATGATTTCTTCTTTTGCGGAGTTATGTAGTCAGTAGACAAAATCTTCGTCAAAATTAA
Organism: Kuschelorhynchus macadamiae; assembly: GCA_030620095.1. Classification (NCBI taxonomy): domain Eukaryota; kingdom Metazoa; phylum Arthropoda; class Insecta; order Coleoptera; family Curculionidae; genus Kuschelorhynchus; species Kuschelorhynchus macadamiae. The sequence continues at coordinate 97,493 of JAUTXW010004990.1, read as the reverse complement.
GGCGGATTGTTAGGATACTGAAATAAAAACCGAATACAGCAACATAAAGGAAATCAACTTGTACTAAAAGTTTTAACCACCATGAGTCGGGCCGTTTGGATTACAGCCTGTTGAAATTTAGGTTTAGAGTATAAAGTTTTATATTTCTTTAGTTAATATTAAAAACATAATAAGGTAGCTGAGTGGTACCTTTCCGTGCTATTCTGCATATTAAAATTTATTATATTGATGTGGGTGAGCGACCGACCAGCTTCACTACAGTCTCATTACAGCAAAGCTGAAAATCGGTAAATTGCCTTTCATCTAAAACTTCCTTCGTAACGCACATATAACACAGCTTACACATTTATATAGTTATTTGGTAATAAATAGTTAATTTAATTAATATGTTTTACTTTTTTAGAGGAAGAGGAAGTTTCATTTCCAAATAAATTTGTGTATATATAAGCTATGTTTTTTGTATATCGTGAATTCGTTAATAGTCATTTTCGAGGTAATGGCTAATTGAGCAATTTTTAAAAAATATAAATATTCAAAAATATAAATGTATAAAAATATAAATATACAATATATAATAAAATAATTTTTTTTTTATATTCTATGGTTTTTACTACATTTTTATATTCTGTTATTAAAGTCATTATTCTCTGTTTTATTTACATATCTAACAATCATTCAGATTCACAACTTTTCTGTTAAGATCCAAAACACACAAATATTGATTCACTGCCATACCATTATAAATAAAAACACTGCTTAGACACTTCCAGTATACCATTTTTTAAAATTTTGTTTTTATTTGTTGTTAATTTATTTTATTCTTTTTATTATTTTTTATTTTTCAAAATGTATAAAAAATCAATTATGGAGTATATTATTTCCTTCCATAGAAAGTAGGTTTTTGCCCTAAGAAATGGATTTTGTAAATATTTTATTAGGCTGCCATTTTGTTTTGTCATATAACGGTGACGAAATTTTCCCAATTTGCCTCTATGTCACACTTGATATTTATGCAAAATATGAGTTAAATTAAATAAGTAGTTTTTTAGTAATCATTTTTTAACATTTTACTAAGCTTTACTAAAGCATTTTGTTTCGCCATATTGAATTTTTGACTAAAATTTGAAGTCAATCCCGTTAGTAGTTTGTTTTCCCTATCAATGCCCACTTTACAACGAGCAACAGTTTAACATATTTTGGTTATAACGCATTTTAGATACGAAATGTATAACTGGGTAATAAAGCAACGAACTGAATAGAACAATAAGCGCAATGTTGCAATTCATTGTCGATAAATATACGATTAATTAACTAATTCACATTAACTGTGATTTATTTAAATTGGTTGCTTGTAATGCCTGACCACGATAATGTGCTTAATTTTAGTGGTTTTAAAACAGGGGGCTATTTGATCAATAATAATAATAATTCAGTGCTTGAAAATAATGCCTTCAAATTGTACTACGAGCGGGCAATTATCACCGACAGACGGGTGACGAATATTCATCCTGATGTGGTACTGTTAAATAAGGAAACAAGGACAGCTTATTTGTTAGATGTCGCTGTACCTAACAATAACATGTTGGATAAATATAAAGAGAAAAAGGCCAAATATACGGAGCTGGCCATCGAGATACCGATCATCGTATCATCAACTGGACTAGTTCCAAAAATGCTAGCACAGAAAATTATAGGACTGCATACTAACTCCTTCATCGACATCCAGAAGGCAGTTCTGCTTAGTACTTGCCACATAGTGAGAAAATGTTTACAGGACAACACATAGAACTAATAGAAACCAGCCCATTCCTTTTGATGCATAATAATAAACATCTTTATTTGTACATTATAGGTAAGATAGACTTAATATAAAAAACATTAAAACATTGAATGTACAAAATGGCGAGTTTGTGTTTAGTAGTGTTTAAAGCCCAACCCACTCCTCAGCTCACCAACTAAGTTTTAAATAATAATTCATAACACCTTTAACCTAATGCTAAAAATACGAGTAATGTATAACATTAATATAAATCGATTTAATTAATTTACGGAATACTCATGTGGGCAAAGTTTAAAACAGGAGAAATAAAATAATTATTTTTTATAAAGAAACTGTCAACTTGCTCTGCATAAACTTACGAAATCTCCTCTGTGACACTTGAATGATGTTATTCGGAAGATCTATTTCTTCTATTTCACACTTAAGCAACTTTTGAAGTCAATCGAGCAAACTGACAGGCAGACATACAGACAAACGGACCAGAAGGAATTGAGAAAACATATTTTTTTATTTCTAAGGACGCTAAAATGTGAATATATGCAAAACATGAGAGACGGATTGTTTTCACGATTACAAACATTTTATTTTGCGGCCATTTGAATTCGTAACACAATTTTACCAATTAATTATTGCACACAATTTGAAATCAATAATTCATTAAGTAGTTTTTTATTCTGAATTTTTAAATATTTTATTAAGACGCCATTTTACTTCGCCATCTTGGATTCGTACGAAAATTGTACCAGTTGATTTTTACATAATACTTGATTTCTGTGTAAAATATATGGTAAATTGTCCAAGTAGTTTTTTAGGCTGCCGTTTTATTTTACCATATTGGATTTTTGTCATGTCATCTCCATATGACCTTTAATTTTTGACCAAAATTGAAATCAATCTGGTAAGTAGTTTTTTAGCTACATCGCGATAAGATATACATACAGACAGACAAACCTATAGACAGACAGATCTACGGAATTGGAAAAACATGTTTTTCGGCATCTAGGGACCCTGATTTCAAAACCCATTTTTTTTTGGAGTAATTTTCACAATAAAATTAATCCTCCTTAGCCCTATTTTTTTAAATAACGTGTCCTAAAAGACTCGAGACAAACAAAAGCGAACATGTTTATAAATTCTTATGCTATATATCCGAAAACCTTTATCTTTTTTTTTTCTCAAAATAACATTAAGGATACTGACGTTAAGCGACAAAGGAAAGCTGTTACACTTGATTGTAATATAAATAAAGGGATCTAAAGCGGATTCAAATTGAATTTTTCTCAGGATCAAGAGAAAAAATGATGGAATAATTGCTGAGTTGATATATAAATTCAAATTTTTACGATACGTTATTTGGATTAGATACGAGAAATTTAAAACAAGTAAGAAACATTTCAAATCTACTTGTTTACAAAGGGTAACAAAAATATAACTTTATTACAATAAATTTTGGGCCAAAGATATATAAATGCATTACATAAAGAATAGAAATAGTCAATTTAAAATAAATCAGTTAAAAAGCACTGAAAAGTAAAAAAAAAATATTTTTAAAATATTTGTTCCATGAATTTCAGTTTCATTATTATCCATTTATTAGTTTGAAGCCGACATTGCAATTCACATATTTAAAAAAAAGTGTTTTTGCTTATTACTTCCTTCGTAAAAGGACTGTATTTTAATCGTGAAAAAATCACCCTCCGAGATTTTTTCAAATCTTCACGTTTGAGCGTCCCTAGACGACGAAAAACATGTTTTCTCAAATCCGTCGGTCTGTGTGACTGACTGTCTGTTCGCGGCGTAGCTAAAAACTACTTACCCGAAAGTGGAATCATTTTGGTAAAAATTCAATATGGCGAAGTGGCCTAGTGAAAAGTTAAAAAAATTATTATCAAAAAACTAATCATCCAATTTATCTCAAATTTTGCAAAAACAGCAAGTATTATGTTGGAATCAACTGGTAACATTTTGATACGAATCCAAGATGGCGGAACAAAATGGCGGTTTAATAGAATATTTAAACATTCAGTCTGAAAAAACTGCTTAATGGTTTGATTTCAAATTGTGTGCCATAACTAATTGTAGTGTGGGGATCAACTAGTAAAATTGTGGAACTAATTCAAGATGGCCGAACAAAATGGCGGCCAAATAAAATCGTGAAAAAATAACTCTCTCAGGTATTACACATTTTTACGTTTTAGCGTTGCCAGATGCCAAAAAATATGTTTTATCAATTCCGTTGGTCCGTTTGTAGGTGTGTCGGTCTGTCTGACTGCCTATCTGTCTGCTGTTAGTTCGCGGCATAGCTTAAATTCTACTTACCCGATACACTTCAAATTTTGGTCGAAAATTAAGGGTCATTTGGGGATGATCTGGAAATATTTTGGTAAAAATCCAATATGGCGAAGCAAAATGGCGGCCTAGTGAAATGCTAAATAAATTATTATTAAAAACTACTCATCTAATTGATCTCAGATTTTGTAAAAACATTAAATATTATATACTGTGACTATGTACTGAAATAAACTGGGTCACACTTCACTATTCCCAACAAATGGAAAAAAAATAGTCAGAAAGTTCCGGGTAAAGGAAATTTACCGATTTTTAGTTTTTGTCGGTTTCATTTTTTCATTCAAAAACTGTTTACTCCTATAATTTTTATTTTTTTTATTTTTGTTTTCAATCTTTTTGTTTTTATTTTAATTCGATTTATTTTTATGCTATATTTTATTTTATATTTATTTGAATTTTTTATAAAATAATAGGTACTTATGCTTATTTTTGTAGATTTTGCATGATTTTTAGATATACCAACGGCCATTAAAATTCTTGAGGTTTTACGATTTTTTAAAATGAATTTTAAGGGGACAGTGCAACAATTTTCTTCAAGTTCAAGGCCGTAACTATCTTATGACAAGCGCTACCAATTTCAAATTTTACAGTGGTGTATGATTGGTTATGAGGAAGATCTTTGCTCAAAAAACAATTGAATATTGTTTCCATTTTAACTGGAAATGCTATTAATTTAAATCGCTTTAATGGAACACTCGGTATATTGTTTTATTTTTGAATTTTACACAAAATTCCAACTATAAAATATGTATCATATCCTATCTGAATTATTGACCGTTTTCGAGAAAAAGTCGTATAGAACTTCCAAAATATCAATTAATAATTCCGTTTTTTGAAAAAACAATTAAAGATAAATACAATTAAATACTATAAATAGTGTTTGTTGTGTAATTTGCATTTAATGTGACAGAATACTTCCGGTTTACCCTGAAATGGACCAAAAAATCAGTTTCAAATGGTATTTTCTCGTTTTATTTTAAGGGGATGACCTGTAAGACATTTTTAAATATTTTTCATGTTTAATACCCTCTACCCATACCAAATTCTTTTCGAGATATTTCCATTTAGAATGTACGAATACATTTTTATAATTTAAAATTATGAAAACGATAAAATATTCCATTTCTGATCTAAGGTGGCTTCGAAACAATTAAAAAGACATGGCTGTCGTTATTATATGCCGATCGTTCGTTTGACAAATGGATCTTATTAATAGGATTTCAAGGGCGATAGAGAAAATAGGTCCAAGGCAAATAGAACATGTTTTAGAAGAATTTTAGAATAAATTCGAATGTGCCATGCAGTAACGGACAACGTTTTGAAGATTCTATTTATGTATGATCCATTTTTGTTTTTTATTACTCACATAGCTTTGGTTCAACTGGTATTAAATCCTGTTTTCATGTTTTACAATTGCACAGTCTTTTATTCCGAAATCGATGTTGAACGAAACAAAATAAAAATAATAATAATAATAATTTTGCCCCTTAGAAACTACAAAGTAAAGAAAAGAATGGCAACAGTGGAGTTTCTTTTTTTTCACAGCTACCTTACATCAGAAATGTAATATTTATCGTATATCAGTCTAAATTCTAAAAATGTAATCGCATAAGAAATCATGGTTCTTGGGTTTAGACCGTGTTAAATTGGAATTACTTTCCGACGTTTCGCCTGCTATTGCACGAGGTTTCTTCAGGAGTCTTTACTGCATAAGATCAAAACACTGAATGAGTTCTGGTGAGCCGAGTTCAGGTATTGGTACACCGTGTGTCTACCGGCGCGGGTCACCTTACTCCGGAGTATTTTTACCAAAATATTACCAGGTCAGTCTCATATTTAATTTTTGTCTAAAGTTTGAAGTCGTTCTGATAAGTAGTTTTTAAGCTATACCGCGAAATGAAAGACAGTCAGACAGACAAACTGACAGACGGACCGACGGAATTGATAAAACATATTTTTTGGCATATAGGGACTCTAAAACGTGAAGATATGTAAAACCTGAGAGGGTGATTTACAAACATTTTATTTGGCAGTCATATTGTTTGGCCATCTTGAATTAGTAGCACGATTTTACTAGTTCATCTCTATGTCACAGTTAGTTAAGGCACATAATTTGAAATCAGTTCATTAAGTAGTTTTTCAGGCTGGATTTTTAAATATTGTATTAAACCGCAATTTTGTTCCGCCATTAGAATTTGAAATAAATTGAATAAACAGCGTTTTATTAATATTTTTTTTAACATTTTACTAGACCTCCATCTTGTTTTGCCATATTAGATTTTTACCAAACTGTTACCAGGTCATCCCCATATGACACTTAATTTTAAACTTAAATTTGAAGTCAACAGGGCAAGTAGTTTTTTAGCTATGCTGCGAACAGATAGCCCGATAGACACACAGACAGAGAGATAGACAAACAGGCCGACTCAATAGACAAAAGTCTAGGCATTTAGGGACCCTGAAACGTAAAAATCTGAAAAACTTTCAGAGGATGATTTTTTACGATTACAATACTTCTGTCTTACGAGGGAAGTAAAAGCTATTTTTTCAACAGTTCTTTACGCCTCTTTAAGAGGATACCGGAGTAACTCTAAAATGCGTCGACTTTTCAACGTCGATGAAGAAAATAATGTCCCGAGTAAAAGTATTTTATTTTTCCGTTAAGATTATCGGAATGTCGGTATTTGTATTTTTTTTTCTGTTTAAAAAAAAACTGTATCCGATATTCTATAATAAAATGTAGATACATTGTGTTTCAATTATTTGTGTGAAACTAAATTTGCGACTTCGAAAGCCTTGGGGTGAACTTTTGGTAGGCGACAAATCTCGACATTTTTGCGCTTTTTTGCTGTTTTTGCAATAGTAGCGGATTTCCATCCACCATGTCGCTTGATAGCTAATAAATCAACTCCAGTATTTGCTAATAAAGTTGCCGACGTTCTTCTAAAAGAGTGTCCAGTATACATTTTGAAGTTCTCAAACTTTAGAAATTTCGCAATTTTACTTGGAATTGACGAAAACGTATTTTTCCCGGCAGGCTGGTTTAAGCACTTTCCATTTTGATATCGCATAAAGAAGTGCTGATTAATAGTCGTCATGTGGGATCTCGTATCAATGTACTTTTGAATTATTTTGAAATGACAAACCTGAGTGTCGTCACTTTTTGTCACTGTAAATGTATGTGACATTCCATTTTTGGAGTCAGGAATGATCATAATTATGACTTCTTGACTTATTTTAACATTGTCCGTTTTCATTTCACAGTTCATTAGAACGGCACGCTCCAGCAACTTCCATTACCATTACGACCTTTATCAATAAGTATGTAGCATCGGAGGCTTCAAGCATGAACTTATTCACATCTTCCCTGTTAAACACATTCAATTTTTTGAGTCTATAACCATCATCAAAAGGGTGGACTTCAACATGGAATACTCACACCATAAGCTTGATGAGGACTTCAATATACCACTTTTTTCGTGGAAATACGCCAAAAACAAAGTTTTTGAGACTGCAGTAGCCGTCTTGCTTTGCATCAATTCTTAAAGGATTTATATGCTGCTTCATACCTTTTTTTCGACTTTTCCGGTAGTAGAGACAAACAAGCAATATTCGCTGATTCTTCTATGTCTGAAACATCCATTTTGCCCACACAGAATCAAACAATTCGACTTTTTCAAACTTTTCGCTATGAATTGTCAACTTGACGTTGTTGATAAAATAAAAACTGCTTATGTTGCTCTGGCAACGAATCACGGCTCCCTTCATAATTTAATGAGAATGCTATCGAATGTAATGATAATGAAAATCCAAAAATATATCCAGCATTTTCTTGTAAATATACAATACAGGGTGCGGGAAAAATGTTATATACTATGTAAGTACGTTAACCAGTCTCGAACTTTTTTGCCAGCCCTCGATATCGCTCGGGCGCAAAATTGGTCCTCGACTGGTAAGTGTTACTTACATCCCTTATAGTATAAATAACTATTCTAGAACTACGTGTTCCAACGGTTCACTCATTGAGATCGATAGGAATTGAAAGAGGAAGAAGAAACCACAGAAGCCGAAGAGAACAATGATTTTTCTGAGGGTGTAGCCTAACCTAACCTAGGCCTTTAAAACTTATGAAAACGTGATTATTACAAATACTTATGTTATTACTATATATATATATATATATATATATATATATATATATATATATATATATATATATATATATTATAACGTAAACTCCGGTGTTATAAAAGCCACGTTATAAAGAATTCTTACGTAAGTGCAATAATAAAAGTTTGCACTTACGACCCGTTGGCTAGCTTATACGGTAGTTCGGCTTTGGGGGAGTTCAAAATTTTCAATCCTTTTCTTTGGTGTATGAAGGAGGCAAGTGAAAATTATAAATATGAAAGAAGGGCGCCAACACACGTAAAACAGAACTTACTGCACTGCCTTCATACATCCCTTACCCGTGTGTTCGTAAAGGTACTGAAACAACCAGTAAAACACCATTTAATATTACGATTTGCTTTATTTAAAAAAAATACTTGTTAACGAGAGAATGTAGTTTAAATTGTTTTTAAATAGAAATATGTGTGGTAATTTGAAAAAGATAAATTGATCAATAAAAGGTACTACTGTAATATAAAGTTTTTTAAAAATCTCACCAACTGGCAGGAAAACTGGAGTTACTGGGACCTGGTTGTTGGGCTAGAGGTAAAATTCCAACACCTCTTCGGTAAAGAGGGGGCTCTTTCTTAATGTAGAATTACTGCTTCAACTTCAAAGGTAACCCCAACCTTTAGGGTTATTTGCTTCAACCAATTGTTTCTCGTGAAAAGTACCTCACAATCATGTGGGTGCAAAAATGTTCAAAATGCTTTAAAGGCTATAAAAAGCAAACGTGCACTAAGATGCAAAGTTTTAATAGCAATGTGCTATGTGCTAATAAGTTCAAAGTGCACTAAAATGTGCTATTTGCTATGTGGCCGTTGAGCTGTAAAAAAGAGAAAAAATCCATTGCAGCCTATTGTATAAATTAAAATTAAATGAAAGAACCTTGCTAAATAAATTAAAATAACAATTCTTCAAACTGGCTGTTATTTGACCACTGTTTAACACAAAATTTAAAATAACTATAAAACAGGACCAGCCTTTTTAAAGGTAGTTTTACGGCCACAGTCAAAACGAAATAGAACGAACTCGTTCCAAGACGATTTTCAGCTAAGGTTTAGTAAGGAAAAAAAATGTTTAAAAAAAAGGTAGGAATTTGGCCAAAAAACTAAACTGTTGAAAGTGCTCCATGCAAAACTTGATTTTAATGTCCCTATATTTTGTCTCTTTCCCCCTTATTTATTTGACCAAAATAAAAGATTTTTAAAAAGATAGGCAACTCAGAATACATTATTTATTACAATAAATCTTAACATACATTAAATTTAAATATTAATTTTTGAATAATTTATGCTGTTATTTTTTAATATCTTCCTCTAATCTTTACGTAAGCCTCGTCCTAAATAATTAAATCTTTAAAATGTCAGGTTTTTATAAAAATGAAAGTAAAGTGGTCGGACGGAATCGTATGGTTTTTAGTCATTCATGGAAAAGGCCAAAGCAAGAATTTTAGCGTCGCCGCACACAGTAAAACGTCAAACTTTGTTGTCACTTAACCCAATTTATAAAACGAAAATAAACATGGCTTTTTAAACCAACCATTTGGAGAACTACTTAAATAAATAACACAAACCCTTGCTTAATGAACCCCTGACATGTGTTTACCGGACATTTAACAATATAGGTGACATCTTAAACTACATTTTATCAAAAGGACAAATCATTTAATGAACTGAACGATATTTTAAAAGGCGGCAAACGAAATTGGATGTTTATACCAAATGTTTCTAATTTATTTAGCGTTACCAGGCTACAATGGAAATATTGGAAATATCTTGTTTAGTTTGTATCACAACAGCTCATACCCAACTAGGTTTTTTATAACGGATTTGTTTCTGATCAAAATTATGTGAAGGTAAGATAATAGAAAACTATAGGTGAACGAAAATCTAATAATGAAATTCTTATAAAAACATGGCCCTTTTATATGTGGGCATTAAAGAAAGCTTCAACAACCAGACCCTCAGCATCTGTAAATATAAAACATAAAATGTATATAATATACCAAGCTGTCAGTTATACAATATTAAGTACTTATAATAATGAAAATAGTCAAAGAATCTAAATAACTTCCGAAAACTTAGTTCCTGACACCTTGGTGAATGACAAAAAATAATTAGCAAAATCATAATTAGTTACTGTAAAAATGTAACGTTACAATATATATGTATATATATATATATATATATATATATATATATATATATATATATATATATATATATATATATATATATATATATATATATATATATATATATATATATATATATATATATATATATATATATATATATATATATATATATATATATATATATATATATATATATATATATATATATATATATATATATATATATATATTATATATTTAGATGATAAAAAAAATAAAACAGCGCTTACAAATCACGAAACAGAATATAAACATACTTTTAACTTTCAAGATACTACTATTCTAAATACGGAAATTAATCAAAAAAAGAGAGAGTTTCTGGAAATGTTATACATAAAACGGGAGATCAATGCTATAAATGACAAAACAGACATGAAGAATTTGAGCCAAATATATTATAACGTTATCAAATAACTCTAAAACTGACTTCATATATACATTAAATTAATATAAAAAAAAACAAACTAAATTAGCCCCTTTTCTTCTAAATTCAAAAGTAAATAAACAATATATCACCTTTTAAATAATAAAACAGTTCAAAACAAATCTAATTATCTTTGCTTTTTTAAACTAATATATATAAAAAAACGCCATAGAATTCCTTAACCGACGTTTCACATGAATGCATTCTGCCAGTTAAAGCAGTGTCGCTCGAAGATAGACATACTCGTAGCAATTAATATTATAGTAATTTTAATCTGTATGACGTTCTTTTCAATGTTTTTAAATGTGCTGTTTTTGAGTGTTGTATGGAAAACATGCTGTTTTTAAATGTTGCATAAGGATGAATTCTGAAAGATCCTTCTTATGGTAAGTCATCTAAAATGTTAAAATAATATTATTAATAATTTGTCCATACAATTTATAATAGTCTTTTAAGAAAAATATCTTATCTCGGTTTTCTATTGTTACAGACACACAAAAAAAATACTGATGAAGACCAACCATAAATGGTCGAAACGTCTATAAAAATGTAACAAAAATGAAATTAAATTTGTTTTAATTTTATTCCTACTATCGAACCAAAATACCCAAGAAAACAAAATTAGAATATATATATTTATATATATATATATATATATATATATATATATATATATATATATATATATACCGGGTGTCAACGATATCGTTTTACATGATGCCATTCAATTGCTTTTTAGGTTAGGATTTTTTTATTTGAGTTAACGAAATATGGTATTGAGACTTTAAAATTTTTCTGGCGCTTTCATGGGACGTATTGCACTGTTTGCCTAATTCACGAAGGGAAGCTGTACGGTCATACTCGATGTACGCTAAAACGTTTGTTTCCACTTCTTCGCTTACTACGAAACCATCATTGCCATTAGCATGGACACCACCATTATTTTCATTTTTTAAATGTTGTACTAGCCAAGGATAATATGCATGTGAAGAAGCGTCACGATTCGGAAAGCGTTCCTGGTATAATCTCTCTGTGTCCCTTGAATTTTTGCGACATTCCCCATAAATGTCAATTTGATGTTCTCTTGAATAAACCATAATATTTATTTTTAAAACTAACTAGAACCACTTCTCAGTGTACAAATGTAACGAAAGTTATCAGAAATGTCGATACAAAACAGTACCTTTGGTACTCTGATTAAATCTAATGAAAATTATAATGGCATCCCTATGCAATTGTTTCCAAGACCTACTTATCTTAGTTAAGTCATCTTTCATGTTACTGCACCGTATCTACTGGTAAAATAAAATTAATACTACTTGTGATTTTTTCTCTCTTTCCTAAAATAAGACAACAGTCACAAAATGTCAAAATAATACAAAATTACTTATCAATAAACAATAAAACATATTCCAGGATTTTCTGATTAATAATATGTGTGTGTTTGTTTCATGTTATGTATTAGGAAAAATGTGTATCGGCAAGGTTTTGTCAATTTTTTCTGAAACAAAAAGCAAAAATACGGCTTGTTATGCGGTTTCGTGTAGCTAATAAGATATACTTTAATACTAATATTTAATAAATACAACTTTCTATTTAAAATCTTTGAGAAAATTTAAGAAAGAAAAAATTAAACTTACCCCATTTTGTGATAAATTAAAAATTTGATTTTAAATTTGATTAAAATCCATTGAAAACCCCATTTTGTTTAATATTTTAATAATTTGTTAAACAAAATTTCATCGGTATCGGGAAACGACCGCCTTATTGAATTTTGAAAAAGCGCTTCCTGGTCCGCCATTTTGAAAAAAAAATATAACTTGTGATATGTCATTGAAAAGGTAATTCTAAGCTCTATCAAACTATGTAAAATAATATACAGGGTTCTATTTGAAATTCTTAACTTGGTTCTGATATCGGAAAAATTGGCAGTAATATTCAATTGTTTTTTCATGAAAAATATGTGTCTTAATACCATATTTCGTTAACCCAAATATAAATATCCTTACCTAAAAAGCAAATGAATGGCATCGTGTAAAACGATATCGTTGACACCCGGTATATATATATATATATATATATATATATATATATATATATATATATATATATAAATATACTTACTTACTTTTATTTTTGTAATATACACCTTGTAATTACCATCACTTTTTTCAAAAATAAACCGACTTTTTTCTAGCTTTTACCATTTTTTCCTGAAAACCTCTAAACTATATATTTACATATTATAGGTATGTTTATTAATTCCTAGATTAATAATTCCACAACATAAGTATAGTTTATTCATCATTAAAAATATGTAATGGGCACCATATATCATCACATAAAAGTCAAAATAAACAAAAACAGGCATTTTATGATTTTTTGGTAAATTTCGTCAAATCTTAAAGTCCTGTAAGAAAAGGTTAAATTCCTAACAGTAACTTTTTCTGTAGAATGCGTACTTTACGAGTTACAAGCCAAAACCTGAAATAAGTGCCAAAATTTCGAGGTTTTTTGCAAACTAAAAGAGCTTTCGAGGTCTCAAAGTTAGTTTCACGCTGCCCCTATTATATCAACCATCCTAAACAAATCTTTTATCGTAATTAATGTAAGCTGGAATATACTGGGCTATATTTTCAAATTTTAAAGCAGTTTTTATCAGGGCGACTTGTTTCCGAAGACTACTAAGAAGCACTACTTACAAATAATTAGCATTGCTGTCGTTTTTTCTTCATTCGCTAGGTCTACACGTCTCTAGGAATGAATAAACTTAGGATTATCAAGAAAAGGAAAGAAGATTACAAGGGACGCATTAAAGCCTTGAGCTGTGAGTCTAATTTATCAGCATCTCTCATTATCAAGATACTTTTAAAATTCAGAGGTGAAACATAATATTTTCTTTCATATATATAAATATTAAAACTCACGTCCACTATTAGTATTTGATTCTCCATTCGTTTGTATTATTGCCTGCGAGACTAAAAATAATCCACAATCCTCTTATCCAGAAAAACTTAATTAAAGGTCTGCGTTATTAAGTAAATAAATTTGACGTTTAAGAGCCCTCGTGATTAATACCTCTGTTATTTGATATGACCATTATAAACATGCTAGCTATACCGTTTCAGATGTGCTTAAATAAATCATCTCACTTATTGATTCCTTTTTTTTTCGTGTTGTGGGAATTTTTATTGTGTCATTTATTTTTATAATATCCTTTAATTTTGTAAAATATTATTGATTAGCTTTCAGATATAAATTTATTACTTTTAACAGGCTGACTGGAAACATAAAAAAATACCCTATGAACATGGGTAAAGAAACGCTTCCTTTTCAAGAAAAAACGGGTTAAAATTTTAAACATGTTTTATTTTTTGATGTGTGTTCTACACGCTAATGAAATCATAACTGCTCTCGAGAAGAGATATTTTACCTGGGAGAAATGAAATGAGTTAAGCCTTACATCTTCTATATATTTATTTAAAAATTACTGCCTATGAATTTCGACGCTAGACCTGTAAACAAGGAATAAATTTTATTTAGTAATAAAATAATTTTGGAGTATTTTGGGACTAGAAGCTAACCTAAAAACCAGAAAAAACTGCTTATTAGATTAATTTCAAAATGTGTGCAAGCATTATGTGTCATGTAAAGATAAACTGGTGAAGTTGTGGTATGAATTTTAGATGGCGGGGCAAAATAGCGGCAAAATAAAGTTTTAAAAAAATTTAGGTAAAAAAAATCTTATTCAATTGACTTTAATTTTTGTGATACAGGAATAAACTGGTACTAATTCAACATGGCGTAGCAAAATGGCGGTGTGTGTCAGTGTAAAGACTACTTACTGAATTTATTTTAAATTACGCCCAAAAATCAAGTGTGACCTGTGTAGAAACTGCTGCCACTTTTGGCATGCATTGTCAGTCTCACCAACTTCAAAATGTTCAACAGTAAATATGTTTTTTAAATATAGTGTACAAAAAAGTATAAAATACTCGTTTTATAAAACTTTTAATCTTACTCTCTCTACAAAATCAAATGTTATGAAACTAGTGTTCTAATATACTATTTTACTACATTAAAAATTTAAATTGGGGCGGCAACATGATGGACGAATTTTATCATTTTGTAGATTTGGCGGAAAATCGATTCCTCAAGAATTTTAAGAGTGCAAATCGTATATAGTCAAAAATAGCATTTAAAAATTCGAATTGGGTAGCAGATGCTACTATTTGTACAGATATACTTGAAAATTGAATTCTGGTAATTTTCAAAAGAGCAAATTTAAAATTTTTAGACAACATTAAAAAATCTAAAATGGCGGCGGTAACACGGCAAACGAATTTTCTCATTTGTACAGATTCGACTGAAAATCAGTATCTGGAGCTATTTTTGTGTACAAATGATACATTTTAAGTATTTTCATGACTAAGGCTCAATCACACGACCTTCGACCTTCAGGTTAAATTGGTTTACAGATTTTTTTTATCTATTACCTGGCAATTCTAGTCGTTTTCTTAAATCATAATTTTTGTTTTATATTTTAAAACAAGTAGACATCAATCACGCTACTGGCAACACTGCGCTAAATATTGTTGCGTACATGCTAATATTATGATCAAACGGCGATTCGAGCAACTGACGTAGTGAATTTATAAAACTACCTGATGGAGTGTCTACTTGGAGTAATATTGGTCTTTGGAAATAGTGGATAGTATATGTATATATGTATATATATATATATATATATATATATATATATATATATATATATATATATATATACAGGGTATACTAAATTTGTATCTCACCACTGGGAATTCGAAAACCGTAAGAGATACAGAGTTGGATCAATGGGGGCAAAGTTGCGTAATTTAGGTGTCATTAATATACCGTCGAGAAATGTTTAAGGTTCCGACTACTTCCGAAGATATTCGTCAAAAAACGAAAATTGGCGTTTTCGTTTTTAATGTTTTCTAACTATGTTTGTTATGTTTTGTCCCCTACAAGATGGTGTAGTCAGTATTTAAAAACGACTTTTCATCTTCGAGACACCATCATCAACTTCATTTTTTTGAATACGGACCTGGATTTGTATTGCAAATTTTAAATCACTGTTTATTCTGTGTCTAAGTGCTATCTAAGGGTTTCTAGAATGCAATGTTTCGACACTAAAATGTACATCACTAGTTACTTTTTGCGGAAATCGTAACGTAATCGTTTTATTTTACAACAAAAAGAAGTTCATAATCCTAGTTCACATCCCTTATATGGCAAGACACCACCTTTTAAATATATAAAAAAATTTTAGGATATAAATATGATATTTAGCAGTAGCAGCTATTATAACTGAAACATCGTTTGTAAAGGCCTACAGAGGTCGATAAGTTAAAAATAATACTACGTTAAGCCATATTATTTATTGGTTGCTTTGTAAATACCGAGGTAAATACCCAAGGCATGGCATGCGTACAGCCGGCGCCACACAAAGTATTTGGAAAATACTCAAATATTGTCGTATTTCCCTACTGTAAGACAGACACGAATAACAGTCCATAAGACACCTAATCCACATATTCATCTATTGGCCAAATATAACAATTTTCTGTCAAGGGGGCCATGACTGCCATGATGAGTCTGAAAACAACCAATGATAGGACATATTTAAACGTCAAATTTTATAGTGTTTTCCAGTTTATGGGTGAAATTCAGCTAGAGCTGTCTGGACGGTCGTGGTTCAGCCTTTTCCCGAAGTATTTAACTAGTCTTAAATGATGTGGAGTAGGATTATGAACTACCTACAACCTTTTGTTGCAAAATAACTAAAGATTATTATTTCCGCAAAAATTAACTGGCGATGTGCATTTTAGGGTTGAAAAGTCATATTTTTTGAAAGCCTTAGATAGCCCTTAGACACAAAATATACTAGTGACTTAAAATTTGCAATAAAAAATCCAGGTCCGTATTTAAAAAAATAAATTTGATGAGAGTGCCTCGAAGACAAAACGTCCCATTACAAATCTGATGGCACCTTTTTGTACAGGACAAAAAGTGGTTGTGGTTTTTTTACTTTATTTTTCCAAATATAGTCAAAAAAAATTAAAAATGCAATTTTCCCTTTTTTACAAATATCTTCGGAAATAGTCGTAACTTTACAACGGCATATTAATAACACCTAAATTGCGCAATTTTGCCACCATTTAACTAACTCTGTGTTCATTCCGGATGTACATCCGTACTCTCGTTCTGAAAAGAACAATTTTGCTTACGTTTCGCCAAAATCGTATTTGGCATTTTCGAATCTTTCGGTTTTGCGCCCGATTGAAGACTTTAAGTCATACTAGAGAACCATTTTATGTTGCCATACTGGATTTTTACCAACATCTTACCAGGTCATCCCCAAATGACTCTTAATTTTTGACCAAAATTTGAAATCAATCGAATAAGTAGTTTTTTAGCTATGGTGCAAACAGACAAACCTACATACATAACATTTAAATACTCCCAGATACTGATATTTAGTCAAATCTGCATAAATGACAAAATGTCCACTAAGGGACATCCCGAAGAGAAAATATAGGTGGGGTAATAAAGAAAATCCAACTCAGAATTAAAAAAAAGTTATTTGCCAATTCAACCAAAACTTATTCATTTTTTGTTTTCCCCTACTTACGGAAACTAATTTGCCAACTTGAAAATGTTTGGGGGTAGCTCCCTCTCCTCAAGCTCCCATACTTGCGTCCCTGTGTTCACTATGTTGGTGTCACCATTTTGAAAATTAAAATGTTGAATGAAAATTCCGATACCGCATCTCAGTTATATCGAATCGCTATCTTGATTTTTTTATATATCTAAGTATCAAATTGTATTATCGTGCGAATTGTGTATGCATGCCAATTTAATTGATTATGTGGAAGTGGGTGAGAAATCCACATTTATTTAACCAGACAAACACACAAAGAAGTGAAGCTAAAAAAAATAGTGAAAAAAGTTTGTACGTTTTACCAGTCGATTTTTCATTTCCTATACTTTTCGATCAATGATACCATATAAAACTTTCATTATTCCACCTTAAAGAATCCTTCGACTAATAACGAAGGAAAACATGAAAGAAGCGAGAACAAACTCATACAATACATAAAAACATTTTTGCTGGTTCGTTAGGAAATATTTCTTGTGGGCGAAAAAAAAAGTGCAATTTATCAGGGGAACAAACCAAATTTGCATTTTAAATGCAATCTATTGTGTATTGAGTAACTCTGGTTCGAGCGGCTGTTTTTAAAACAATTTACATGCATATGTAGTATATGTTTGTATGGATCAAGTTTTATTTTAATTGTTATTTAGTTGTTTTTTTTTAACAGTGAACCAAATATTATTTAGATACAGAATTGTTAATGTAAAATATTAATTTGTTATTGCTCTTAAAATGATTTATGAATCTAATTCTGTATTTACAGTTACGTGTAAATTATACCGCTAAGCTCTCGTCCTTGGGTAAACCTAAGAATAACTTTAACATAGTGATTAACTTTTTTAAATACTATTTGATAAAAAAAATAATCTATATTGTAGATGTGTAAATAATTGTTTTCTTTAAATCTGTTTTCCGCCTCAACTATTCAGTATATAAGTAAATTTTTTGTATTACAAACAAGTTTATCGCCAATTTTCAGCTATTGCGAAATACTTGTAGTGCATGCAATAATTTCACTTATTTCAAAGCGCGCCCCCGCCAGTTATGCCACTACCTGATCTTGCGAGTGTGTACTGACTCATGTATATCTTAAGTACTAAATCGTATTGAAATATGGGCCATTACAAAATTCTTACGCAATAGTAATGGATATGGATAACCATATCCAAAAAGATAATAGGATAGGTGTCCATCAAAAATATAGTAAAAAAAATATAGTTATAATACATTGGTATAAGATCTATTGTTTAAACTCAATAGAAGAATACTTCCCTTTTCTGAGGGAAGTAAAAATTGCATTATTTTTATGAAGATTTCCTGTATTGCTATACAGGGTGTTAAAAACGTACGTTGCCAAATGTTAATGCACGATTCTTTGCATAATTTTAAGAGAAAAAAATGCATGTAAATATAGGGCCAAAAATGAGTAGTTTTCAAGATACAAAGTATTAAAATTGTATAAGAAAAAATGGTTTTTCTATCATAACTTCTATATCACTGTAGATATTTTTATCAAATTTGGTGTAAATTTTTACCCCTTAAAGGACAGTTTTTGATGCAGAAGTTTCCTTATAATTTCTAATAGTGGAGTTCGTATAAGGTTTGGACTGAATATTTTTTAAGAAAAAAATGGTACGCCACTGCTTTTTCTGAAGGCAAAAATTATTTTTGAAATCCCGATTTAATTTAGAGCAAATTTAATTCCTAGACTTACTTTCGCACGACGCATGGTTTTCGAATAAAAAACCATTTTCATGCATGTACTGCAATTCTAATGCAATTTTTCAATGGTAATTTTATATAAAATCCGCTTCTTCGCGAAAGTTGGCACGTGTAATGCTGTGACTAGTACCCACAAAAATAAATAATTATAATGCGGAATAATCTACTGGGTGATTTTTTTTTCAGGGTCATGTCCCCGTTTAACTTCAGCACTTTTTTGCAACGACACATATGATTTCCCATTACCGTTTACACTAGTCAAAAAAACCTAAAGTGGCAAGTGGGAGTTGCTAAATGAAAGTAATTTATTTGTTTATAACAATAAAATGCGGTTGTCAAACTTTGGTGGTTTGTAAAAGTTTATCTAATTTTCGTTTGGTGAAAATGGTTCAATTCACAAACCGTGAAATGGTAGACATGCACTTCGTGTATGGAATGGCGCACGTATCAAGAAAGTTATCTTGACCATCCGTTATCTAACAGGCAATTTTTTCTTAAGATTCCCTCCAGACCTCGTGAAACGGGTAGTTTTAAGAGGTCTACTCAGGGGCGGCTCGTGGTATTAGAAAGTGGTGACGCACATTTGAAGAAAATTATTTTCAATACGGTTAGATTTCTAAGTTACTCTAGTGATACTCCACTTCGTCAATTGCATAATAAATTTTGAAAAAATATTATTGATATAAAATATATAATTTAAATTGTTAAATTTATAAAATTTTGTTTATATGAAAATCTGTACCTATTACGCACCTATCAAGTATGGTGGGAGTAGAGAGAAAAGGGTTAATCGAAGGATAAAGACATTAAATATATAAATATAAATTTTAAAATTAATAGCAATAACAATAACAAAATAAACTTTTAAAAAAGTCACCTCGGCATCAAATAAAGTATACTATATTCTAAAAATATAAAAAAAAGTTAATTCTAAAGGAAAAACGCGAGTTCTAGTTTTATACCATTATCATGAAAAACAGACAACATTTGATAAGGGTTTGTGCAACTCTCTATCATCGTTGATTTATATCAAATATATTGTATTGGGTAGTCAAATTTTTTAAAGCTCATGAGGAAATTCTTTTGCAAAAATGGAGAATTTGGAAATATTTAGGAGATCAAAGAAATGTAGTTTTTCTATGTCACAAAACCTAACCTCTATTTGATTCGCTATAATATCAAGAATTTCAAAAAAAAACGCCTTAACTGTTGAGTTTTATCTGACATTTCAAATCCTTTACGACGTTTCGAGTGTAAAGCGCCGACATTCAGTTTTTCATAAATTGAATCAAAATAAGTACTGTTACTCCTAAACTCACGAATTTAAGTCAGAGTAGCCTGTAGTAAATTTCATGTTTTAACAACATCTGTATTTTTATTTTGTAAAATAGAAAAAACGACATCGGTTTGATGAAAAATTAATTCAAATGTTTCTAAAAAAATATGTTCTGAGGATCCTCTAAAAAAGTTTTTAAACCTACTGCTTCTCTAATTGATTTTTGATCGAAATTGCGACTATTAATAATGAAAAAAGTAATTTGTCCTTATCGTTAACTGTCAAAACTGCGCGTGAAGTAAAATTCCAACGAGTTGCTACATTAGTAGGTATACGATTTCCTCCAATTTGTTTTAACACTTGGGTCCGCTTTGTAGATTTAAAAAAATATGATGAAAAACCTGAGAGGGTTGAGAAAAATATTTTAACCTGATGAATTCAACTGCACGCATTACTTAAAACCAAATTAAATTAAAGTAACTACATGTGCATAGCAATGAGTAAACAATGCTTGTGGTGCTATAGATTTAATTTTTGTCTATAAACTGTTTATTTCTCCCGATATTGCTCAAGCCCCATCACATGTTTGAGCCACTAATTTCGAATGCAACTCAAATTTTGCGAATTTGGTGGATAAAAATTGAAATAAATCTTGCGCAGAACGCCCAAAACTTACCATTTATAACGTAACGAAAAATGACGGATAATTATGAATGGCAGCTTATGTCAATAGTTTTATCAACTTGCCAGGAAAAAAACAAAGAATCTGAAATTTCGTCCTCAATTTTTTTTACTTACAACATAAGCAACTGAATACCCCACCTATAGCAACAAGACGTTTACTTAGATCTGGAACAGGTCGCTTTACTTCTTTAACTATGTATAATTTATCTTCATAGGAGTGAATTGAAAAACTCTGCTGATTTATTAAAAAAATTACAAGATCACAAGCATTGCGAATATTTACATTTACATTTATAAGTTGTAACGCTGCGTTAGGTCCCGCTAAAACGATTTTTCTATAATGGGTGACTGGAAAATTTAAATCAAATTAAATCCGAAAATCCAGGCACCGCTATTGAAACTGAAAATCACTGAACACTCCACTGTTTATACTTTACTTAGTTAATAGCTAAAATAAATATGCAAACCACATTAATAAATTAAAATTAAGAGAACACTGCAACCTGCAACCGAATCAAAACAATGCGGAAAACGGCAAATGTAACGTACCTACTTCTACTACCTACTTAAAACTAGCCCGAACCACGTGCAGTTTTAATTTTCAACCTGTTATCGACTGTTTGTCCAATCGGAAATCTGCCGCTTATTCCCTTTGAGGCATTAGAGGTATGCCTCAAAAGAATATTTTTATGCGCTAACCCTACTTAAAGCTTAACTCGGCTGGATTACTACGCGCCACCCGATTACACACATATTAGTAATACGCTAGACAAGGAAGCCCGAGACATGCCTCTAACAATAACTCTTCTAAAGAAGAAATGAGACGGACTCACAGAACCCGTCCGATATGACGATTGACGATGCGCGTTTGGATTGAAGTAAGGTAAAAGGCAGGGCCGTATTTTATGGATTTCTCATGAAGCAAAATTATGCTGCAAATGCTTATGGATGCAAATAGTAAAAATGTAATATTGAGATTAAAGAAGTGAATAAGAAGTAATATAAATGATATAATCGATTAACACATAATTTTCCAAAGTAATTGGTGAGGCATTGCCTCACCTGCGTCATGAGACAAGCCGCCCCGGGGTCTACTGCACTTATAGATAGTTCAGATAGAGGAGGTTGTCCTAAATGCAATTGAAGAAAACTCAGAAACTATTACGAGAAAAATTGCGACCGAATTAAGCGTTAGTATGGCAAAATTTAAAAGATCAACAACTTTACCCATGTCATTTGCAACGTGTCCAAGCTCTTTTGTTAAGGAATTTTCCGCTAAGAGTGGATTTTTCTAGATGGATACAAAATAAGTTAGTGCAAAATCCAAGGTTTTTATCCTAGGTGTTGTTTACTGACGGGACATGTTTTTCCCGTAACTCAGTTTTCAAAACAATCATGTGTGGGCCGATGATAATCTTCACGCCATAATTGAAAACCATTTCCAAGAGCAGTTTGGATTGGAGTTGCAGGGGATTTGCTTATCGGGCCTCACATTCTGCGCGGCAGGCTTACTGGTGAGCAATACAGATAATTTGCTGAGCATGTTTTACCCGAACTTTTGGAAAATGTCCCACTAAGGCAAATACGTGGTGGTACTATGTGGTTAATGCATGACGATGCTGCACCGCACTTCAGCTTAACACGTCAGTACCTAGATAAAAATTATATCGATCGCGGGCGTACTGGACGTACAAACGCATGTATTGAAGTCGGTGGAGGCTATTTCCAGCAGTTGCTGCCGCATGCACAAACATTTGCCTTTGATGGATCTATGATTCGATATGCGTGCTTGTAATCTCTTTTAATACAATCTTTGTATGTCTTGGATCTTCGCTATAATATGTTTCATCATAATTTACGATACTTCTTGTTGGAACATCCTTTAATGAAATCTCCACACAGAGTCTTACTGTCAATTCTCTGTGACAATTCATAAATCTATTCAACCTAGACTGGGCTGCTATTTTTAATCTTCCTTTCTTCGAGGCTCTTATTTTCCAAGTAAATTTTAACCACCTGTGCTGCAACTTTTCCTTCGTGTTTATGTTTTATTTTGCCGCTTAACGTAGATTTAGGTATGCCGTACTTTTCCCAGCCCGTTGTAAGTTCTCCGACGTATGTGTACTGCAAATGTTTCCTACATTCCGAAGTGCATGTCAGCTAACCCCTAACTAAAATCACCAAGAAAGATAAGCTAAAAGTGCAAGTGGTAGGGCTAATACTAATTTAGACCGGCGAACGTCCGACGTAACCACTCATGTTTAAAGTTATGTTATATGATTTGTCGGTACTAGCTGAGCCTTCGTTGCCTATACAAATTGAAATTAATGAATGTGTCGCAATAACATTAGTTTACAAGGAGTTTGCAACAGATTAACGATATACACTGTTTACTTAATTGAGCATTGCTGATTATAAATAAAATCAGCAAAAATCTCGTGCACGTTAAGTTTTTTTAATTAACACAATAAAAACATTCAACATTCGGTCAAGTGCATTACAATGACATCAATTTTGTGGAGATGCAAATCTTCACAATACGGCACGGCACCAGTTTTTATCGTTACCATAAACCTTTCCAATCGTTAGTGCCGTAAAAACCAAGGTTTAATTACGTAACGCCGGAATCCGACGTTGCCACAGTTCGTTTCCTTGTACAAGGAAACTGTATTATTATTAATTATTTATTTGGCTTTAATGTCGGTTTTGTCGACAAACCTAAGCTAAACTAATGCTAACGGGATAGATCCACCTAACATTATAGATCTTATTAAATAAATCCTTGTTTTAATATAGACTCCTAATTTTGTTCAATAGTAGCGCGCTTTCTTTACAACAAATCTAACCTAACCTATAAATAATCCGCATTTTTATTAACTATAAGTTTTCTTAAAAAAAAAAATTAAAAAAAAAATTGGTCCGAGTCAGTACGACGTATTCCAAGAACTTTACCAACTTTCCCCCCGGGATTTACACCAAGAACATAATAAACGCTGTTTTTAATTCACCGAAATAAATCTATATATTAGAAAAAAGCAACGTCGGCATCTGGCAGGCTGTATAGGGTAAAATGGGTTAATTGAATAAATGCCAAATTACGTCACGGTTCTGTCTGACATGACGCTTGGATAAGGTTGGTACTAACAGAAGGTTAACATTTGAATGTTTATTTAATAATTATTTATTTTGAGATGTTTTCTGTATGCAAGTGCATTGAATTATCCTGCAAAATGATTGTAGAGATGGGCATGCTTTTCTTGCTGTGAAGACTTTTAATTTGTCAGAAATTAGCAAGTTAGAAGTAGTCAAATTTCATCGTCGTAACTTGGACATCTCGTCCTATACAATTTAAGGGTACTTTGTAAACTAAATGAGTTATTTGCAAAGGCCACATGATACGACCGCCTCATAGTTTAGTATGTCGGCACATTTTTGAAAATAAGCTTAGCAGGCGGCAGGGAGTAGTTCAGATAACTTCGTGAACAAATTAAAATAGCTGGATTTAAATGTGTTTGTGTGTGTTGTTCGTCAAGAATGGGAAAGGAGGTTACTGTTTTGTTCGTTTTCTTAGTAAAAGTCTTTCGTCATTAGACAGAGACAATAATATTCAGAATTTACGCAATCATGAAACTCAAAAATTATTTGGCCCTATTGTGTAAAATGTAATATTAATTTTTGAATATTAAGGTGTGGGTTGTTATTTTGATGCTTCTCTTTAATGACTACCTATTTATTTGTCAATTTTTCTCTTTGAACGAATACTATTTTTTTACGTTTACTTTACACCACAATAGTTATTAAAAAGAAGAATTATTAACTACTAATCACATTGTATTAGACAAATTTGAAATATGTATTTAAACGTTTAATTATGTTTAATAATTTCAACATACAAAATTAGATTTTTGAAAGATAATACTTAAATTGATTTTTTTCTTAAATAATATTAACCACAATTAATTCTTGCACAAAATTTGAATTCAGTCTATTAAGTAGTTTTTTCCGGCTGAATTTTTAAGTATTTTATCAAGCCGTCATTTTGGATTTTTTATTAATATTTTTTTTAACATTATACTAGGCCACCATTTTGTTTCGCCATATTGGATATTTACCAAAATGCTACAAGGTCATCCACATGTGAACCTTAATTTTTAACCAAATTATGAAGTCAATCGGATAAATAGTTTTTAGCTATGCCGCGGACAGACATACAGACAGGCAGACATCCCTTTTATGAGGGAAGTATTATATATCATGGTAAAAAGAAAGTATTTTAATGGTGAAAAAATCACGCTCCGAGATTTTTTCAAATCTTTATATTCAAGCTCCTTAGATGTCATATTTTCACAATCACGGTCTGTCTGTTTGCAGAATAGCTAAAAAGTATTAACCCGACTGACTTCAAAGGTCACATGGGAACATTTTGTTAAAAACTCAATATGGCCAAACAAAGTGGCGTCCTAGTGAAAATTATTACTAAAAAACTATCCAATTTATTTCAAATTTTGTACAAAAATCAAGTATTACGTAGGCACCAATTGGTAAAATTTTTATTTCAAGATGGCAGAACAGAATAACCCTCCCATGTTTTACATATCTTTACGTTTTAGCGTTCCTAGATGCCAAAAATATGTTTTGTCAATTCCGTCGGTCTATCTGTCTGCCAATTCGCGCATTATCTAAAAAAACTACTTACCCGATTGATTTAAAATTTAGGTTAAAAATTAAGGGTCGTATAGGGATGACTTGGTTATGTCTTGGTAACATTTCAAGATGGCGGAACAAAATGGCGGCTTAGTGAAATGTTAAAAACATGAAGATCAACTGTAACAAAGGAATGAACTGGTAGCATTTTGATACGAATCGAAGTCATCAAAAAACAGTTGCGGCTATTCAGGTGAAGTAGGTGAAGTACTACATCACCAGGAAAAATAAACAAGCAACCATCTAACTACATTTATTATATGTCTCTTAAAATTTTAGCTTTTATATTCATTTATTCACCTAATTGGCAAAAAATAAACTGTACATCTCGAATAAATATTTTACTCGACCGTTGGCGGCATGTCTTTTTAAAACTTTCAATCGAACTTTATTATAACAACTATACCAGTGGCGCAAACCACTTCGACTTTGCTGGAGGTGCTATGTTTAGTTTACGATTTTCTTGCTATGTTACCATGACAACGCGTACGCGATGACGTCGAGCGCATGGAAAAATTGCTGCGGCAGTACACTACACCCACGTGTTTCTCAGGTTAGGGAGGTTGTTTACTTTTATTTTCGCGGATTTCGCTGCAACTGGTGAGTTCCTTTGCGGTTTTCTTGACTGTTTTGTGTGTTGTTATTTACTTATGGTGCTGTTACAACTTTATTTGGTGTCGGGTTTATAATGAATCCGATCACGGATGTGGTTTGCATTTTGTTGGAAACTCCATTTAATCGATGGAAGGAACAAGATCAGAAGGATGTATTAAATGTAGGGCAGCCAAGGTTTGACTTGACAATTTTCGCAAAAAAAGAAATAAAAAAAGTGGCAGAACATGGAAGGTAACTTTCAAATCATACTGGTTTTCGGCGTACAAATGGTTATGTAGTAGTCAAATATTACAAAATTTTTTTTGCTGGCCTTGTTTACTATTTTCCATTAAATATTCAGTGTGGAATAAGGAAAGATTTGCAGCTATGTTAAATATATCAAGGTCTTTGCATAAACATGAAGACTAGGCGGAGCATTTAAAATGCGAATTAATGCTAAAAACATTTGTAAAAAATCAAAGCACTATAGCTTACGCTTTAAAAGAAAATGCTAAACTGTATAAAATATATTTTAACAAAAACGTCCGATTAAATAGACTATTGATGTGCTTGGTAATTGACGCAGTTTTGTACCTTACAAAACAAGAGTTAGCCTTTCGCGGTCATGATGAGAGCAGCAAGTCAATATACAAGGAGAATTTTATTTAACCGCTTTAGGTTTATTAATATCGAGAAGGTCCCAAGAACTAAACGATCATCACGAAAAAATTAAAAATGTTTTTACTGGCTACTCGAAAACTATTCAAAACGAAATAATTGAATGCAGTTCTGATTATTTAAATGATCATGTAAAAAATGAAATAATGAACACAGTTTTTTTTCTGTGCAAGTGGATTACACCACTGATATTACGCAAACCTCCCAGTGCTCCATAATTTTAAGATACCCTAATTCAGAAGGTTCAGTAGTCGAGAGATTCTTAGGATTTTATAATGTCAGCATATATTAATAGGACAATGTTACGATGGCGCAAATATGTTGTCTGAGCATCTAAATGGCCTTCAAAAAAAAATAAAAGAAAAAGACCCACAGGCTGTATTTGTCCATTGTCTTGTGCATCTTCTTAACCTTGTGATGCAGCTAAAAAATATTTCTAATTTTTTTTTGCAAGCCTTAGTGGTATTTCCTTATTTTTTCTTCACTAAGCCAAACAAATATCTGCATCTACGAGGTGCATACCAACAATTACAGAAACTCGTTGGTCTTCAAATTCGAAGTTAGTAAATGTTTGTTCAAGACTGGAATAAATTAAAAGACGTCTTTGAATTTATTACAAACTGTGACAAATCTGATAAAAAATCAATCCGGCTTGCGAAAGGATTTTTAGGCGAGATGAACGATTTTGAATTCACGTTTCTGGCATTAGTGTTTAATGACAATCACGGACATACTATTTGACGTTCTTCAAAAAAATCGCTTGACATTCATTTTTGCACATCCAATATAAAACGTTGTCGTGAGGCGCGGTAAAAAAAGAAACGAACATTTTTTTAATATCATGTTTGATAAAGCAAATTCTAATACAGAAATAAATCATTAAAAACGTGAGCTTGCTAAGCTTTCACCTGAAAAAATTAGGGCTAAGTATAGACTCCTTTTTTATATATTTTAATAGAAATGACACTAAGATTTCAAGACTGTGAAAAACTTTTAGATTTTTATGTTTGGCAAATTTTGCTAAATTTTCCAAATATAGTTTAAATTCTCCGACTGGCCCGTTTGAAAATTTGTTATAGTTATATGGGGAAATATTGTCAAAAAGTCAACGACTTAAAAATGAGCTTGGTCTTATTTTTTCCAATGAGAGTAATTGGAATATATTGCTGCAAGAGCAAGTGAAAAAAATTAATGAAAATAAAGATATTTTTACCGAAGCATATAAACTGTTTTCCCTTATTTCGACAACACCGTCGAGAAGTGCTTCAGTGGAAACAAGATTTTCTTGCCTCAAACGCGCGTGTAAAAACTTATTTAAGAAATACAATATCTCAAGTAAGACTTACTTCTCTAGGCAATATTTCAATTGAAAACGAATTTCTGGAGAAGATTAGGGCAACTCATCTATTTTATGAGGATGTTATAAATAAATTTGCTGCTATGAAGGATAGGAGAATTGATTTAGTATACAAAATTTAAGTAAGTCCTAAAAAAATATTCTACCTCCTTCACATATAAGATCATTCTGGAAAAAAAATTATTGCGATATTTTCTTGCTTCTTTTGCACTTCACTTTTTCACCCGCGAGCCGCCACTGCCAAAAAAGGCAGCGTAATAATTTGTTTAAAATATCAATCTGAAAAAGTACTTATTATAGTACAAATTGAGAATGACGAAACAGAATGGTGACCAAATAAGACGTTTAAAAAATTAACGTAAAAAACCTTCTCATTCAACTGACTTCAAGTTTTGCAGAAAAATTAAATTTGGGATAGGGAAAAATTGGTACGAATTCATAAAATGGCGACCTTAGCAAAATCAATGTAAAAACTGCCTCTTCAATGTATTTTAAATTATGCTCAAAGATTGAGTGTGGCATAGATGGAAACTGGTAAAATATTGGTACCATATCCAAAAATAAAAATATGTGAAAAGATAGTATAGATGTGTTACTAAATGACTATGTGTGGAACTAAATTGGGTCACACTTCACTGTTTCAATTAAAAGGAAAAATTCATAACTAAGGAAATTTACCGTTTTTTTTGTTGAGAAAAAAAAAGAAATGTTGGTGTCAAAAAATATCTACAAATTACGCATCTTTTTCATGCTCTTCAGAAATAAAGGGCGAAAATGCATATTCAAATATACAGTGTGAAAAAAGTATGGACTACCCTTAATAATTTGGTAGTCTGTAGGTTTTATGGAAAATGCTCGAACACACATTCACATTCTGATAACATTTATTTGGTTTTTTATTGACATTTGTTTCACTCAGTAGGTTCCTAGATTTTAGTGCGATTCTATTGTTCTATTTCAAAATGGCGACCGTTCAATTGTACGTGTAACAAAAGTATGGACTACCTCTAATAATTTGGTAGTCTTCAGGTTTTATGGAAAATGCTCGAACACGGTAATTTAGTTTTTTAGTTTCCCACATTCTGATAAAATTTACTAATTTTTTTTGCAACATATAGCATGTGACACATCATTTGAAAGCTCTGGTTTCACTCAGTATGTTCTTAGATTTTAGTTCCATTCGGTCGAACCATTTAAAAATGGCGCTTGCTCAATTATTTGACATTTGTCATATTTTTGAAGATGTCAATAAAAAAACAAATACATTTTATCAGAATGTGGGAAACTAAAAAACTAATATGTCGTATCCACGCATTTTCTATAAAACCTGAAGTTTACTAAATTATTAGGGCTAGTCCATACTTTTTTCCACGCACAATTGAACGGTCGCCATTTTGAAATGGCACAACAGAATCGCACAACTAATTGTTGCAAATGAAAACTTGTGTTTAAAGTATTGACTTAAAATGTTAAAACGCCTTCTTAATTCAATAAATAAAAGCCATGTGTATATTTATAATAATTTATTTAAAAATAATATAAAGTATTTTTTAAACTTATTATCTAGCCCTAAAATCACAGTATTTTATCACAACGTATGTAAAATTTAGGCTGCACAGCAACTGTTCATTCGTCTATATACAAGATTATAAATCTATGTTTTATTTATTATAAAATAAAATGAATTCACAGATAGGTATGTCATGTTATTAACCTAGTGAAAAGAAACAGTGTAATACACAAGATAAACATGCTGATATAAAGTCAAAAATATATATAATCTCAAATATATGTGAATTATGAAATTCGTCTAAAGCAAGACAATACGAAATCAACAGTATTTTTGAAGAAATGTTCAAGTAGAAGTACTGTCAAATTGGAGACTCAGCACGTCTTAGCCTATTGAATTTGCCCTGCTTATTTTGCGAAATTTTTAGTATAAAACATGTATTACACCTATCAAAACTTTTTTGACAGTGCTTAGAAAATTGCATCTAAAAATGTCATAAAAATCCTAAATTTTTCCTCTTCAGTATAAAACAATTGATCGTAGAAAATTTAATAAGGTATGGTTAGGCTTATATGAGCTACATGATTTTTACTACCATAAAGGTATGACACTAGTACTACAAAAATGTACTTTTTAAACACAATTTTTAAATCTAAATTTAAATTTTACTCACTTTTTAGGTTATTTTTTTTAATTTATATTTCCGTAAGTCTAACCTACTAATTTCTTAGATATCAGCCATTAACTGTCGCAGGGGGCTACGGCCAACTACTGAAAAATTAACTTCCTAAAACACTCCTTTCTAAAAGTCCGTCCCTGGGTCCAATGAAGTTTTGTAAATTCTATCTGTGTATACAGTGTATACATTATTTTTGTATCGGATTTTTCACCAGAATCTGTGGTTCTTTTAAAATAAAAAAGTTAATAGTGTTACTGGTTAACCGGGTTAAGCCAAGTTTCATATCGATATGTTAATTACAAAGAAGGTGCCAGGCTGGCTAGTAGTATCGTTGATAGCCGGTATATAAGGAAATCTTGCTTGAGATTAGATAACATACTTTAAATGTTTATTTTAATTATATTAAAAATGTAGTTTAAACAATTACCTATTGATGGTAGTGGTTGGACAATCAAACGTACTCTACACAGAGTTTTAGTTTGCTTCCAATTTAATCTGTTGTTATAAGAAATAAAAATTTTTTACCAAACATCTTACTAATGATCTTTTGTATAGTTGTTCCAAAAAAATCCCAAAAGAACTTTAGTTTGCTAAGTTAAAGTAGTCCTTACTAGGGTTGCCAACCCTCCCGATTTAGGCGGGAGACTCCCGATTTTTCGTCATGCCTCCCGCCGTAAAACTATACTCCCGCTCTTAAACAAAACTCCCGCCCACTCCCGCAAACTCCCGCTTTCCAACAATTTTGGCATTTAGCAGAAGGCAGAAGCAGATTCAGCTAGATGTACTAAAAGTACCTCTTCTTTTTCTTGCATTCTCTTCTTTTTTTTCCGGTTGCATTTGGATTTTTAATATTTAAGACTGGGATTTAAAAAAGCGCCTGAAGCTTGAAATGTACGCTGACAGGATTGACAAATGACATATCAAATATTAGATTGTTTAGATATGGGATTCCCAGAAAGCAATCGTTATTATTATTATTCCCGAATGATGTGTTCCAGGTATTTGTGAGCGTCTGTGTTTAATTTTTTTTTGCGAATAGTTTTGTAGTGAAAGGTGAAAATGTTTTCATCAGATAGTAGTACATCTGATGATATTGATTGGGTCGGCCAGTGCCAGAATGAGATTGATTGTGATGATGATGAAATTTCCCATAAAGCCATGACAGAGCCGAGCACTTCGACATCCCATCAAGAATTAGATTCCCCGCGGCCGCGCGTCAATGTTAAGAAGAGAAAATGGGAAGTTAAATTTAATAAAGAGTGGTGTAAAAAATATCCCAATATAATACAAGGGTCATCACTATCTCAGGCTAGATGCATACCTTGTGGTTCGCAATTTAGTATTAATCATGGTGGAGAGAATGATATCTCGAAACATATGAAAACTGACAAACATAAAAAAAACATTTTAGCAACTTCAAAAGTTCAGAAAATCGATCATGTTTTTAAAAATGATTCTGTTAATGAACTGGCAACGATGCATGCAGAATGTAGCTTCATTTTTCACAGTGTGAAGC
Organism: Kuschelorhynchus macadamiae; assembly: GCA_030620095.1. Lineage (NCBI taxonomy): Eukaryota > Metazoa > Arthropoda > Insecta > Coleoptera > Curculionidae > Kuschelorhynchus > Kuschelorhynchus macadamiae. The sequence continues at coordinate 65,174 of JAUTXW010004990.1, read as the reverse complement.
ACTCGCATAGCTACGCATCCACAGACTGCGGTGGAAAATTGTTTAAAACTATATTTTGTGACTCAAAAATAGCACAAAAATATGGTTGCGGTAGAACAAAAGCCACGCAAATTATTACAAGAGTCCTTGGGCCAGAGTCAAAAAATAGAATTTTGAAAGATCTAGTGAATAACAAGTCATTTTCGATTGCGACAGATGCCTCGAATAAAGGAAATGTCAAGTTATTTCCTCTTATCGTGAGATATTTCAATAAAGAGTCGGGGGTTCACACAAAATTGCTAAGCTTTTATTCAAGTGATTCAGAAAAATCAACAGATATTGCTCAGAGTTTGATCAACCATTTAGACGAAGCTGGCCTAAATATTGCGAATGTGATTGCATATTGTGCAGATAACGCATCTGTTAATTTCCGAAAAAAAACAGAGTGTGTTCACTGAGCTACGCAAGAGAAATGAAAGACTGATTCCTGTCGGTTGTGTTTGCCATATAATCCATAATGCAGGAAAGTTTGGACAAGTCGCATTAAAATATGACGTGGAGTCTCTAGTTATCAAATGTTTCAACGAATTCAGTAGCAGCACAAAGAAAGTTACTGAGCTCAAAGAATTTTTCATTTTTTGTGACGAAGAATGGTCGCAGCTTTTAAGAAGTGTACCAACAAGATGGCTTTCATTAATTCCTGCAACTGAACGATTTTTGAATCATTTTGCTCCAGTTAAGTCATATTTCCTTTCCCAGGAATCCCCACCTGGAATGCTGAAGAAATTTTTGGAAGACGAATTAGCTGAAGCATATTTAGGTAACCATTTTCAAACCGTTGGGTTCATTTTTGCTTTATCTTATCTTCTTCTGATGTTTCAGGACTCATACTACACGTCGGACATTTGATGAATGGAATAATTGGGAAATTGGAATCGAGCGAGACGCTGGCGATTGAATTATTTACGATAATGAACAGTTTAAAACTCTCATTAATTAAAAAAAGAGAAGAACAATTCTATGGGTCTATTGCAAATTCTTTTTTGCGAAAATGTGAAGACCTCGTGAAAGTAGAATTGTTCAAGCGTGAAGCGGATGCATTCCTAGAAAGAATCATCAACTATTTGGAAAAATGGTAAAAAATCCTTCAAAATATGCTTTGCAAAACATTCAGTTCTATCTACTATTCAAATAATTATTGTTGTGCTGAATCATAAATATTGTAGTCACTGTGGAATATTTTTAATGTATTATCGAGGTATCTAAGACATAATTATTTTTTTGGGTTTTAGGTACAACTACAATGAAGACAACAAATTCAAATGCCTGAGCGCTATGATCCTAAAGAACAAACCAAAACTAGAAGATTTTTTCAAAATTTGTTCAGATTTCCATATTGAAGTTGATGAGGACGCGCTTTTTGAAGAATATGTTGAACTCTCGGAGTTTTATAAGAACTTACCAGCAAATGTTTCTGATATTTCTATTGATAAGCAGTGGGTTTGCTTTTTTCAAAATCATGTTGCAGCTAATTTTGAAAAAATCGCATCAGTTGCCTTTGCCGTGCCTCATTCAAATGCTATGAGTGAGAGAATTTTCAGTTTGATGACACATGCATGGAGAAAGGACAGAAACAATCTAAGTGTCAAAACTTTAGAAGCTGAGCTAATGGTGAAACATAATTTTACCGAGTCGTGCACAGAATTTGCGAAATATCTCAAAACAGCAGATGGTAAGCAAATACTGGAAAAACGCAAAGGCAGCTGGAAAATGTGAACAGAAAAAAATGTCTTGAAATTGTGTTTGCATACTTATTAGGTTTTATACATAATAAATACCGATGCTATAGACTGCATAATATTGTTTTTTTATTCTTGTATGTACAGGGTTATTGATTATAAATGTCCCCCCCCCCTTTAACTTTTTTGTTTGGCATTTTAGGAAAAAAATTTAAATATAAAAGTTGCTGGAATAAGTTAAATTTTTAAAATATTATATTTCTAAATATACAGGGTGTGTCACAAATGTGCAGCAACTGCCAACTTTGTTATTTTCAATACAATACCATATTTTTTATTTCATTTTTGGATTCTACGTAAAATTCTAAGCATATTTGATATGGCATATCCTATACCTAACTTGAACTGTTTCCAAACTACAAACAATTGAAAATTGGCACTTTTTGCACTTTGACTCATTATAAGTAGTGGCAAAACGGTTAAAGATAGAAAATAAATTTTACATTCCTATCTTAACTTTTTAAAATCTAATAACATAAATATACAGTGGGTACCATTGGTACCAAATTTGGTACCTTCGTTGGTACCATCAATTACGACCATCACATAGCTCTTAAAAATTTAAGATGGGAAAGTGAAATTTATTTTCCTTTATCTTTAACCGTTTTGCCACTATAATGAGTCAGAGTGCAAAAAGTGCCAATTTTCAATTGTTTATAGTTTCAATTGTTATTGATAGTTTGTTATAGGCTGTTTTCCTTGGCTGTTTCGTAAAAATTTTTTGTAGCACTCAAAAATTTTGCCTCAGATAAGTGAACAGCTTTGTTTTCAAACCTCCCGCTTTTCCATTTCGAAAACTTGGCAACCCTAGTCCTTACTAAAAACAGATTCAGTTATTTTTTGGAATGTTAAGTATTAAACTATTAAATTTTCCTTGGAAAATTTTGATTTTGCTGGGCCTGTTAACCTGTATCATTTTTTTATATGATCAAGTTGTTTACTAAAGGATCACTAAACTTTTTTGCCCCCTAGATTAGGGTATATTTATTTGTACAATTTTAACCTCACAACCCTAATTAATTTTAGAGTGCCTAAGGCACAGATTAATACAGATACCGCACTTTCGTTCGGCGCGCAAATCATCTCATAACCTCAATTTGGGCGGAGAATCTATCAACTCAATAGCGTTGGGTCGGCCGGAGATTGGCATTATGGTTTCAGATGTTTTCACGTGCAGTGGTGGCGTTTTTGTTCTTCGAAGCGCCGGCCGCCGAAGTAAAATATAAATTAAATTTAGCTATTTAAAGACTCTATGAGATATTATTATAAAAAATATCATCAAAATATGAACACTTCTAGAAAGGTTAGTGCTATGGTGTGTGCTGCATACACTTGAAAATTACAAGCTACAAATCATCTCAACTCTCAACTTGTTTAGATTTCCCTAGGATCTAAGATAAGTTCTTTTTAAAATGTTATATAGTTTCCGACATATAATAATAATTTGCTAAAACTTTAAAACAGATGTTAAAACAGCTTTAAATACATTATAGTTTAGGCTATACTAATTCATATTTTAAAAACAACTAAGTAAACTTCGTTATTAATTGTGTACGTGTTTTGGGAGCCCCGACAATGAAAGTGAGTTGTGCAAATTTCAGACCAAGTAGCCGAGAACATTTACATCCCATTTTTTTCCTTGGCATCGCGTTATTAAATTAAATTTTTCGAGATCGCCTTTTTAATCTCGGGATTTTCAAAACTATAAACTGATTTCGAGCTTCAAAAACTGAAAGCCTTAATTGCAGGAATTATTTTTTCATTCAATATCTTTTAATTGATGTGTCTAAAAATATTCAAATTTGTTATGTGGGCCTCATATTACCTACTTAGAATGTAAAAAACTTCTAGTAATGTTTTTACTTCCCTTGTAAAAGGAAAGTACTATAATCGTGAAAAAATCACCCTCCGAGATTACAGATCTTTACGTTTCAACTTTTAAAATTTTGGTATGGATCAAAGTTGGCGGAATAAAATGGCAGCTTAATAAATTATTTGAAAATTCAAATAATTGAAAAAACTATTTAATAGACAGATTTCAAATTGTGTGCAAAATCTAACTGTAGTATAGATATGAACTAGTAAAACTGTGGTATTAATTCAAGATGGCGGAATAAAATGGCGGCTATAAATGTTTGTAATTGTGAAAAAATTACCCTCTCAGGTTTTACATATCTTCATGTTTTAGCGTTCCTATTAACATTTGGTATGAATTTAAGATAGCAAAACAAAATGGCGGCATAATAAAATATTTAAAAAACCAGTCTGAAAAAAACTACTCATAAGATTAATTTCAAATTTTGTGCAAGCATTAAGTGTAATAAGAGACAAAATTGGAAAAGTTGTAGTACGAATTTTAGTCGGCGGAACAAAATGGAGGGCAAATAATTTTTTTTAAATCTACGTTGCTTTTATTCAATGGGCTTTAAATTTTGTAGAAAAATTAAATGTAATATAGGATAAATTGGTAAGAGTTCAAAAAGGGGGTGCGTGTCAATGTAAAAACTACTTAACGAATTTATTTTAAATTATGCCCAAAAATCAAGCGTGGCATAAGTAGAAACTGATAACCTATTGATAGAAATCCAATGATGGAACAAAATGGCACCGAAAAAATTGTTTGAGAAGACACTATATATGTGTTGCTAAATGACTATGCATCCAACTAAATTGACACTTCACTATTCCTAATAAAATGAAAGATTCATAACGAGGGAAATTCCGAGTGAAGGAAATTTATCGACTTTTTAATTATTATTTGTATGTCATGTAAATACATATTATAAAAGTTTCATTCACTGGTTTAAATTTTGTTTTTAACAAACTTTTATTAGGTTCACTTGTATGTAACTAGCTATCTATATAAATAAATATAGGAAGTCAATTTTAACCTACTTCTGATTTTATTGTTGTATCGATTTGAAATTTTGTAACCTTACATAATCCGGATGATAATATAATAATTTGCTACCATCGGCATCGGGCTGAACGATGGATCCAAATAGTACCGATCAATTTTAACCTACTTCTAAATGTTGTTAAGATTTGAAAATTTTCAAGCCTACATAATTCGGATGATAATATAATTATATCGGGCTGATCGATGATACCGATCGATTTTAACTTACTTCTAACTATGGATTTGAAATTTTGCAACTATATCTAATTCGGATAATAATATAATTTGGCACTATCGATCTTATCTGATCAGCTTGATGATACCAATCGATTTAAACCTACCTCTAATTGTCTCGATTTGAAAATTTGCGAGTGTGGGTAATTCAAATGGCAATATCAAAATTTTGTAGCAGCTAGCTGATCTGACCAGGTCGATGATACCAAATTCCACACATGGTCCCAGCTAGTAAACCCCTCTTGTTTGGGCTCATTTGGTTTGTTTGGACGAGTGCAATTCATGATTTGGTACTACCGAGTTGATCTGATCAGTTCGATGGTACTGATGGTCATTTGGTTTGTTTTGATTTAATACAGACTATGTTACCATCGAATTTAAAGTTTGGGCTAATCTGTTTTGTTTTGATGAGTCCAGTAAAGCTTTTGTCAGTAACGCATTAAAAAGTACAAAATAATGTAATGTTGTCGAAATTAATTAAACGTACATACTTCTCAAAGAAACGGAAAAGTGATTAACATTTTTTTGCATAGTCAATGAACAAAATATATTTTAAGAAAATTATATTATTTTGTACTTTTTAGTGTGTTACTGACAAAACGGTGTTTTCTAGATATTTTAAACTATAATTTTTTAATGAGCGAAGGATCACATATGGTTTTATTTATTGGCGTTCAGTGTTGCTCGCATTGATAACATGAGTCATGGCTTGCAACAGAGAAGATCTTTTAGATAAAAAAAAACGATGTGCATAAAAGTCGTAGGTTATGTAGCTTACGCTTGAATCATCCTCTTACTTCAATATGGATATTACAAAAAATATAAATGAACAAGAAAATTGAATTTGTATAATAGTATATAATATTTATGTTTTTCACACGCACGCTAATGGCAGAAGTGAAATGAATATAACATGCACTAAAACCCTTTTTCAGTTCAGCGATATAACTGATCTAAGAATAATATTAAATTTTAACCTTGCGTCCTTTCATAAAACTATAAAAACTCAAACCACTCTGTATGTGCATAACTACTATGTATACACTAATTTTTCAATATAAATATTTAACCTTGGTTAAATATTACCTACAAAATATTTTAATAAGGTCATGCTCAGAATATATAAAAATATTTCGAGTACATCTCTCAGTTCTCCGCCCAGCTGATAGGGTTCGAGTAAACACGTTTGTGAATGAAAATTTTAGGAGTGCGGTATCTGATTGGTTGTTAATCTGTGTCTAAAGTCTGAGAGGGATGACCCTGTACTCATTCTTTTAAGATTAGTTGAACACCTATAATAGCAAACTTTTTACGTAATCTTAAACTAGTCCTGTATATTCTGTACAGACTGTCGGTACTCTATAGAAAAATATAGAGTATGAGACATTTTGTGAAAAATTACGTAAATTTAGGAACCAGTGAAATTTTGTTTGGACCCTTTGTACAATAGACTTCTTACCATGAGTAAAATTTTCTCTTTTATTTATTTCTAATAAGATTTGAAACAGATCTTCAAGAACATCTTCATATCCCTTCTGATTGTCCATTTCATGTATCTGACAGTACAGTTTTAAGCCCGGGTATATGAGCCAGAACAAACTATTTTTTATGCGGACAATGTACAAGTGCACCGTCATAGGACATTTTTTTATAAAAGATGCACGTCGTTTTAAAAGATCATTCAGAAAATATTAAGATTCTCGTTTTGACGCTAATCTTGCCAAATTTCTAATTTAATACCGTTTTAAGTAATAATAAAAACAACATTACTATAAAAACTTTTTTAGAATTCCTGACGGATGTATTGGCTGCAGAAATGTCTTGGCAGTAGTCTCCAAACAATACTTTTTCAAATTTGTTAATGAATGAATGTTTACTACATACTGGTTTGGTGTTGTTTTCAACAGCAGTTGATTCCTGTAAAAAAATACAAACGTCTAACATATGTAAATGACAATTATATATGTAAGTGGGTTGTTTTTCAATATTTGAAAGGAATATTAAATGTGTACCCAAAAATTTGTACTTAAATGATACAGAATTAAAAAAAAATGTAATTTTAATAAATAAATATATTTTTTAACAATTAATTAAGAAAGCTCCAAGAAATTGCAATTGGTAATCGCTACTACGGCGTTAAATTATATATACATATATTTTTTAAACTTTATTAATTTCAGCAATATTACAAACAACACAATTCAGCTATATTTACAAGAGATGCTACAACTATATTTACAACAGATGCAACAAAAACACAAAAAATAAAAGAATATAACTTATAATTAAGCTAATAAATAGTTAAGCGTCACATATATATCACATAATGTGGTTAGTATTAATTCACTGCAAAACACTACTCTATGTTATAAAATACTTTTTAATATAGTTTAAAATATTCTCAATTCTTTAAAATGTCTTTAACTCAAAGAGAAACTGTTCTAGATCTCAAGATTTAAATGTTCGGTATAACTAAATTTATATGGAGTATATTATACCATTAATAAAAGTGTCATAGAGCAACTTGTGGTATGGAGAAGATAAGGGGCATTCTAAACATAAACTAATATTATATAACTTAGGGTCAAAACATACTCATTTATGGAAAAGAAAAGGTTTATGCTGAATTAATTTTTTTCCACTTTGTGCATATTACTAAACATTTGATTAGTTTTATTACTCACGACTTATTGGTTACATTATTACTAATTTAGTTATTAATATTTTTGTTAAAAATGTAAACAGATAAGAACTTCCCATTATTGAACAAAACACTATAAAACTATTTTATTTGTACCTATTTATGTTACTGTAAATACCTAGTCTTGTTTATGTAGATTTGGGACACGGAGATTTCGAGCTATAGTGATATTCGTGTGTGTTAGAAAATATACACAATAGTTGAATATGTTAACACGCGATAAGGATGAAAAACGCACGTTTAGCTGCAACAATTTGTTGGAAACATTTTCTAGAGAGAACCAAGCAAAAGAGCATTTGTGTATCAACGCGTACGAGAAACAAGAAACTTAAATCCAGAGAATTAATTTAATTTCGTTAAATGTTTACTTATTGAATAATATGTTAGTTTACCGTGGAAGTGACATTGTTGACGAAAACGATTTTCATACTCGAATTTTCGCCGTAGCGGCGCAAATAAAAAACACCAGATACTCCCCAACAGTTTGTGAAAACTTGATTTTGTTTCTTATTAATAGTTTTTATTAAACTAAAAGGTCTGATTTCTTATTTTAAAAAAGTAATTTAATCAAATATGATGATCTAATTTAACTAGCGATCAAACTGACAGTTTGTGTAGAGTCTAGAGAGAATAATTGCAAATTTTAAAATAGCCGGCGATAAATCCAAAAATCTTGAGTGTTTATTTTGACCCCGTGAGAGTTGAGACTATTTTGCTCTAAATTACAAGTACTTTTACCTGCTTTGCTATGGCAGTAAAAAACTATAACACCCAGCAAGCACAAATCGTTATTTATTCAACTGATGGTACAGGTTACCAGGATAAGAAACAAATCACTATACGTACTATCGGACCTTTCTCCTTCTATTGCACACGGCATTTTCAGATAACTTTACTCTAGGAGATCAAAGCACACAACGAGTTTGGAGAGCTCGTATCCCTAATAACTTTTTTTTGATTAAGTAAATCAAAAGATTCTGTAATTTTTAATTTACAGACTCCTGGAACCGATGCTAGAACCTTGGTTTCCTTAGCATTTATAATATATCCAGTGATATGCTGATGTTTAGCAATAGCAGACTTATCCACAGGATAGTATACACTTAGTATATACACGCAAAGTATATACTTTGTGTTGTGTATTAAAAATTGAACGTATGTTGACGGCTGAACTAATGCTGTTATGTTTGTACTGTCATGATTGAAGAGAAGAAAATCACTACCTAGTGATGAGTTCTTATCATTCTTTTGTCACGTGGTTGGATTATTTTAATTTTAATTGAACGCGTAATATCTGCAATACAATGGCAGTTTTCTTTTAGAGCTTCAGTCAGTTTGTCTGTTTCCGATGTAATAGAATTTTCATCCATCGGAACGAGAGAAACTAAGTGAAGTTCGTAGGGTTCAGTTAGGAGATGATAGTCCTACCCCACGACAAAAGACCGATAAGTGGTCACTGTTAGGAAGTGTTATTTTTCCCTTTATATATGGCACCGCAGATGAAATAGCACCATTACTTTGACGATTCAATATATGTAGAAGCTTTATAACATGTGAGAAGATCTTATACCTTCTCAAGCAAAAGAAATATATGTATAAAAGTTCCTTGCCCCGGTGGTAATGTGTTTGTGGAAGATACAGAATGCTTTATATCCACTAGACTTAAGGAATATGAATAATGTATTAAAAATAAACAAATTGTTCAATTTGTTGTACACCAGCATATCATTGGCCATCTCGTAAATGTAAAAGAAACTAAGGTTCTAGCATTGGTTCCAGGATTTTATAAACGAAAAATTAGAGTACCTATTGAAATTTTTAGATATTCAAAAAATTTTAGTAGAGATACGGGCTACGGCCTACATCAAACCGATTTTAACACGTGGTCACGATTCGGTGGAATATAGAAATCTATCTGAATCTCTCCTAGATGATTTAGTGATAAGATATCTTGAAGTAAAGGTCCTAAAATTGCTTCTAATCTCAAGATTTCTTAATTGACAAAAAATGTGAAACCCTTGTTCTATAGTATTATACATAATATACCTATTCATTTTTGATGTAAGCATTATTTCACATTTTTAAATAGTTGAAAGAATTTTGTAATGAAATTACTAGTTTTGTGCAAACCAGAAGCTAGGGAATTAAAATTAAATGTTTATCATGATTGATGGGGATACTGACCATAGAGTTTGTCGAGATTAGGTAAAATTATGTGTAACTAGCGTTATATTTCTAGTTCAAACTTATGTAGTGAAATTGAATATTGAGGGTAGGGAGGTATCTAAGATCAGGTAGATGGTTGGGATAGGTCTTTGGGTAGTTCGTATGCTAATATTGTTAGTACTATTACTACTACTAATGCAACTACTAATAGCTACTACTACTACTACTACTACTACTACTAATACTACTACTGCTACAACTAATATTAGATTCATTATTAATACAATAGATGTAAATATTCGAATGTATAAATAAGCTTTAAATTTAATACTTGATATTTGGTATACAGTTTCTTTTAAATGACCTTAATGTAGTTTTTTTGAGAAATAAATCAAATATTCATTTTTTTCTGAAGAGTCACATAGTATAAAAATCCGTTACATTTTATTTAATTGAATACAAGTTGATTTAAAAATAAAACCCTGCATATTGAATATTTATTACTTCTACATTTACGTTGGTGACGTATGTAATGTCGAAAGTTACATGCATGTTAACATAAGATAATATATACATAGGTATTAAGATTTTGATGATGAACTCTTCGAAACCTGTAGCTTTTAGGAATAGTTAAAACAAAGCGATCTCAGTCTGCATTTTATCGTTAGCTTGTTTTGAATTTTAAAACTAGGTAATATGGTAATATTTATACTGGTTATTTTTAACTTAGAAATTCATCTTACCGTGGGCAGGTAATTTCCACAACGAGGAAATCCTTGAGGTACGGGAAGCATTTGATCGTTCCCTCCAACTTTGAAGACTAGCGCCATTCCTATTTCAGCGTGGAATTCGAGGTGGCAGTGGAATATCCAGTACCCTGTCAACAACAAAAAATAATTTGGTTTCAAAGAAGCTTCAAAATGTAAAGAAAAATATGAAAAGAAAACTTTTTATATTTTGTGCGCCGGAGCTTTTTCATCACAAATCGAAGGAAGATTGCAAATGAGATAAGAGATTTAAAAAAGGAGTCAGGGAATATTTTTTAACGTTAAATAAGGTTTATACCGATATCTGTACAGATAAAATTTAATAAATATTAACTGCTTTATTAACGCGTATAAAATTCTATTTTTATATGTTAGAATGTTTAAAAGACGGTAACAATATATATATATATATATATATATATATATATATATATATATATATATATATATATATATATATATATATATATAGTGCGGTTTTTAATGTTAACTCCCACCTTTCGTTTTTACCCGACTACGTATCTGCGTATGCAAAGTACCTATAAAGGGTTGATCTTGGGCGAAAAAAGTAAGTGCACCCAAGAAACGTCTATACTCCCTCTAAAAGGTAGTATAAAAATCGGCTCGGTCGCTGTCAAATGTAACGCAATAGACTATAGCAATAGAATAGAGTATATAAATATGTAATTTATTTTAAAACAACATTTTTTCTAAAGCAATTTCTGATGTCAAATCAAAACACGAGTATTTCAAAGAAGTCGTTAAAGTAAAGCTATCTAATATTAATTTTGAGAGTTTTTAATTATTTTGATTCTAGGATTCATTTGGGGAGTAAATTTTACGTATTTTTTAAGAGTTAAATTTACGGTTTAATTAAAGATCTTTATTTTCTTTTTTATTTGTTTTAAAATTGGGATTTAAAGTCCCTCATTTTTCTAGATTTTTATTTATATTAAATTTTAAGTATTATTTCTGTATAGTAATTTATATTTTTTTAATTTCTGTTAATAGATTTTTAAGTTGTTTTTAAACACAAAATCTTTTATTTAAATAAATCATCTGTTAGTAAAAATATCTATATTCGAGAGGAAGATACCAACGTTGTTGCAGTTTGCTGTTGTTCGAGATACAAGTGGCCGCTGAATTGGCGAGATACGATATTTAATTAATTATTACAAACAAGTATATGTAATAACATTGTAAATTATAATCTAGGAAGAATCTTACAGAGTACCTTTGATTTTACTTATTATATCTTAGTTAATTTCAGTAATGTGATAGGGTTGCTTGCTACAATTAAAATAAATAAAAAAAATTAAATATTATAAATTTATAAGGCTCTATAAGCCTGTTACACAAGGCTGATTTTTTGAGAAAATTTTTAAACGCAGTGTTCGCGATTTTTTTGCATGGTTTTAACCTTAAGGAGAAAAGTTTCAAGACGTCAAGATAAAGATTTTGACAAGACTGACTTTTTAACCTGGCTTGGATCCAGAAAATTTCTTCAAATCCTTTAAGATGATGTAAACGTGGATATAGATCCAAAAAGTAGAATATGTTTTAGGAATTCTGTCCAAATTTTGCAAAGTTATAACATATATTTCATGTCAAATTTCATATTAATAATAGATAGCTGAGTCTTGCTAAAGAAGTGGTTACGAACTAATATGGGAAAACCTGGTTTAACCTTACTTTATAACCATAAGTACTTGCAATTAAACTTGAATAATATAATAAATAGATTTGCGAAAATCAAAAAAGGGTGTGATCGTAATCGTGAAAAATCACCCTTCAAGATTTTTTCAGATCGTAACGTTTTAGGGTCCCTAGATGCCGATAAACATGTTTTCTCAATTCTGTCGGTTTGCTTGTTCTTGGCATACCTAAAAACCTATTTAACCACCTTCAAATTGGACAAAAATTAAGGGTCCAGGGGCGTGCAGTCCATGGAAGCAAGGGAAGCAGTGCTTCCCCAAAAAAAAAATACAAATCATCTTCTAAAATGTAATTTTTGAAATAGGAAACCATTAATTGTTTATATTAAAAATGCTAAAATATTATCTTAATTATCAAACCCATAATAAATGCAGCCTTGACTCCGACCGAGCGACAATAGAAAATTGATTAGAACCTATGCGGGCCGCTAGCTTCTCTGCAGCCAAGTCCTGTATGCTTGATTTCCTGTGAATCGAGCCAGAGGTTATTGAACTTTCCACCAGCTGTTGGTGCAAGTGGGGGCGGAAGCTATCGTTGGAGTAGGTTCGTGGTTTGAACGGCTATCCGTGTGTTGTGTGATCCGTACCTCGCGTCATGTATGGTGCGATATGGAAGATAATAATACGGACGTGGATATGCAAATACCGTCAACTTCGGCTGTCGCTAATAACGTTGAAATTGTTATAGAATTTAGTAAGAAGAGTGTGTGTCTTAATAATAAAGGGATTTTCAACATTAAACTTCGCTGATAAGCTTCAAAGGAAGGACAAAACCGCCTATGAAAAATTTAACCACAAAAATGAAAAACTGTATTAGACATTTTTATCGGGAAAAACAATACGAACAATTTAAATGACTAACAGGGTGTGAAAATGTAAGTAAACTAATTTGTTGGCCATGTTTACTTTTTGAAAATGAAAAAGGTCTCTGGAATAAAACTGGTTTTTCCGATTTAAACAATTTCCATAAAGCTGTAAAAAGACTCATTATGTTCAAAGGGCATTTGCAGGCCGTCATAAAAGAAAAAGTCTTCGGCAAAACCAGAATTGAACACGCCATTAATAAACAGTTGGAAATTAGTCACCGCCGACACAATGAACTAGTCGATAAAAATAGGCAAATATGAAGAAGACTTATCGATGTTGTTTGTTTTCTCGGACAGCACGAATTGGGATTTAGAGGTCATGACGAAACAAGGGTTACTTCAAATAGAGGAAATTTTCAAGATGTACTTAGTTTAATGACTAAATATGATGTTTTTCGCGGAACGTCGAATCGAATCCAGAGTGATTTAATTTCTGCTGTTGCAACCATTATTATAAAAATAATTAAGCAGGAGATTGGCGAGGCGCGGTTCATTGCTATTGTTCTGGACGAAACAACTGATATCACTAATTTTAGCCAATTATCTTTAGTAATACGCTACGTTAAAGCAGACGGAAGTATTCAAGAGCGATTTTCAGGTTTTAAGAATGTGTCCGAAAATCGTACAGCAGATGCATTATATACCGTAGTTTATGACGTTACTAAAGAAATTAATGGAGAGAAAAAATTAGTTGCTCAAAGCTATGATGGAGCTACAGTTATGGCAGGACAATTAGGGGTTCTGCAAGCTAAAGTTCGAGAAACTTTCCCAAGTGTTGTATTTGTCCATTGTTTTGCTCATAAATTAAATTTAGTTTTATCCCAGTCCATCAATCACATTAAAGATGTAAAGTATTTTTCGTCACTTTAAGTGGCATGGCTGCTTTTTTTTCCAAGTCAACAACTATAATGGAAGACTTGTGTTAACAAGTCAACAACTATAATGGAAGACTTGTGTTAACTTAATTGAACTATTTGAGAATATAATAGAAAATAATGAAACGTGGGACTCAGAAGCAATAAATGGTTCGAGGGGGTTTGTGGACTGTTTGAAACGAGATTTTAATTTTAATTATTTGTTGAACATATTTTCAGAAATATTTCCATTCTCGGACAATATTTTTAATATATTACAAACTAAAACAAATGATATTGCTTTTGGCCCAAAAAAATTTGACGATTTTAAGTCCACGTTAAGCCAAAAAATGGCTTTGACCTATTTTGGGAGAAAACGATGAGGTTAAATGTAGAGCCACAAGCCAAGCGTCTTCGAACAGACAAGGTGGGAGATGTTCAAACATCATACAAACACCTCTTTTATGAAATAATCGATCAAATTCAGCAACAAATAAACTATAGATTTAACGGTTTAAATGATTTTAAATTCCTCGAGCTCTGCAATTTTGATGCATTTAAAGGAAAAACTTTTCCAGAAGATGCGTTTAAATCTCTTCTTCTTCATTATGGGCAGTTCTTCGACCGAGTGTTACTGCGATCTGAACTAAAAATGATTTACGAAACTGATGACATCAGTTCAAAAAATAACGGTAAGGAACTAATGCAATTTTTAAAAGACAAGGAGCTGGAAGATACCTTCGTGTGTCGAAATTGTGTTAATTAGTATTGACAATACCTGCCACAAGTTCATCAGTGGAACGGAATTTTTCAACACTTAAACGTATAAACAATTTCGTGAGGAATTCAACGGGGCAGTCTCCTGACCATTGAAAATAAACTTCTCCAAAATATGTCGGAGCATCGACGTTTTTATGAAGACGTCATTGACGAATTTGCAAAAAATGATCGAAGAATCGAATTACATTACAAATAGGTAAGTTTCTAAAAATTGCTTTCCCTTCTTAAAATTTCGCCGCCCGCCCCTGCAAATTTTGAGCAAAATTAAATATTATGTAGGAATCAGCTAGTAAAATTTTGGTATGAATCCAAGATAGCGGCGGCTTAATAAAATGTTTAAAAATTCAGCCTGGAAAAAACTACTTAATGGACTGATTTCAAATTGTGTGATATAACGAATTGTGATGTAGAGATGAAACAGTAAAACTGTGGTACGAATTCAAGATGTCGGCCATATAAAATATCTGTAATCGTAAAAAAACACCCTCTCAGGTTTTACATATCTTCACGTTTTACCGACCCTAGATGCCAAAAAATATGTTTTATTAATTCCGTCGGTCCGTCTGTCACTTTCTCTATTTCTCTCACAATTCGCGACATAGCTTAAAAACTACTTATCAGATTGACTTCAAATTTTAGTCAAAAATTAAGGGTCATATGGGGATGAGCTGGAAATATTTTGGTAAAAATCCAGTATGCCGGAACTAGATGGCGGTCTAGTTAAACGTTAAGAAAGTTATTACTGAAAAAACTAATTATCCAATTTACCTCCAAATTTGCACAAAAATCAAATATTACATAGGAATGGACTGCATTTGCGTATGAATATAAGATAATATTTCGGTATGAATATAAGATAGCAAAACAAAATGAATTTTATATAAAAAATAAATGTGATATGGAGATAAACTGATACGAATTCAACATTCAACAAAACTACTTATTGAGTTTATTTTAAATTATGTCCTAAAATCCAGTGTGGTATACGTAGAAACTGGTAAAATATTGGTAGAAATCCAATGTGATGGAATAAAATGACGCCCAACAAAAATATTTGAAAAGACAGTAGATATGTGTTACTAAATGATTATGTACTGAGCTAAATTGGGTTACATTTCATTATTCCTAATAAAATAAAACATTAAAGGAAATTTATTGATTTTTTAGTTATTTTATTATAATTACGTTATGAACTTGTATTTATAAATTACAAATAAATTATTTCTGAAAAAACAGTATACAAAAAATCACTGTCATTAATTTTTTATGGGAAAGTTATTTTTTAATTATTGTAACTAAGAATAATGGTGAGTTAAGTATGTATTACTAGATAAATAGGAATTTAGGACATTATTTTGTTTATTTCAGATATAGAGTTATGTTTTGCCACATTTATAGTATAACGCTAAATATAATTTATATACATATGGTCTAAATATATAAATATATTATTTAACATAGCGGACTAAAACGGGTGTCAAATAAAATATAAAAAAAATCATTATAACAATCTTTTATATGGTTGACTTCAAATTTTGCACAAGAATTATATGTGATATAGGTATAAATTGGTAAAATATTGATACGAAACCAATAATGCGATTAAATAATAATGGAATTTACCAATTTTTTCCTTTTCTATACCTATGTTTTTTAGTCGTAAGTGGTGACCGAGACGCTACTGCCTCACGCGACAATAAAGTTTTCGTTATTAGAAGATTCAGCAATGGTGTGTCGCCGAAAAACAAAGTTTCGAAATGAAATTGGAAAAATCTAGTTAGTTCAGTTATCCGGTTTTAGTGAGTATAGGTGTGCGCATTAAAGAAACTTTGTAATTGCATAATGGAATAATGGAAACTGAAAACCTTTTACTCATAGAGAACCGAGGCTTTAAATTCTAATTTCGTTTAAATTTCTTGTGCAGGACGGCACATGCATAAAACACTGGCCCGGCAAAATTTTGCTTTTATTGCAAGTATGGAACTATGTTTATAAATGTTACTTATTTATCTATTTTTGAAGCAAATTGTTGTAAATGACTATGTGAAAAGGTTTTAGGTAGGTGTTTTAACTGTTACCTTAATACATAAAAAACTGCGTGGCAAACTTAACGTATATTTGAAAAATGTGTAAACATATTTTTACTGCTCTATCAAATGTTATTAATATTAAAATATATGTGGTTTGTATGGGGTAAAATGTAGTTATTTCCTTAACGATCAGCAGTGTGTAAACAAATTTTTTGTTTGCGATAATGTGAAAACGTTTTCATTAGTGCACTTTATATTGTAATCAAATTTGTTGGAAGAAGATCATCATTTTTCCTATTGTTTAAGTTATATTATTGCCTTATAGTTAAATGTATGCGAGTATTATGTCTTTTTAATTTTTTTCTTGAGTTATCATTTCAAAAATTTTTATGATTAAGTTAAAAATAATTCTGCTTGTTGATTCCATCAATACGCATATTCAAAAGAATCAGATAACAGCAAAATAAGTGGGGGATAAGTTGAAGAGCGTTTTTGTAAACTGTGCTCTTAACCAAATGTGGGACTTGAACCTGATCGCTACAAAGTTGGACAATTGTAATTTTTTCTACAGAACGGGTTCGATATTTTAGATAAAGATTTTAAAATGGGCGCCAGGTCTAGATGACCAAAAGATAGAAGATAAGAGGTATGAAAAAAAAATATATATATATATATATATATATATATATATATATATATATAACTTAATCCATCCTATAAGGAAAACACTAGAAATGTACTTCAATAATTTATTTTAAATTCTTCCTTTTTTAGAAGATATCTAAAAAATACAATCTGCCCTATATTGGCACAACCAATCTGCTTTATTTTTACAGAAATAGACAAGCATAAATAAAATCTGCTTTACCTTTGCAGATGCACTAAAAGGTAAGTCATAAAGTAAAATTAGAAAACTTAGTAGTCCATGCGATGCTCAAAAATGAAATTTAGAAAAGTTTAATTAAAAGATAAGATGATTTAAAATTCAATATATACGAAAAAATAATATTACCAGTAATGATCTACATTAGCAGTTACATTAATCAAATATACCTTATAATCAAAAGAGAGCAACAATCAAATAAATGTAACTAAAAATGATAAGCCCTGAACAAAGTAAGGTACAATATAAGAACAGCAGTTACCCTTACATATGTCTGAAAGCCATATACAAAGAAAATAACTGTAGGTGTTTTAAAATGATATGTATAAGCCTTAAACAAAATGTAAGTAATCTTAATTAAAATATATGTTAAATATTTTATTAGGATCAAGAAATTTTTTTACTGAAAATTAATTTTAGTATTAACATAGAGATGAGAGATAAAATTATTAAGGCAAATTAATTATTATTGAAAATAAATAAAGAATTAATATATATTTAAATTTTGAAATATCTTGCAATTGACAATACAATAACTATAAGCCCGCAAATACAATCAACTTAAAATATAGAAATCATTAAATAATAACATCAATTTCTATTAGTCGATAAGCCCAGTTACCGTCACATCAAGGCATTCTAGAGAATCTGTTTTAAATTTGTGTTGGAGAAGAAAATGTATACAAAGTATATTTATAAAATAATTAAATTTCTTTTAATGAATTTTAGAACAAACAATGCTGTGCAAATGATATCGATTAACTGAAAAGGCCACAAATAAAATTAACTAGATAGAAATATTAATATAACACTAATTTCTATTAGTCAATAAGCAACAGTAATTAGAAAATCAATGCACTTTAGAGAAACTATTTATATTTATATTTAATTTTAACTTGTATTTAAAAAAAATTAAATGTATAAAGGTAAGTACTGGATTTTTAAGTAAATAGATAGGTAAATTTGATAAAGGTATTCGAGAAATGAAGATAATTAATCACACGAAAATATCTTACTATGGACTACTAAATAACAAAAACTGAATTATAAGACATTCACCTTTTTGGCAATCAGTACAATAATCAAGCTCGTTTTTCGACGGCAAAATAAAAATAAGATATCTATGATCTGGTATCAAAGTTTAAGCATAAATTCCAAATGTTTAGCTAGTTAAAGAGAAAATTATAACTAAGAAGTATAAAATCAATAATTGACTTTTTACTGATTTTAAACAAATTCTCAAAATTATGCTTGATAGGCCCAAAAATTATCACTCAATCAAGAGTGTATTTTTTTATACGTAATGTTAAACTATTTTTACCAAAATGACAAATTTAAATTTAATTTGGAAGATAAATATTTCAATTTTCAAAGGACCTTATAATTAATAATTATGTACCTAATTAAATTTCAAAAGAGACCAATATTAACTCTTAAGAAGTAATGTGCTTTAGAAAAAAATTATACAGAGTACTTAAAATATAGTAGAGGTAATAAAGATGTAATAAATTTAGACACTAAAGATAAGTAGCTTTACAAAATATAGAAATTTACTTATTTTTTCCAAATTTCAAAATATTTTGCAAAATATAATTTTACAGGTATAATATTTAAATTTTGAAGAAAAATGCAAAAATATATTACATATGTAATCTAAATATAAGCCAAAAAATATATTACAAAAGCGAAAAATGTTGGAATTTCAACGTTTCAAAATCACAACAAAAGTACTTAGCTTGCAATTAAAAGTGGATATTCCAGAGAGTCCGCAGTCAGAGCCTCCAAAACGCTTCACAGCAAAGTGGGCAATTACCACGGAGTGTTCCCAACTAAAATTCCCAATCCGACACATATCTGCATGCAGAATCCTCCACCGCAAAATGGATCACAGATTCCATTAATGGACAGGAGTCTCCACAAAAAAAACTGCTAAGCTACCTTAGTGCTGCTTTTCTCTGAATCCAAATTTCACATTTTATAGGTTGTTCAAAAGATGGTCATCATAAAAATTCAAGAATGGGTGAAAAGTAGAGAAAGAATTAAAGAAAGTAGGAAAGAGTGAAAGAATGAAAGAATGAAAGCCTGATAGTCTGGCTTTCTTATCGGTCGGTCCCTTGCTGCTTAAATCCCATTTAAGGTATACAAACTTTTAAATCCAGCACATGCTGTATGCAAAAAATCACATTTCTTCCAAACGTTTGTCCTACGACAGCTCATTTCAGGAACACAAGATCTGACCTATACAGATTCAAGTTAAGAAAAGAGGACGCCTTTCTCACTTCAATTGGTTTTATTGGCATAGATTCATAAAAAAAACTGTGACCTCACAAACAGGCTAAAATCTCAATTATACGACTCGACCAACCAAATACACGCATTCCGGGTTGCCAAAATTCGTCATATCTAGAAATCAGACTGCTCTCGCCAGGGTAGGACTAAATTTGTTTCCATGTTGAATGCAATTTAATGTTTTAATTATGAACAAAATTAAAATTTTATATTATTTAAACCTTTTCGAATGTCGACTTTTATGAAATATAATAGAGAATTTGAATAAGTTTAGCTAATTGTAACGAGCAGGTCAAAATGCTTGTTACATTGTAAGAGAAATAAAATTCAGAAGCAAATTTTATTTGTTAGTTATTTAAGTCCAAAGCTTTTTTGTAGCAGTAAAGTTAGCGTAAACAGAATTAATGAATGGTTTGGTGAGGGATTATTATTTTAGTGAAAAAAATTGCTTAATAAAGTTACCTTTTTATAATGTTGGAACTGAGGCAAGTAGCTTTTTCGAAATCAATAACTTAATTTCCTAAAACTTTCATGACAGTAATTTTTTTAGCACTTGAAGCTATTATTAATACGGTGTATTCATGAACGAAAAAATATGCGCCGTGTTTCTTTAAGCAATTTTTAATAACGCCAAATTCTCGGTCATTAAGCAAGAAGGAATGCCCTCTTATAGGACAAAAATTTTCCACTTTTTTAAAGCGTGTCTATTTACTTTAAGCTTTTAGAACAAGTGTGTCCACTCGTGGGCGACTAAACTGTAAATTATAATGCTCAAGACAATATTTCACAGAGGAAGAATATAGAACCTCAGATGACGGGTATGTTGTTTTGAAAAAAGTATGCGTTTTAATATTGTGCCTCGCATCGGGATACTGGTAGTCAATATGCTGATGGATTCGAATATTATCTTCTGAAACCACATTACTTTTGTCATATGGAGTTATTTTTTGTTTAAGAAGAAGTTTTAAACTATTCAACTTCTTAATTTAATAAAAAATATACTAAGAAATGCTTTTTGACATTTTTTTTTTCTGCCCTCAAATTGTACATAATGGAGAAAGGAACAGAATTTTTGTGTTAAATTTTCTGTGTTTCCTAAACTAAACCTTCTCGTTAAATCAACTAAGAGTCGTTTTAAGTATATATCTCGATCATTCTCATAGAAGTTCAGTAGTTATTGAGGCAATTCTGATCTGATAAGCCATTTTTTAAACTTTTTAAGTTGAAAACCAGAAAGTCAGACAAATAAAAGTTTTAGACGAGTACTTAATGAATACTTTTTATCTAAGTGGGGAATTCAATATATCACAAAAGAAAAAGGTTTTATTTTATTAGGCTAGGGATTCAATTTTGGGTTCTATGGGCTCGAATCTGCGGGGAGATATAGAATATGGGTATACATAATATCATTCTTTTTTAATAACACTGGCCGACAAAAAAAATTTTTTTTGTTGTAACACAAATCAGAACAGCATAATCGAATAGAATGGACCTATCCAAATATGAAAATGACAAATAGAAAGTTGCAGCATGTAGGATTTTCTTGTTAGAGTTGTAGAACCATATCGAATGTTACGATACTTAATATCTATAGAAAAAATGATTTCAGAAAATTCTTAACCCTGTTTATTGACTATGTTTACAGTTTCCGCCTATAAAACATTCCATACATCTGAGAGAAAAGCAAACGAGAAAAATATTAACTTAAAACTAATTAAACTTTATTTTTTCCGTCTATGAGGTGTCCTATCTTCTCTCTTCAAAAACCAACAGTAGCCACCCATCATGGCTGGATCCCATCGTCCTTGGTACGGAATTTCCATTGTTCTTGGTGAAACCTTTCACCCTGCTCGTCACTAACAGCTCCCAAATTTTTAGGAAAAAATGACAGATGGGAATGGAGGAAGTGAATTTTTAATGAGATTCTGGCACCAAGAGCTTTATAGGCATCTAAGAGTTCATTAACTAATTGTTCATAATTTTCATCCATATTGTTGCCTAAAAATCCTCTTACTACATTAACAAATGAATTCCATGCTCTGAGTTCCTGCCTGGTAAGCTTTTCCGCAAAATTGACATCGTCCAGCAATTTTCTGATTTGTGACCCGATAAAAATGCCTTCTTTTAATTGGTTTTTCATCAGCCCAAGTTTAATGTGAAGAGGAGGCAAAAGAACATTTTTGGGATCAACAAGAGGTATAAATTTAACATTTTGAGATCCCGGTTGAAATTCGCTTCTTTCTGGCCAAATTTTTGTTACATAATGCTGATTTATTGCACGAATGTCCCATAAACAAAGAAAACAGCAATATTTTGTAAATGCCCCTGAAGTCCCACTAAAATCGCTATAACTTTTAAGTCCCCGCATATCTGCCATTTATACCTATTGTAGTTTATTTTATCCCAAATCGTGCCCATATTTTCATAATTTTCTTTCATTTCAACTGAATGAGCAACCTGTATAGAGGGTTTTAAATTTCCATTATGCAATAACACAAGTTTTAAGCTATATTTAAATGAGTCTATGAAAAAGCGCCACTCACGGGGAGAATGTTCAATATCAAGTTCCTGCATTAAACTGTCTATATTAGTATATGCGCACAACGAATTTTCCATGCTGTAGAATTCAGAAAACATAGCATTTCTTTTTCTGAAATTCATAATTTTTGTTTTTTTGGCCAATAGGTTCCATTCCTTAAGACGGAAATGACGTACTAAATCATTTAATTCACTTTGGACAATCAAATGTGGCTAGCCGGAAATGGGACCTGTGATAAAAGTGGGATTAGTGCATTGTTCTTCTGAGCTGCCTGATGATGCGTTATCTCCATTATCTCCCAAATCAATAGTTTGCCAATTTAAAGGCGCAATCGGCACTGACAAATTTGCATTATGAGGAACAGGTCATGGCAGATTGCAAATTTGGATATTCTGTATTGTGCTTTCCCTTTTTGGAATAACCTTCGGTCTTTGTCAGGCAAATATAACAATCGTCAGAATGATTGGTGAGTTCTCGCCATACCAACCATTGGAACTGCAAAAGGCATACTTTTTCTCTTTCCCTTCATACACTGCACCAATGATACACTACAACTAACACAGCACACATGGGGAGCCCACAATTAACACACCAAAATATTTAAAGTAGGCTTTTTTACATTTTTGGAAAATGGCCTGGCTTGTGATTTCACCAGAAATTCTCCACAAATATAACAAAATTTGTCAGGAGAAATTTTTCGGCGCCTTTTTTTATGCCTAATGTTGTAAACAACCCAGTCTAGGTAATTATTCCGTTGTAAAATGGACCCATTTTAGCCTCCCCACAATAAAATTGTTTACCTGCCAATTTAAAAGGTTGTAGTTAGGCTATTAAAAAGTGGTACGTATTAGGGGTTTCCGAATATTTTTTTTTATTATTGGAAGGGTATTTCCATTGTGAAAATAATGAGCTGGCCTGTGTTAGAAAAATCTTGTCGGCCAGTGTAATTATGGAATTTTTACTGTTATTCTATTAGATAAAAATTTTATTAATACTACCCTTAAAAAGACCTGAATATCCATTTCTCATTTACGTATAGCAAAGGCTCCAGTAACAACCCTTAAA
This sequence comes from Kuschelorhynchus macadamiae, assembly GCA_030620095.1. NCBI lineage: Eukaryota > Metazoa > Arthropoda > Insecta > Coleoptera > Curculionidae > Kuschelorhynchus > Kuschelorhynchus macadamiae. The sequence continues at coordinate 41,608 of JAUTXW010004990.1, read as the reverse complement.
ATAAATAAAATGACTACGCTGCGCTGGCCCACCTTTGCTAGCCCAACTACTAGAATACTCAATGAATTCCGACAGGTTTCATAAGTTACGTTGATGTTATAATATTAATGATTCATTGTTTGGATTCCGATTCAGTCTTTTCTGAACTTGGATTTGTAAGGAGATTGTAAGAGTTTCGTCATTTTGATTACTGCTTCTGTTATAATAGTATTAGAATTTTAGTTTTATTGTGCTCGGTAATTTTGTATACGATTATTATTAGGAGATGAATTTTATCTCTACCTGTTTAAAGTGTTAAAAGTTAAATATGCCCTGATATATTACAAAGAAATAATTGACAAATATCCATATGGTTAAACCACGGGATAGTGGGGCCAGTTTTTAATATACAGGGGTGGGGAGCTGGCGGAGGGATTACAAAAATGCCGAAAAATCCGACCAATCTAGTGCCATCTATGTGCAGATTGTTATTGTAATCATGTTACAAACTTTTAGGGTATCATGGATCGCTTCCTCAGGAAGATGGCCTTCATGAACTAGTTTTTGTTTTATAACTCTGGAACCACTTCAGCTTCCGCAACCAATTTTAATACATAAATTGCTGTTAAGTTCATCTATTGAGCCTATTGAACAATGTTAACTTTAACCAGAGGCGTGCAAACCAGGGGTGTATTTGAGTAAATTTGACCCCATTCCTCTAAGGGTTCAATTTCATACCATTTTGACATGAGATTATGATTTTTCTATGCCTTACAAAATGAAACAGAAAATAATAGTTGCTGAATATGCCCGCCACCATGCTCGATACGTTTATTGTACCTACACAGCTTAACAAAAATTTACCTTATTTATGAGGGAAACTGGCTCCGTAAAAATAAAACGGTTAGATGATGGTGCGCAAAGGGGTTCGCATGCCCCGGATTTTAAGGAAGAGGTGCTGCGGCGATTTGAAAATAATCCTTCTGTAAGCACCCGAGCAGTCGTAAACGGCATACATGTGAATCTGTAAATCACGTCAGTGCCTGGGAAGTTGTTCATGAACAGCTTCTTCACCCCTTCAAGAAGTGCAAGCATTAGGACCAAATGATTTCATGCCCCGCGTAGAATTTTGCCAGTGATTTCTTCGCTGAAATATGTACTTTTTACTGATGAGGCTGTGTTTACAAAAGAAGGCATTTTTAAGTCGCGAAATATCACGTGTGAGCTTAGGAGAACCCTCATGGTGCACACATAAGAGGGTATTAATACATGTTCTCTGTCAATATGTGGGCTGGCATTGTTAGAGAACGATTAATTGGACCGATCATGTTGCTTCCTCGTCTAATCGTTACTATTTATGTTAATTTTTTAAGAAATGTGTTTCCAGAATTGTTACATGATCTAACCCTAAATATGCGACAAAACTTATGGTTCCAAAATGATGAATAGTCTGCTCACTTTTCCCTCCTTGTCGGCGAGCACCTAAATGACAATTTTAGAAGACGTTAAATTGGACGCGGAGGTCCCTTCACCTGACCAGCGAGCTCCCCAGATCTAAGACTTTTAGAATTTTTTTTCTTTTGAGGCATATGGAAAATCACTCGTTGCTAGTAAGCTGAGGCAACAACTGATACCATTTGGCCGGATTCACACGATCGCGACTTAACCAACTTCGTGGGGTTTAGCTGTCGCTGCTCGCCGCGAAAGTTCAGAGTTGCTGATCAACCAAAACCAGTAGACGCAATTTTTATTTATCTACTAATTTTTATGTTTTTTTACTTATTATATCGGAGGTGAAATACTGTAAGACAACAAAAACATTCTGACGATTCATTTATTCAGTTGCGAAGTATTTTATATGAAGATTCAAGAAGTCTACACTAAAAAAAAACTCATTTTTATCTTATATCTTCATGAGCCTCACAAGCAAATTATTATTAGTATATAAATATAAAAATAATAACTGTTTTTTTTCCTAAAAAAAGATCTTTTCAAATATCCTTAAGCTCTTTCTGGACTTGATCATACCCATTGTTTATTTTGAATGATCTTATATTGAAAACTTGGGAGGAAAATGAATAATATGCTCGTATAAGATTATAAAGGGTGTTCCAAAATTAAAGGTACAAAATAGAACTGCAGATTCCTTGGATACAAATATTGAGATTTGGCCTAACTTAGCTTAGTTCAAAAATTAATAATTTATAACCGAGATACCGGGTTTCCGGGTGAATTTTTCATTTACGATTTTTTATTATAATATTTTTATAATATAATAAATTATAATTATTAAAAATGTATATCAATAAACAACGAAAAATGTTTGCTTGTTCTATCCTATTTCGACATACAACTTTATGAAAAACATAAACATGTTCTCAGAATGCCTTTTGTAGACGCCCACATATACTTTGAAGCAAATCGGCGAAAAGTTGAAAATTTTACCGATATACATAGATTAATATATCGATATGCCACTACTAAAAGTTCGATATTACTTCACGTCTCGCCCTACATTAAAAAAAAAACAGTCGTTGCCATTCGATACTCGGGCACGTTCGGCTAAAGAGGATCAATTGTTGCCTCTACTAGCCGCGAGCTGAAAAGTCTCGTTATGAAACTTCAGTCGAATCAGAAAAAGATTTGGTTGCTAGAATTTCCGCTGTGGCTGAAGTAACCTAAACCATGCCTCATGTTTTTAATCACATCAACTTAAATATGCTGCGTAGGTGCAATAAACGTATCGAGCGTGGTGGCCGGCATTTTCAGCAACTATTATTTTAAGTTTCCTTTTGTACTACCTAACATAATAATACTTATAAAATAATTGTACTTTAAATTGATTTTAGCCAATTTCCGAAGAAATGGTGACATTTAGCGACTTTCACAAAGAGTATTATTTTTATGTAAAGGACATAGGAAATTCTTAATCTGTTGTCAGAATGGCACGAAATTGAAGCCTTAGAAGAATGGGGTCAAACTGACTCAAATACCCTCGCACGCTCCTGGTTACATTTAGCATTGTTCAATAGGCTCAAATAGATAAACTGACTAACAGCAATTTATGTTCCAAAATTGGTTGCGGTAGCTGACGTAGTTCCGAAGCTATACAACGAAAACTAGTTTAGGAAGGTCATCTTCAATAACCTTAACACGCTGTATAGTTTTCAGGTGCAAAACTATTCGCATTTCAATTTCGATTGGATCTCACTCGTATTCCTTAAAATAATATAATTTTAGAAAAACATTTATAAAACATTCGCCTATCTCAACTTAATTTAAAAAAAATATATGTATACTTCTTAGTCAAACAATATAAAACTTTTTCGTCAGACAATATAAAAAAAAAAGAAAATATATAATAACTAAATTGGTAACAAAATAATGGCTGTACACTGGTACAACTGGTATTTTCATTCTAAAAAGAGAAAATCGGAACCTGAATTTTAAATTTAGCAAAACTATAAAGCATAAGTTCAGCCACTACCACTTTGAAAATTATATAATATATGGGCTGTCATAAATATAATTTTCTAGGTTTCTATATCTATCATTCCTTGTTATCGGCTGAAAAGCCGTAGTACACAATTACTGGCAATTAAATAAACACAAGTCTTTGTTTTTCATTCTTAATAATATCAAACAAACAAAACTATTTAAACTTGTAACGACAGTATTTTCTAATTCCCTAAATAATTTCCCAGCCAGATTCTCTGAGAGGGTGAAAGGGCCTACGAAACGGTTATTAAATATTTTAGCCCACACATTTAATTTGACAGGGCATTAGGTGTCGACTCCAGGAAATGCCAAGAGATTTGCAGTTAGGATTAAATGTTTTATTAAGAGTCAACATTTGTCCGAAAAAAATGTGGGTTAATAAATATCCATTCGTATGACAAAATTAGCGACGAAATTTATTTAAAGTCTCGTTGAACTTAAAGGTTGAAAATCATCTGATTTATTTATTAGGGTAAATCTAGGGGAGATAGATAGATAGATCAGAGCTGGCCCAAGCTAATATTGTCAAAAAACGCTCACAGATGGTGCAAAATTGTATATGGCGTAAAGTATTCATATGGTAATGTGTCATTCTCCAAGTTATTGGTTAGTAGATTGTGTTTAAAAGTAAGTTATTTTATAAATTTTGTTTAGATACCTTCAAAATATTTTGGGCTTAGTTTTAAATTTCACAGATTTTTCATACTTGTATCGTATGTACCAAACTCATATGTTTTTGTTGCACCTCGGACCTCATGTTTTGTGTTGTCTAAGAATTTTGTCGTCTTATATATATATAGAAATTTAAATACGTCTCTCCTCGAAAAAAAGGAGACATGACCCGTTTGTTTTCTAGGAAAGGTGCTCATAGTTTAATTATTGGTATTTGTTTCAGATGCCTAGTACTTACAAAAAAATATCTTTCGGAAGAGGTAATTGATTTTTGAAGGACATAATAAATACTATGGATGCTGTTAGAGACCAAGAAACGTCGTTAAAGGCGCTGCAAAAAGTTTCGAAAATCCAGGGAAAAGTATGAAAAGAAGTCTTAAAAAGATTGTTGACAAAAAAGGAAACTCAGGTCCAGTTACGATACATGTCATATACATTTGCTGTAGAATTAGGCATTAAACACAGATTATGAGGCTCAAAAGGCAGCCTATGTGATGGTTACAATCTTTTATGACCAGACATTCAGATATATCCAACCGAAAACCATAAGGACTGTCATTAACAAGATGTAAAGCACTGTCTCCACAGGTATTTCCAATTCTTCTGAAAGAGAATGACCTAGGAAGCCAAAGAACATCTTTAATATGGATGAAGAAGGATTACAATTAAATAGCAGACCTGTGGAAGTTCTAGCGGTAAAGGGTTCGAAAGCAGCTGCTTCAGTTACGTCAACGGAAAAAGGTGAGACAATAAAGATTGTTGCTTGATGGAATGCCGATAGGTACGTTTCTTTCTCCGGTCGCCATTACTAAAGAAAAAAAAAATGAAAACAGAATTTAGTGATAATATAACGCCCGGGCCTCAGTTGTTCATGTCTCAAAAATCGGCATACATGAACCCCGATTTATTTTTAAATTTGTTCATAGAGCATTTGGCTTCTAAGAAAACGAAAAACTCTATTGTTGTTGACGGACATACTTCACATTCATCATCAGTAGAAATGCTAGAATATGCCAAAGAAAACGACGTAATTCCTCTGTCCTTTCCTAATCATTGTAAAACATCAACCTGGAAGGCGCATTACCAGATACCAATTTGGAGAACTTTTCATCTAATTCGTGGAGAGAAGCTGTTACGTCTGATGTGTGCTATACCAGGTTTTAGAACTATCAGTATATATCCTCTTAATCAAGAGGCAATTCCAGACCGTACTTTTTCCATAAGCGATGGGCAAGCTGAAAAGATGGGCCAACAGACCATGAAGAGCTAGAAACTCGCGAAATTTCATCCCATCTTCCACTTAACGAAACACTGATGGAAACAATTTCAACAGGTAATCCAGATAATTCAGTTTCTTTAGGAACTGATGAAATTGAGAAGAGCAAAATCAATAGCTAGTGTCCTAACATCGACCAAAAACTTGAAAGAAAACTCAAATAAAAACAACGAAAAGAAGGGCAACAAGGTGAAACTAAAGAAACACTTAGAAAATAAACCATCAATAAGTTAAATTGATTATAGCTCTTCTTATATAGAAGTAATTCTCATAACTCTGACTATTCTTGGTGCGAAGACGATCTTTGCGGAAAGTTTGGAAAAAACAACGAACTAAGGTTCAGGTGCACTTCGTGTAGTCTATCGACTCACCAACTTTGTAGGGGCTCTGACCCTGCGGAAAACTTTGTCTGTGTCTTCTGTATGCCGAAGAAGGATTAATATTATGTATTTTTTACTAAGCTTGGATTGTTTATGTATATGTATCTAAATATTGAGTCAACTAAATTTAGTACCTGAGGATATTTTAATTTTTCTGCAATGTTAATGCTCAATAAAAATAGCCAGATGCATACTCAGGGGAGTTAAGGAGGTTAAAATCTCTCCCGAAATAAAATCTTAAAAACGAAATGTGTTTTGGCAAATATAGTGCCACTGGGTCCATTGCATTCCTAATTTTTCTGTTGATAATATGGTGAACGCATATTGTTTAATGTCACATCGTGAATAATTTAAAATGACGCCATTCCGTTATTTTTACATTTTTTTCAATACACTATAGGACCACTCCGGCAATATCGTAAATTTTCCTTGCAAATTTTATCCAAAATAGTCAACCCATCACGGAGTAATCGATGTACATACATAAAAAATAAATAGATTCAAATTAATAACCTATTAATTTCTTAAACTAATGAAGTTCTTCGCTTTTAAAAACTGTTTTACTGCTTTATATCCCTGTAGTGAGAAAATGTATTTATTTAAAACAAAATAAAAGAAACATGACATGTTTCACCGTTTTTTTTTAAGCTATTTGCTTTTGCATTTTTTTTTTCGTTTTTATGGGGCTGCCTCAGCCATCTAGAACTACCCTGTATAGGAAAAAATGATTTTATTTACAAGAAATAAAATAATTTTGAGGTATTTCAACTTTTTTCAAAATATTAGTAGGTATAATTTTTTTCTAAATATACATAATCGAAAAAAAAGTACCTACGCTAATGACTTTCTCAATTTTTCGATATCAAAACATATACCCCAAATATTTCTGTTTTTAATATGATTGATATAGGATTGCGAGTTTTAAAAATATGAATTTTTTTATGTTTATCATAAATAAATGCTCATGACTCTCAAATTCTAATCCTCCTGAGACATTGACCTAGATGGGATATGACCGAGTATATACCATTCAATACGAGACCAAAAACAAACCAAAAATCACAGCAAGCCGAGTGTTGAAATATCTAATGTCTGGCGACCTTAACTTAATAACACTGACTCTATCAATCTCCGTGACTAGTGTGCGAATAAAGTAGAGGCAAGGGAAACATTTCACTATTGTGTAGTCAAGAAGTTGAAATCATAACATTATAACAAAGACAATACAATTTAAGATTAAACATTATATTATTATTTATAACAAAGTTTTGTTCAACTAAATCATATACTGCAAGACAAGCGAAATAAATGAAATTTAGAAGAGTTATTTAGTATACTTCACGGCAAGTTCTATTACTTCCTTGGGTTGCCGAGATCGAAAAGTTTATATTCTTAAGTTTAAGGAGCAGCAATTTTCCAATATTCTCATATTTGGACTATACATGCGATGTCACTTATTGCCAATATTAGATTTCTAGTACAGCATATTGCAAACGTCCTATTGTGTTTTATCGGAAGTGGTTGAAACTTTAGATAAACTATTGATGAGTAAATTGAGAATTTGTGATTGTTTAAATAAATAATTACATTAAGAAGAATATGTACGTATTCTAAAGTAAAGGAGCGATTTATGGTGAATTAAGTTTAAACCAAATCTGAATCCAAGTTTTAGAATTGACCAATGACTCAGCACTAATATAGCTAATTAAGGACTATTTTAGTTAAATTTAAGGATATATAAAAAGCTGAACTATGGTTTAATTAGGTGAAGAAAATGAAAGATTGTTAATAATGTCTGTCATAACTTATACATTTGGAGAATGAGTTGGTAATATGTTTCATAATCCGGGAAATTCTGGTGTCCGAACTTTTGCTGTATATCCCACAATCCTCACTTGTGTTAGTTTCCTTTTGATATAAAGTATTGTACATTGAACATGAATGTGTTTTAATGACTTTAAGTTGGAAAAAATTCGTTGAGCCCCATTTTCCAATTGCGTTTTTATCTACTTTAATTCTGAAGGGTTGTTTGGAGGACAAGAAGAAAAGGATAAACGCCAAGATTGAACGTCTTGACTAAACATGTGTGATCTATGAGACGAGCATCCATAATTCAATTAATTGAAACTAACCATGTGTGAAAAAAAAATAGTTCTAAACAAATTACAAAAGAATAGATATGTTATAAATGGTCCATGAAGTTAATTTATCCAACATTATATATTTTGAATAAACAAATCAAGAGGTCGTCAATTTGAAAAAAATGTTTTCAGGGTAAAAAATATTATACCATCAAGTTCATTCGTTTATTACATTTTAGTTCCCTGCCTGAGGTTACCTCCCTTTAATATAGGAAACCTATTTTACTAAAGTATCTTTAATAAACTTTGTCTATCTTTGTTCTTTGAATTTAAACCATATTGTGCCAGTCCAGTGGCGTACAACTCCCGCAACGCGTTGTGGGGGTGTTAGTTATTATTAATATTATTTATTGAAGGCTTTGTTTTATTATTATATTTTTTTAATAAAATATATGAATAATTGATCAAATGAAGCGACATTGGTCTCACACCAATAGGCCAAATCCAATTACAGGACCAGCAGATCATTTGTTTTATGATATCTGTTTTAACGCAGCCCATGGGACTCACAATGATTTCATTGGCTTCATGTAGTTTAATTATCAGAGCAGTTTCCGTTCGGTAAAACTTTGCGCATAACGTCATAAAATCACAAAAATCTTCTTGTCGACAAGAATCAGCACTATGGTCTAATACGAAACAATCAGTGGCGGCTTGTGGTCAACTTTTCAGGAGGGTTAATACATATGCACCACAAAGAGTCATCTGAAAAAAATCAGAGATACGAAACAATAAAATGCCTTTGTTACTTCGCAACTGCATGTCCAGGCACATAAATCGTACATATTTCTAAGAAAATAACGATTTACTTCTTTGTTTTTGTCTTTTCCGTTTGCTGAATTTTAAATTTCGGCAAAGGTCGACTACTGGTCTTAAATTCGAGTCGTTTCTCAAAGTTCAGCTCACCAATATAATTTAAAACGGATTATAAAGTCTTAATATTCTAAAACACTGTGGCTACCTATCTTTAAAACATTAATTTAAACCACAAAATCAAAAAACAAAATGTAAAATCTTCAAAATAAAATCTATAAAAATACGCAATCGTAACCACAACCTATCAAACGATCCACATTAAACACATCAACTGACAAAAATATTTAAGTTTCCTCGGCGCGGCTGTTGACCCAAACTTTGCCAAGGTAAGCCGTATCTTACCTATGCGCTTCTATGCGAATTTGATCTGGAACACTCGGAAAAACTCGCCTCCATTTATAACCACGAGGTCAACGCGGACCTCCAGCCGTGATGGATTCCATATGAAACGAAACCTCTCCGGAGATCGCGGTGCGAGGGATGAATAGTGTGTCGAGGAATTAAGAGAACGGTCAACGAGTTTATATGCTTAGAATAATAGAGGGAATTTCCAAATAAAAAAAATTGAAAAAATATAAATTATGTATTATTTTATGTATTTGTTTTGGTTTGGAAATATTTATTGGGGGGTCATTGACCATTTGACCTAATGGAGGAAATATATTTAAACACTAACCTGGATTAGTTGCATGGAATCTGACAACAGTATAGCCTCCGTCAGGTACAGTAACGGTATCTTTTACAGGAGCATCTAACAGATTCCTCTTGATCAGTCCTTTTCTATCTCTTTGTTTTACTTGTTCCACGGTGACATTTTCACCGACTTTCTCCATAGCAACTACCCGGAAAGCATAACCGTGTAGGTGGAGAGGATGATTGGCATTGTAAGCGAATCCCTCGTCTATGATGACTAATTCTACGACTGAGTTCAAAGGTACCTAGAATATATTGAAAAATCATGACCTCATTTTCAAATGTACGAAAAGAATTTGCTTTTGAGAACATAGTATTTCCCCGCACATGTAATAATGTTTATATATTTTCATGTAGAGCTTTATACACAAAAAAAGATACATTTCACGAATTTTACCGTTTTCTAAAAATCTTAATAAATTCTGTAATAAATTATCAAACTTAAAATTTTAATTTTGATTTTAGGAAGCTGTTTCATCATCTTTGAGCAATACTATTTTTTGTATTATTTTATTACGATTTTTCGATAAAACCAATATGTATTTCTTCAATAACATTTCTAGACGATGTCGTGAATGCGCCCCATAAATTTATAATTTCACTGGAAACTCTTGCGCAATCTAACGGAAAAGGTAGATCAAGGTCTGCCGGGGCAGCTAGTTTATGTTTATAAAAGAGTTTTTTATAAATTGTAAAGTGGAAAAAGCTTTATAAAAAAAGAGATAAAATAAATTCAACTGGTTGCACTATTTTTTAAAAATCTAAGTGCGTTAAAATTAAACATATTTTCTTTCTCTGGGGTTGCTGCATAGTACATACAAAAAAATTATAGGCATTTCAGGTGTTTCGCAGTTTGTTGATAAAGCTAAACGATTTGGAGTTTCTTTTTGCTTATAGGAGTAGTTTTATCCACCTGTGGTCACAATGTTTTATTCCATCCGTTTAGGACTACTCTCTATAGTTAAATAAAAATCAAAATATATAAAAAAATAAAGAAATTTGAGGTTTTTCACCGTTTTTTGAATACATTTTTATATACACACCATTTCGTTGGGGGCTGCCTAGTCTCTTTAGAGTTACCCCGTATATTGAAGAAATATTACTTTATATATTAAAATATACATAATTTGAAGGGTTTTGCCTTTTTTTTAAATATAAGAATATTGTCTATAAAGATATTAAATCTGAGAAATTAGCAGCTACCAAAAAGAAGCCTCAAATAACAGTGTAATCTACTTAGAATATAAACTGTTGTTGCACGTTTTTTGATAATACCTTATATACCCTAGAACATCCGTAGAAAAAAAAACATTCAACTTCATTAAGGAAAAAAATAAGAGAAGGCGCGTTTTTAGTGACTTCCAATACCAAATTAGACAAATGGGGCTTCAACTTTTTGTTATGAGTTAATTAAGGCTTATATAACATACTCAAGGTCACGTGTGCCAAATTGTATACAATTATATTTAAAAAATGCGGAATGCGTGTTGGGCTGAGGCACAATTTATTGGTGTGTGCACCATAATGTCCAGAATATTTTTTTACGGAATATGTTCTACAAATTGCTTATTGGCTAGAAATTAAGTGTACATTCTGACATTAAAAATATATTTATATATTGGAAAAATACTTTGTATCCTATACTATAAATTAATCGTGAAAAACTGATTTATACTTAAATTTTGGCCAAACTAATTTGCCATACTATACTATACCAAAAAATTAAAACAACTTAAACAAGAAGGCAAATACATAGGGAAAGTTAATATACAATTAAAACTACATGAATTTATAACTACCCTAAAGTTAATATCCTGCTTTCTCGATCCATCCGTATTTTTTTCTTTATTTTTGCTAGTTAATTACCAGCAGGGGATCAGAATATTAAAAATTCATATAGAGTTTTACCGTATTTCAGGAACTATCAGACGATATTAGAATTTAATTTTATATAGTTCAAAAGTCATAAATTATATACAAATTTACGCGAAAATAAGCTGCTCAATGGAAAGATCGAACTTTTTATATTTTAATTCTTTTTTCAAATTAAAAATCTGCTGGTCGATTAATGTCTTTTATATGGATTTATCCGTAAATTGCCCTCTGGTCCAAATTGCCAATTTTTAAATTGCATATACCGCTCTGGTCAAAACAATAATTCGCTCTATTTTACAAAAATATTTATTATCGTCGTTTCATGTCTTGTTATTGCATGGAAAATCTTGAAATAGATAATCCTTCGAAATCTAAAAACTTCGTTAAAATTCGTAAAGTTATTTTCAAGATGTATTTAAATTGTAATACTTTATGTTTAGGAGTATATCTCATGTCACAAGCCCGTGATTTAAAAAGTAATAAAAACCTCTGAAGGCGTTGATATAAAATTGATAACATGTCATATTAAAATGAGTAAAATTTATTTTTGTCAAAATTTTAAGTACTCATTTTTTTTAATTTTGCACGTGACTTATGATTATCCATTAGAGGGCACGTCTTTTCTCGCATAATGTAGAAAAAACACCTTTTAAAATCCTTATCGGAAAAAGTTGACATTTCAAAAAGTTAACTTGTAAACAAAATGGGAAAAACTCAATGCTGAACCAATTCAAAGCAATGTAAAATTTTAAACTGAGGAAAAACAATACAGATAAAACGAGAATATTTGCCAGGGCGAATAAATCAGCTGAGTACAGCAAATATATCAAAAAATTGTGGCAAACCATCCAAAGGCGACTTAAGAGGGTGTTAAATTAACAATGTAATACAGTTCAATTAAACAAAAACATTGTAATAAAGTGTACTAAATGATTTAAACCCCCCGGAGCTCCATGAACTAAGTCAACACATCGATGATATGATATATTATTGATAAGAAAAGACAACCAATCACATTTAAGAATATTGGCAGAGGTCAGAATATCAGTTGTTAATTCCACCATTGAGTCCAGAATAGTTTTTTTTACGAAATATGCTCCATAATCTCTCCTATCTCTGTGTCTGTCTCTCTCTCTCTCTCTCTCTCTCTCTCTCTATATATATATATATATATATATTTATATATATATATATATATATATATATATATATATATATTGGTAGAATGTTTCTTGAACCTTTGTTTAATATATTTTTAGAGGAAAATTTTTCTTGGGATAAGCTTCATACAGGGAAAAATCAACGTATTTTATTTCCTGTGCATTTTTGTTTTATTTTATTCCAAAATCATACGTTTCGGCTAATTTTTAGCCTTTTTCAATGACAGTATGGTACTTATAGCTAAAAAAATGTAAAATGACATTAATGCTGATCTTTGAAAGAAGTAGTAAACTAATAAAAAATTTTAAAAAATATATAAAATTTGTTGTGACTTACCTAAGACAGAACTCATTTTCATCAAATATTAAAACACATATACAAGATTATATAAAAAGACGAAATTACATGGTTTGGACACACGAAACAGAAATTAACATATAGGTTTAAATGTCTACTGCAGAGTGATTATTCCGTCGCCCAGGGCCAAAAATCGTTGACCTTGATTGCAATATTTACAATGTTTTTAAGGGCGATCAATTCCACTAAGAGAATTAAAATATTATTATCTTGTTAAAACAAATTGACATAACTCCCTGGTGGTTCAAAGGACAGCACCTCGAGCCACGGTGCGAGGGGTTTCGGATTCGACTCTCGCAGCGTCCACCCATCATTCATTCATTTTTCTCTTTTTTAAATTTTCTTTATTACAAGACTTTTAAATATTTTTTGTTTTAAAATACAATTAATTTGATGTTTCATGCTTTTATAAAAAATATCATTGATAATGTAATTTCTTTTTAAATATATAATTGTAATTGGTATCTTTATCGCATTTAAAGTTAATATTTTTATGTCCTATTTTAAGTAAAAAGAAGGAGAAAAAAAAGTGTTTACAGAAAAAAAGGGGGGATGTTACGGTAATATAGATTTTAAAACGGAATTAATTTATAATATGTTAGTGTAGATTTTGCTTAAATTTTGAATGTCTGATTTTGAGTTGACCGAATTTGTATTCTTTTTTATAAAGATCATTTCCAAAATTTCTCTTTTTTATTTATGTAGTTCGGTCTTTAATATGCGAGTTTCTTTAAAATTAAATTTATGATTGTTTTGGGATTCGTGTTTAGTTAATGCTGTTTGGTTTTTCTTGTCGTATTTGTGGCCGTTTATCCTGTTTTCCAGATATTGAGTTGATTGTCCTATATATACTCCATTACAATTTGTGCACGGGATTTCATAAATTGTGTGTGTTTTTTTATTTTTTGGGGTTTTTGCTTTAAGTTTACTATAGTTAGATTTAAGTAAATTGTTTGCTTTATGACTGAGAGAAATTTTGGAAATGATCTTTATAAAAAAGAATACAAATTCGGTCAACTCAAAATCAGACATTCAAAATTTAAGCAAGATCTACACTAACATATTATAAATTAATTCCGTTTTAAAATCTATATTACCGTAACATCCTCCCTTTCTTTCTGTAAATACTTTTTTTTTCCTTCTTTTTACTTAAAATAGGACATAAAAATACTAACTTTAAATGCGATAAAGATACCAATTACAATTATATATTTAAAAAGAAATTACATTATCAATGATATTTTTTTATAAAAGCATGAAACATCAAATTAATTGTATTTTAAAACAAAAAATATTTAAAAGTCTTGTAATAAAGAAAATTTAAAAAAGAGAAAAATGAATGAATGATGGGTGGAGGCTGCGAGAGTCGAACCCGGGACCCCTCGCACCGTGGCTCAAGGTGCTGTCCTTTGAACTACCAGGAAGTTATGTCAATTTGTTTTAACAAGATGATAATATTTTAATTCTCTTAGTGGAATTGATCGCCCTTAAAAACATTGTAAATATTGCAATTAAGGTCAACGATTTTTGGCCCTGGACGACGGAATAATCACCCTGCAGTAGACATTTAAACCTATATGTTAATTTCTGTTTCGTGTGTCTAAACCATGTAATTTCGTCTCTTTATATAGTCTTGTATATGTGTTTTAATATTTGATGAAAATGAGTTCTGTCTTAGGTAAGTCACAACAAATTTTATATATTTTTTAAAATGTTTTATTAGTTTACTACTTGTTTCAAAGATCAGCATTAATGTCATTTTACATTTTTTTAGCTATAAGTACCATACTGTCATTGAAAAAGTCTAAAAATTAGCCGAAACGTATGATTTTGGAATAAAATAAAACAAAAACGCACAGGAAATAAAATACGTTGATTTTTCCCTGTATGAACCTTATCCCAAGAAAAGTTTTCCTCTAAATATATATATATATATATATATATATATATATATATATATATATATAGTTAAATAATTATTACCTGGTAGGCATGGGGACATTCACAGTAGGTATTTGAGCAGTCCATTCCTTGAATAGTGTTTTCGTTGCAAAACATGTCCGAAGGAATTTCGTTACGTTGAGGTAATAGTGGAAATGATGGAAACTCCATGGAAATGTGGTTAAGTTGAGGGGTCAGCAGACGGTTATCAGTTGAAGTAACTAAAAGTTAAAAAAAAAACACTTTTTTTACCTAATGCATAAATGCCACGTGTCCGTCAAAGATATGGACACAAATGAGAAAATATGCTTATTATTGATGAAATCTTCTGCATAAAAAACTAGATTTAATATAGTCAAATTTTAAGCAAGATACAAAAGGCAAGCAAAAAATATAAAAATTTGTGTTAACTTTTCAAAATTACAATTTTAAAACATGTTAAATGACTCAAAAATACAGTAAAAAAAATTTAAATAGTTTTCTACTCGGAATTTTCCTTTTCCTAGTAATATAACGGATTCCACCATATCCAGATAACATACTTTAAAAACTCATAAAGTTATCTGGTCATAATAATTGCAATATATTTCATTTTTCTTGATGAAAGGAAAGTTTAATTACAAGGAAAGTTCCGTTACGTGTACGTTGTCTTCTTTTTTACCAAAGCCTGCAGAACATCCCGTTAAAAGCAGCTTTCCTTATTAAGAGTAAATTATAATTTATATAATATTTGTAAAGCGATAACCAAATAACTGTATTATAGCATATATTGTAATTATTTTATTATACATGAATAAACATTTTCTAGTTTAAATGGTGATTGGAAATATACGTAGTTTCGAAAACACCAATTGCACCATATATACATATACACACACACACACATATATATACAATACCCTTGAAAACGTCCGCATCATATGGAATATTTTTTTATTAACCGACGTGTCAAAACTTAGCAGAAGCAATAGCTTTCGCTTCATTAAATATGGAAAAGAACTTATTGGGAAATAGTCACATGACTTGTGTTACCTGTCAAAGTTGAAATTCATTCATACAATTCGCAGAAAAAGAGCTTATTTGCTAAAATATGAGAAAATGTTATTAAGAAAAGTTGTTTGTTTTTTAGTTTTACATACGTATTACGAATTTTGGTCAGCAATTCCATTTTTTTAATATTTAAACATTTTTACAGAAGCAGATTATTAAAATTTCAAATTTGGAATTTCATTTACGCTCCTAAACCAGTTTATTGTTATTTTTATTTTTTGTATAATGACATGTATTTACTACCGAAAAATACTTAATATTCTTAAAATAACAACAAGTTCAGCATCAAGCTTAACATGTTTTTAAGAAATCATGATTTTTGGGATTAGACCGTGTCAAAATGGAATCACTTTCCGACGTTTCGCCTTCAAGGATCAAGGATCTTTACTTCACGAGATCGGAACACTGAACATATTCAATTCATTCAGTATTTCGATCCCTTGTGGTAAAGATCCCTGAAGATGTCTCGTGAAATCGAAGGCGAAACGTCGGAAAGTTCTTCTATTTTGACACTTCTAATAGCAAAAACCACGATTTCTTAATTGACCACATCCATGAAAGCTTTCGTATGATTTTAAGTGGTGATTTGTTTTTCTCTCGGATAAGATAATTTTTATAGAATATTTAGGTTTTTTTTTCAACTTAGACAATTATTATTTTTTTAGAATTTTCGAAAAACAGGAAAAAGTTATGAAAATTAAATATTGGAATTTCTGGTCAAAATTCCGTATACGTATTTAAAACTGAAATACAAAATAACTTTCCTTATACTTTTTTTTTCATATTTTAGTAAATAAGCCTTTTTTCTGCAATTTTCTTAAATAAATGTCAATTTTGATAGGTAACGTGAGTCACGTGACTATTTTCGAATGGGCCATCTTTCATACTTAAGGAACCCAGGGCTCAATTCTAATCTTGGAATTATGGTTCTAAAGAATAAAAAACTCAAGAACTAGTTATAGACCAGAAAAAGTGTGCAACAATGCCGGCTCAACACTAAAATAAAATATTCACAACTGAAGACACCAGTAAACATGCCTACTTTACCGCCAACCACAAGATCTGGTTCAGAAATCAATTTAATTTTACCAGCCAAAAAGTGAAAGATGTCCTCAAATCTATGGAGAATTACCACCAATCTTTCTTCAAAAAAGCCAAGACACCTCTAAGTAACTGCCTTGCCCGTATCATGGAGGTGAGTCTACAAGATGGAAAACTCCCTAGTGACAAAATATACCACCAATTTTCAAAAAAGGTAGCAAGTATGAACCAGTTAATTATCGGCCCATAAGCCTGACTTACATCGCATGCAAATTTATGGAAAAAATAATAGCCAAATATTTGACAAACTTCTTTCTTGTGAATAGAATAATTCCAGATTCACAACATGGGTTCTTTCCAACTAGATACACCACCTCTAATCTACTTAATTGTCTCAAAAAAATGGACAAGTGCCCATAAATATCTTATATTTAGATTATGCGAAAGCATTTGACAAGGTACCCTTTAAGAGCTTACTGCTGAAGATAGAACATTTTGGAGTTAGAGATACTTGTCATGGATCAAAGACTTTTTGCAACACAAAACCTATAAAGTTAAGGTTGGACAAATCCTATCAGATTCGTTTGAAGTTATTAGTGGAGTTTCTCAAGGCTCTGTTCTTTGTAATCTATATTAGCGATTTATCACGAGAGTTCAACTCCCATATATATTTTTTTGCAGATGACACCAAACTATTTGTCAACCCCTTCGTAGCTTATGATTCACTAACAACAGATCTTCAGAACACCTGATCTAAAATGGAAAACCCACATTACAAAAATAGTTAAGAAGGCAAATAGTATGATCTTTTTAATCATTAGTGTTTTCCAAAGTCTTAACGCTCAGTTAACAGTCAAACTATACAAATCACATGTTAGGCCCATTCTTTCTAGAATATGGGCATATCATATGGAGCCAATACTTTATCAAAGTTATCAAAGATGCTTTGGAAAGAGTTCAAAGGAGAATGACAAAAATTCCACCGGAAACAAGAAATTTGCCATACGAAGAAAGACTGAAATTTTTCAATCTCTTTTCACTTCATGAAAGAAGGCAGAGAGGTGATCTTATTGAAACCTACAAGATTCTTCATTATCGTTACTCAGTCCCTCTCAGCCTATTCACATGCAGTACCAATCGTAATCTCCGAAGACACTCTTTGAAACTTGCGAAGGAAAGGTGTTCTAAACTGCCCCGTAAGAACTTCATAACCAATAAAACCGTCTGCTTGTGGAACTCTCTTGATGAAGATACTATCCAGGCATCCAGCATCAACTCCTTCAAAAACAGATTGGATAAAAACGAATGCGAATTTTTCAAGAACACTGTATACAGCTCTATTTAAAATAGTAGGGTTTTTGTTTATTATTCAAGTTGCTAGTTTTTATTTTTCTTGATATATGTTATTAAAGTCTTTTTTTCCCTCAAGTAATTATCAAAATATAAACGAAAGTCAAATCTTGTTACTCATTTTAATTTAATTATTTTTGCATATAAGGTTATAGTATATTCAACAGTTTTCCCTTTTGGGACTTTTCAATATAATTTGAGTAAGATCAAAACAGAAACATATTACCCTACAAACTGAAATGTCGTGTTATATGTGAAACAAAAATAATCAACAACACAACAAATTGAACGGTTTCATGTGGGAAACTAGACGCATATATTTCCCTATAGAATAGATAGAATATATTGTTTCGAATATTACAAAGGTCTACGTTTCGTTTTGTTGCATTTGCGGTACATTTCACTAAATATATAGATAGGAATGCATAATTTAATTTAGGTCTAAGACGTTATTGATCTCAGAGCGGTGAGAATAGTAGATAATCAAAATATTAGATATATTTTTGTCAAAATATATATACCAAGTTTCAGAGGCGAAAGCCTTCAATAAGGTTTCTCTCAACCCTTAATTTAAAATATTGTGTTTAAATATATTCCTAACATTTTGTGCAATAGAGACGTTTTACTTCTAGAAAAGTCATATTTTATTCCATTATACATTAATGTTAATAACTTATTTTTAAATTTTACACCTATGTCGATTGAAATAGTACTACAAAATTACAGTCATTTGCAACTATGCATATTTTAGTTCCATACACATGTTAAATAATTTTTTTTATAAAATCTCTTCCATTTTTTTTTAATACCTACCGTTTGTACATCATATTATAAAAAATCTGTTATTTCTGTAAAACATTCAATTTTTGAAAAAATGCTCAAATATCTGCTCACACACACGTATATATATATATATATATATATATATATATATATATATATATAAAATGTCACTAAAAAAAATTAAATTTGACTTTCCTGTTAATTTTTCTCATTATAAATACATTTTTTTTATTTTTAAACAGATATTTAAAAAATATTTAAATTATAACATTATTATTTATTTAAATTTAAATATTACCAAAATTTTAAAAAATACTCTACTTGGGAAGAGATTTTATACAAGACTTTTTGCTTTTCGGATTATTTTTTTTCTTTCTTTTTCATTGGGATTTTGTATTGTTTCCTTCGTTCTAAGGAGCCTCTTTCTAAAGATCCAGCTTTCGTGACATTTTTGTTGGTAGACGGCCTACGGGTCATGTTGTTTTGAATATTTCACCCTCTGGTCATCGGTCTCCATTCATTCTATTAACATGCTCTCTTCAGAGCCTGTGTCTTGATCTTATCTTTAGAGAAAGAAAGTTACTCCCATGATTATTCTTAGGGTTTTTATCTCATACATATTTTGATTTTGTGGCTTCTACATAAGCGTCTGCCATTTTGTATATGTGGACCTTGCTTTCTGCAAACATGAACCTCTTTTCCTATTTTTTTTCTTTTGAGTAGCCAGTTATTCTTGACGCCTTATTTGCTTTTTACAGTTTATTATTTTGACTCCCAGATATCCAAATTACATAGTTTGTTTTATGTTTTGGTTGATTGTTGACTTTTCGCATTTAACAGGATCTAGCGATGAACCCACTGATTTAGTTTTTTTTATTAATATTTTCAGATGCTTTTTATTATTGTTTAAAATCGGTATAGTTATCGCTGCAAGTGGTTCTGGATTTCCTGCTGTTAATCAACTGCATAGCATCATATTTCTGAGCTATAAATAGTCCCCATGCTATCTCCTCCACTGCTTTCCTAAACACTTGTAATTATTTTGTTCATTAGGTAAAGAATTAAAATATTAAAAAAAAGTCCACTACCTCTTATTTAACTTTTCAAACACTTCGATATTTTAAGATTAACTGTATCTTCGTGAAATATTTTTAACACGTCAGCTAAGTTTACTCTACTACGGTTTTTTGAGGTCCGACACGACGTTTCTATACATTTTGTAGGAAAGTTTCAATATACATCTCAAGCCTTAAGTGTCTCCATTAAAGCCAACATAGTGATCCAGATATGAAGATGGCATTTTTGTCATACGATTCCCTTTTTCTTGTTCTTGTACAAAGGAAAAGGAATAGTACTTTGAGGCACTCAGTATATAAAAAACCAACACATGGGAATAGGTGTTTTGGTAATGGCCACATAATATACAAGCCCCAAGTTGAATTTATTGATAAAGAAACATGGTTATTATTCCCTTCCCCTAAAAAACTCACTTATAAGCTTAGTAATTTAGAATTTGAACAGTGGTTAGATTTCCAAAGAAAAATGTTCGTAGTTATCGATGCCAAATTTTTGAAGAAAATGTGTTCACTTAAAAACAAACTGAGAAAGTTGAAACCACAAAAACAAATTTCTTCGGAAGTCGAGAACATTGTAGAAAATCTTTCTTCTCAGTCTTTTGATAATAGAGAAATCGCCCTTTTGAATAAAGGTTTGAATTTTGCAGAGCCTCCAGTAAAAAATAGTTTACCAACTATTATAGGGAATATCGAAAGTTCCATTCAATACGTGCCAGAGTCAACTAAGGGATTCATTAGAGAGGCTTGCAGAAATCAAATCTCAAAAAACGTAGTTAACAACAACTCAAAATATGTTTCTCGTAAAAACACTGAAGTTATCCAGGGACTGAAGAAAAAGGAATGTTTTTATTTAAAAGCTGACAAAGGAAACAAGGTTGTTATACTAGACAAAACAGATTATTTTGAAAGAGTAGACAATTTGATTTAAACTGGTCCTTATGATTTAATTGAGAAAAACCCGTTATCAAAAATGATAGCAGAAGTAAAAAGAACTTTAAAACAGTGTAAAAACCTTGTGTCCGATAAACTAAAATTCAAACTAACACATAGTAACCCACAGTTATCTAAACTGTATTGCCTTCCCAAAATTCATAAACCTGGGAAGTCCATGAGACCTATTGTTTCAGCTGTTGGATCACCAACGTACAATATTTCAAAATGGTTAGTAGAAGAATTTGGCAAATTAAATATCTCGTATGATAACTTTGAGGTTACTAACTCGTTAGAATTCTTAGATAAAATTAAGAATGTTCACTTAAAAGAAGGTGAAATTTTAATATCTTTTGATGTAAGCTCATTGTTTCCTAGTGTACCCATACCACTAGCTTTAGAGTACCTAAAGGAACTACTTGAAATCAATAATTTGAAGAAAGAAATTATTGATGAGTATTTACTTCTCACAAAATTATGTATGAATCAAAATTTTTTTCAGTACAACAATAAATATTATAAACAACTAGAGGGAACTGCGATGGGCAATTGCTTATCTCCGTTCCTTGCAAATTTGTTTATGGGCAGATTAGAAACCCAATTCAAAAAAGAACTCAAGTATTTCCCAAGGGTGTGGTATAGATACGTAGACGATATATTTGCTATTCTTGATACTAAAACAGAAAATTTGGACACTTTCTTAGGAACATTAAACAATAAATATCCTTCCATTAATTTTACGTACGAAAAGGAGAACAATGGGCAATTATCTTTTCTCGACACGTTAGTTATTAGAAATAACGATAAATTAGAATTTGATATTTATAGGAAATTTACTAATACTGATAGATATATAACATCCGACTCATTTCATTGCCGTCAACACAAAATGGCAGCATTCCATTTCTTAACTCACAGGTTAGTCAATTTTCCACTAAGTAAAGAACGTTTTAACAATGAAATGAATCGGATTAAAAATATAGCTAAAAGTAATGGATATAATGATAATTTTGTACATAAACTAGTAAATAGACATAAGCATAAGAAAATGTTAAAAGATGCCACTACTCTTCAAATACCTGAGGCTTCCAATAAATTCATAGTAATCCCATATGATCCCAGATATACGAGAGGTCTAGAAAAAGTATTTAAAAACGTAGGTTTTAGAGTAGCCTACAAAACGGAGAATAGTTTGAAAAATCTCCTTGGAAACCCCAAAGACAAAGTCGACTTGAGGGAGAGGAGTGGCATCTATGAAATTAGCTGTAATGACTGTGATCTAAAATATGTTGGGCAAACTAAACGCTCCATAAACATTCGTTTTAAAGAACACATGGCACATTTAAGATACGGAAGAACAGAAAAGTCAAGCGTTGCCCAACATGCTTTGGAAAACAATCACCGAATAGGAATAAATAATCTAGTATCTAATATTAGATTATTGGATGCATTTGAGAGTATAGAAATAGTTAAATGTGGTAAGAAAGCACTAAATAAAGACAGAGGGCCTGTTCCCTATAGTCCCCTCTATTGTTTACTTGACAACGGTGCAGTCGGGTGCAACCAAGTGTGACCACATTTACCTATAAATAGTCTCGGTTAGGATAAGTTACTTTAGTTTATATCATCTGCTGATGATGCTAACTTGGTTAGCGAAACGCGCGTCCAGAACGTAACAAGTTGTGGTGTAGTGTAGTTAGAACTCTTGTATTTTGATCTATTTTGGTTAAACCAAGTGAGTATGGCGGATGCTCTAGTACTTTTACATTCTACCAGCCAAAACATTAACGTTAAGAGTTAACGCTGCCGTGTGACATGTTGCAGCATAATTCATCTGCCTGGAACTGTACTGTATACTTCAAGCAAATATTTTTTAATATACCATTTAGATGACTTTTGTCCATTTAGCTTAATTGCCTTTACTAGCCCCTAAAAGTTCTTCTGAAAAATACCGCATACGTAACACGACTCTCTTAGCGGGTAGGTACGTCGAAACATAAAATTTTGTCACCTGTCACTATTTAAAAAAAAATGGTGTTCCCTGTCATTTAAGAAATTTAAAGTTCGATTAATTCTTATAATTTCTACATTTTGGAAGTCAAAAAAAATGATACGGTACAAAATGACTGACCACCTGATCACAGAGGCAGGTGATCGTGATGATTGTTGTAACAGGCGAGGATCGAATATTCAGCTGATGCTGTATTGCTGCGTAAGTGCCTTTTTTGGTCCTCTTAAATTTAAATAATTTTAGACATATTTAACAACAATAATCATGGCAGCACAGTAGTCGATGTACCTAATTGAAGCATGTCTCACATCATCAAATTTTGTTTTTTCAAGAACTCTTTATAATCACAGCCCGTGTGCGATCATTGAATCTCCGCTGTCACCTGTGGTATTCACGGCTTTAGAGTGATCTTCTGGTATAGATGACACTTTTGTCATACGATTCCTGTTTCAGATGTTGTTGTATTTACAAACGAAAGAGAATAGTAGTATGAGGCACTCAGTATAAAAAAATTCAACACATACGAATAGGTGTTTTGGTATCCGGGAACTTTTATAAGAGCCCCGTTACCGAATTTTTGACTGATTCCTTGTATGAGTCTTGGCTTTTCAACGTCTTTCTTATTAAATGACCAAATTCAAGCTTTATTTTCTTTTTAAGGATTTGTTGAAACTTTTATACTTCCGATTACTTTTAGTATTTTGACACTGTTTTGTGATGTGTTTCAAGTGACCTCGAAGAGTCACTTTCTTGAAACCTTGCTGACATCTGTGGCTAAAAAACAAATAGGTGATGCCAAAATGTGCGCAGCTACAACAGTATATTGTATAACAAATCTTGAGAACTGCTCTTTTCACAAGAATTTGACAGTTTGGTGATACAAGATGTAGACCAGTGCCACAAGCCACGTGGTTTTCACATGTTATACACTGTATTTTTTACGACTGCATCTGGGGCATACACGTAAATTAAATGTGTAGCCTGCATTTCTTACATAACAATACAACTTTTAATGATATAAAAAGGTTTTAAATATTTTTTATCCTTTGACATAAAAAAGTCGAATATAAACAGACGCTAACTGAGCAACCACCAAAGATATGTCGTCGTATGAAATAAAATATAAAGCATGCTGTATTTTTTATACGGAAACTGAACATCGACAAGTCATTTAGAGTCGTGGAAACTAATTTTCCACAACATGCAAAATCAGTTTTTTTCAGACGTTGTTGGTTGAGTGTTTTTTAGATGTTTTCATAGCATAGAAGAATATAGAAGGTCGTGTTATGTATGCGGTATTTTTCAGAAGTACAGGCCTAGTTAAGGCAATTAAGCTAGATGGACAAAAGACAGTTACAGCTAAATGGTATATTGAGAAACATTTGCTTGAAGTATTCTGTAAAGTTCCAGGCAGGGAAATTATGCTGTACCATGTGCCATACGGCAGCTTTAAGCTTTTTTCCACCGTGTTATAACATGCATGCATTTTCTTAGTATCGAGTAAGGATGGCTTTTCTATCGATATATTGATAGTTGTCGATAGCTCAGCAGCATATCGAATAACAATAGGTAAACAAAAAATATCGATATTTAGATAGCTATCGATAAGCAATAGGTGTGCAATAATGCCGACAAGTATCCATTAACATCGATAGTTATACAAAGTTGAACCTTTTTTTCGCTCTTCAATAAATTTTGCTTTTAAACCGCCTTTGTGCGTAAATATCGATGGGTGACCATGAACTATCGATAGGTAGCAACGAACAATCGACAGCTAGCAATACCTAGCGATAACTTAATTTTATTGACTAATTTTCACCTATCGATAGACATTAGTAAATTATATGATCGCCCATCCCTAGTCTGTAGTTAAAAAATGTATAATTTTCGTCTTTTTTCAAAACAGATAGTTAACCCAAACGAGTTTGACATTTTCTTAACCAACACGCTTTACGTGCTGCTCTTAATATTCAATAGTAACAAGAAAGGTTACATAAAACGGCAATTTAAGCCAATTTAAACTAGGCAGGTGTTAATACAGATCCACTTACTTACCGTTATAAAACTCGTATCCTTCTCTGTGGAAGTGTTTATTATCGAGATTATAAAAATCGTACGCCAGAAAAATCTGATAATCCGGCTTAAATTTCAAACTGTGATCCCACTTTTGCAGGGAGGATAAGTCGGGCATACTGACGTGCGAGTTGTTTGCCTCGGTGCCCTTGTTTAGGGAGTTAATTTGCTGAAATCAAAAACAAAAGTTTTAATTTATTTAATTTAAATATGAAACAAAATATGCCTGAGAAAGTTTTTTTTACCAAAGGAGGCGTGGAATTTTTAAAATGAAACAAAAATGGATCAAATTAGTATTTTTTTAATTTTTTTGTATATTTTAGAAATAACTCTTAAGGTATAGGGTATCATAAAAACTTAACAAACCTTTATTTCTGAAAGTAAATATTCAATTTTGGATTTTTTTTTAATATTTCACTCATTAAACTTTTTTAAGTAGCCTGTCTACTATCGGTACTCAACATATTGGAATTGGTAACAAGCTATAAAAACTAAACGATTTGACTAAATTGGATTACACAATCCAGTATTAGGTGTTTGTAATTTTATATAAATATAAAATCTCCATTTAAAAGAAAATGGAAAAAAATGTGTGGTAAACCAAACAAAAATGTGCAATCTGTTTTGCCATACTTCAAACCGTTTAGATTCTACACGCTTTCAATATTTTGAGACATCCTGTAAATTAAGAAGTATTTCCAAAATGTAACAAAAATAATAATAAACTCTACGGTTTCAAGCGTTCTTTACTTAAAATTTGGAATTATTTTCATTTAAAAATGCCACTCTACATACAGTTTGACACGTTTATATGTCGAAATTCCAAGTTTCGTTTGAATTCAGTACAAAATTACAAAACACAATTAATGATGAGAATTCGTATCATTTTTAGATGTGGTATAGCTTAGTTTTATAGTGAGTAATAGAAAGTGACTTGATGTCGAAATAATTATTATTATAATGATGAAACTATAAATTTTATTACAGTTTAAAAAAAACAGAAAACACGCCTTTGTCAGTAACGCACTAAAAATTAGAGTTTGGGATCATTTGATTTTGACGAGTCCAATACAATCGAGCTGCTAATCTGATCAGCTTGATGGTACCAAATAGTACGGTACTAGTGGATATCTCGAGTTTGGGCTCATTTGGTTTGTTTTGACGAGTCCAGTACATTACCAGTGATATGATAAAGATATTTTAAGACTAAAAAGTAAATCATAGTTTAAAAAAGTAGAAAATTAAAAAATTTTGTATCGCACTAAAAAACAAAATAATGAAATTTACTTAAAATATTTTGTTATGATATATACATTCTGGCACTGACAATTCTGTAACTATGCCAAAAAGCGTTGGGCGCTTTGTGGTTACGTTTCTTTGAGAAGCATGTAATTTTAGTTAATTTCTACAAAACACCCCACGCGTTTTAGCGCAGTCATTGAATGGTCAAGGGTAGGCATATAACAAAATATTTTGGTACTGGTACTGATCTGATCAGCTCGATGGCACCAAAATTATTGTAGTCGTATCCGAATCACATACACTTGTAAAATTTCGAATCTATTCGACAGTAGTAGTAGGTCAAAATCGGTTTCCTAGATTTTGTTTACATACAAAGTTTTATAGTTAGTTACATACAAGGGAAACTAATAAATGCGTGTTAAAAAAAAACTAATAAATGCGCGTTAAGACTGTTACGGACGTGTGTAAGCGTTTCCATTTAAATTTTAGGCACCGATATTTTTTTCACTGAAAGTGATACATCGTTACTGGAACTGAATGGACAGATCGCTGATATCTATAAAATAGACTCTTTATTAGGGAAAGTGAAGGCTGATATTTAAATTGTATATTCGACAATTCAAAATTTAATTGTTTAGGAAGAATATGCCTTTTATAAAAATAAGCCAAAAAGTTCATTGAACATTCTATTCAGAATTCAGATTTTCTATATCTGCAGAAAACTCATGTTTTTTTAGTTTTTCTTTTAAGTGTTTTAAGTCTTTAACACCGGTTTTGCACCATTATGCGTCCGACGAGTCCTTAGAAAACAACAAACAAACATAACAGTAACATGAGTTAGAGACTTCACAACCACATACCCAGTTAGCTAAATGGTACATACTTTCGCGAAAGTTTCGATGAACCTCTTTATTTTTGTCTTTATTAGTTTGTCGTATACTAAGTTCTGCAAATTTTCTCAAAATTAAGTTTGTTAGCACTCTTTAGTTGTTTAATTTTTTGCACTACTGACATTTTATTTCATCTACATTCACAACTAAAACATAGACCACCTTGAAATTGGTTATTTTTGCAAAATTAAGTTCGTATGCACTTTTTAGTTGTTTATTTTTTGTACTAGTCACTACCAACATTTTATTTCTTGTATTTCCTCACACATGAACCATAAAAATAAAAAAATATATATTACAAAAAACAGTATATAAATCAATTTTCATCGATTAAAAACGTCCGAAACAATTTCGAGTCAGAATTTCGACCGCGCGACCTCTGACAATTGAACTTCCGCATCGCGATTTCATATTCCATTTGCTATCACGTTCGGCTGCCTCTCGGTAGCTGTGGAATCTTCGGGTACTTTTGTCAAGCTTTAAGGTAATCAGGGCAATTCGGCCTGTCCAGCCTAGCTTAGTATAGCGTATGTTATTTTACTTAAGGAACGCAATGAGACCATTCGAACCACCGCGCGTGTGTAGCGTATTTAAGTTTTCCCAAGATGCGCGTTTTATTACAACTATTAGGAGGTATTTTGTTCTAGAAGACAGCTGACTAACCATAGTTTTGTCAAAATTGACGGCATTGTATTATTTCTCTTTGGGAGGAATGATAATTAATGAAAAATTGAGGTTTAACAGCTCTTTTTAAAAAGCACACTAATTCTACTATACACAGTGGCTCAAATTAAAAGAGTACATTTTTCGATCAGTTATAATATTTTTCCTTCTTTATAGATTTAATTTTTGGAGCGTTGAGAGGCTGAGATAACCAATCTTGGTCGAAATAATGTAGACAAGACCGTAGTTGAAGGACTTCTTTTTAAGTTCGTTGCAAACGAAATAGGTTTTATCTAAAATTGCACTAATTTATTTTTTCGGTGGCTGAACTATCGGAAATGTATCCTGACAAGTGAAATACGTTATTAAGAAAATAATAAGATAACAATAATAATTAATTAGTAATATGAGGTTTTAATAACTATAAAGTTAACAAATATTTACAAAACACATTTTGAATGTAACCATCACGATTTTCTGTAACCGTTTGGAGTCGTCTAGCTTATAAGACAATAACTCTATTGTTTACCACTTGGTGAAATTGGCTCCAAAAGAATGGTTTCTTTTCTTTCAGCTCTTCGATGGTATTGAACTGTTTTCCAGCGAAAATCATTTCCTCCATAGTTTCCCATATAGAAAAGTCAACAGGGTATAGATTTGGGCTGTTGGGTGGTCATATTCCGATTCGATATAATCAGGGCATTGCTCAGAAAAAAAAAGGTTATGCTCTGGAATGTGTGAGAAGGGGCATCATCTTATTAGAAAACGTAATCATTACACATTTTCTCAATTTCAGGGAGTAAGTGATGTAAAATTTCCTGTCGAAACGCCTCTGAATTGCTTTTTACTTTAGCATCTACGACGATGGTCTTCCTGAAAAGTGGCTACTCTTAACTAAAAGACTTCCCAAGAGGATTTTTCTTTTACTACTGGCACATTAGCATAAACTATTATTTTATGTATTTATAGGACGGAAAATCTTGGAAGTTTATTAAGTTTTTGGCAACAAATTTTCTCGAAAACGTTAAGACCGCGATCTTTTTTAATAAATCTTTGAACTGTAGATCGGTTAATTCTTGTTTCTTTTACTATTTTTCTAGTGCCTAGCGATTCTCCGGTTCATATATTTGATATAGCATTTCTTACCCTGTTAATAATTTCTTGCTTTCCTGATGTTCGCTTCCTCCCTCTACCAGCTTTTATTCTTATGGATCCATTGTTTTCCTTAAGATGTCTTAAAAACTTTCCAATTGTGCGAACGTGTAAATTTTTCTTAGGGAATCATCTTATTAGAAAACGTAATCATTACACATTTTCTCAATTTCAGGGAGTAAGTGATGTAAAATTTCCTGTCGAAACGCCTCTGAATTGCTTTTTACTTTAGCATCTACGACGATGGTCTTCCTGAAAAGTGGCTACTCTTAACTAAAAGACTTCCCAAGAGGATTTTTCTTTTACTACTGGCACATTAGCATATACTATTATTTTATGTATTTATAGGACGGAAAATCTTGGAAGTTTATTAAGTTTTTGGCAACAAATTTTCTCGAAAACGTTAAGACCGCGATCTTTTTTAATAAATCTTTGAACTGTAGATCGGTTAATTCTTGTTTCTTTTACTATTTTTCTAGTGCCTAGCGATTCTCCGGTTCATATATTTGATATAGCATTTCTTACCCTGTTAATAATTTCTTGCTTTCCTGATGTTCGCTTCCTCCCTCTACCAGCTTTTATTCTTATGGATCCATTGTTTTCCTTAAGATGTCTTAAAAACTTTCCAATTGTGCGAACGTGTAAATTTTTCTTAGGGAACTCTTTCGTTAAAATATTTTATGAGAATTTTAAACTGCTTAAATCTGCTATTGTATACTGACTTATTTATAATGGAAGATGAAAACGTAAGAACGGAAATATTACTTGTTAACAACTAAGTCTGCTAACGGGCGACATCGGAGCGCAGAATGTCGCTTGAAAAAAATAAAAATGGAGTAAAAAATGGGGTAACTTTACTGGTATTTTGCGGAGCTAAAACCCGACCACTTTGGCCAAATTGAGACGGGGGTTCGATAGGAATTATAAAGAAGCTTTAGAATTAAAATAGGATGCCTTTATTTCAAATGCGGGGAAAGTGGTCGAAATTCAAAAAAACTGCTCAAAAAGCCTTAAAAACTTTTTGCGAAAAGAGTAATGAGAGGCAAAAATAGTTT
Organism: Kuschelorhynchus macadamiae; assembly: GCA_030620095.1. Taxonomy (NCBI): domain Eukaryota; kingdom Metazoa; phylum Arthropoda; class Insecta; order Coleoptera; family Curculionidae; genus Kuschelorhynchus; species Kuschelorhynchus macadamiae. The sequence continues at coordinate 11,503 of JAUTXW010004990.1, read as the reverse complement.
ACTGACCCCAAAGTTCCCCCGAGGGATTGAAAAACCAAATCGCAAAAATGGTTCTCCGTTTTATACAGGGCGAAAAATTTTACGGTTGGGACTGTAGTATCTGACCGGTTGACTCTAAGTGTATCAAGTGACACACCAAAGAAACGCCCAGTTTTCCTCTAGAGACTAACATACAATTCAGTCCGGTCGGAGTTAAGGATGAATTTTAAGAAGTCTTTGAAATGTAGTGAGCACGACATTTGTTTCTCCGGATATAAGCCTTTGTAACGACGTATTGGTAACTCCTGGGTCAAATACTGCTAGGCAGATCAAAAGGTCAATCTTCCTTCTATAAGACATGTAATAACATGTTTTACTCGAAGGTACATAAACCTGATAAAATCGAGTTTCACCAAAGAAATGCAAATTTTAGTCTTATTTGAAGATAGGCTATTACCTTAAGCCGTGATGGATAGGTTTTATTGATAAACGTCAGAATAAACATTTTGACAAGACGCCAAGTTTGTATGTAGGTTCAGATATTTGCAAGAACTTTAAACAGAAATTTGTATATCATATATATTATAGAGAAAGGACTAAATCTAATAGAGACAAGAAACTTCAGAAAATCCACTGAAACTTTTGAAGACGGTGTTTTAACCAAAAGTTCTAGTTTGACCTGTGTACAGAAGCAGAGTGTTTCAGAAAAGACACTGAATTGAAAAGTAGGTTTTCATGTAAGTTTTTGCTTGTATTATTATTGGTCTAGTTCAGTATAAATACTATATCAGTTATAAAAATATATTATGTAATGTATGTGTGTGTGTGTGTGTGTGTGTAGGTGTGTGTGGGTGTGTCATGAGCGCAGATCTTTGATATTTTTTATTTTAATATTTTAAATCGGTAAGTTAAAAAAAAACAAATGCTGAAACATACTAAATCCACATAATTCAGATTCTGCGGACTCTTGTTTCCATCCTGCTCGTATCGGGCAGGATATATTTATCACTTGTTATTTTAAGTCATGGATATCTTAAATATTTGTATACCATGTGTGGGCGTGGTTAAATAAAAATCGTTATTATTTTAGTGAACGAATAATTAAAGACCATGCATGTGTATTTAATTTCACTTCTCAACATGAATTTTCGATAGTTTACCTACCTAAAAAACTTAATAGTGCGATTTTAGATAAAACCGATTTCTTTTGCAACAAACTTAAATGTATCTTTTTAGAAGAAGTCCTGTAATTCTGGTCCTATTTAAAATATATTAACCAAAATTATTTTAATATATATTTTTTTAAATATTTTAACCAAAACAACATAGCCTGTGTGCTCCAGATATTAATTAAATTGGTGAAGAAAGAAAAATGTTATAGCGATTGAAAAATGTTCTTCTTTAATATGAACCACAGTGTATGCTATTTTTTTTAATGAGGGTTTATTAAGTACGAACTTAAAATTAATATTATCTGAAACAGTAGTTCTATCTCAGTTTAATTACTTATAACACACATGATTTAAAAAATTATCACTTTCAGGAAGCTCATTCAAAATTTTTAAGTCATAATCAATATTTTGTAGAGCCCCTAAATTCTCCGAATCAAGGCAATAATACCAAGTTTCAAAAAATGATAAAACTTCTCAAAAGTTTTGTAATACAATGTTGGAACACCGGATCATTTAGTTTAATATAAAAAAAAGAAAAAATGCACTAAAAATTGAAAAATAATATTTTATTCCATTTTGAAAACTTTACCTGTGAAGTCGGCGCCAAACGAATTGATATTTGCTTAATCACAAAAATATATTTATATATTGAGTATTTTGATATCTAATACTACGAGTATAATGTCTTACTGTTTTAGTTTGGCGCCGACTTACCAGAGTAATAAAATATGCTGCAATATTTGTCACTTTTTAACGCATTTTTTGAAGACCGTTTTATTTTTTTTATGAAGATTTTTATTTCATCAACATGGTAACAAGAATGGCACCATTCCGCCATTTTTAACATTTTTTCAATATGCTTGCTATGAGACCACTTGGGAAATATTTTGAATATTCCCTGAAAATTTCATCCAATTTGGTCAAACATCGTGGAATAATCAATGTACATAAAATAAAAAAATAAATAAGGTCAGATTGATAACTTCCTCCTTTTCCGAAGTCGGTTAGGACAAGCAGGATGTCATGGTATGTGTGTCACTCTATAAACGGTCGAAAAAGCACCTAAAGCAACGACGAGATAACAGAATAAAATGACGAAGAAAGAATGAATCCCTTTCCACGACTTGATAATTTGATTCATAAAATTCGGGAGCAATTTTAAATTAAATCTCGGGTAGTTAGTGAATTGCTTGTAACAATATAAATCAAACTTTTAATTAAAAGACGGGAACTCTAATTCATAATTTGCTGTAATAAATTTTAGATTATTCCGGAACTGTCGTATACTCTCAGATGATGGAAAAGACATTTTGAAGAGTTTAAAATGAAGTGGTGCCATCTTTGGATTTATAAATGCAAACTCTTTGATTTTTATTTTCATTTCGAAAAGGTTTAAACTATTCCAGCAATTTTAAAGACTCTTTGAAACATAAACATCAGTTTCACAGAATATGTTCTAAGCTGATAGTTGTAGGTTTAAGGCGACATATGCAACAATGGTACTAATAATTTTATTTAAAAAATAGTACAATTACAAAATTCGACAGTCGCATAAAAATATAAATACGCTAGCCATTTTAAAACTGTTTCCCTTCTTAGTAGAAGTTAACATATTTTTCCAAAAAATTTAGCCCCTAATTGGTTTGGGCAGTAAAATTTTTAAAAATTGGTATATTTTTTTATCTCTTTTACTTAATTTTTAATAAATTATCCGAAACTAAACGTAGATACTACGCCTATAGAATACCCTAGTCCAAGTCACTATACATAAAGTGCGGGACACGAAAGAAAACCGGACAGTCCTTAAAATAAAGGTTCATAGTCTTAAGCAAGCGGAAAAGTAAAATTTGTGTACGCAAATAAATTTATGTTATTTTATTTGTTGTAATAGTTTGCGGCTTCACCTATAAAGTGCGCCAGCTAAGCGGTACGGAAAATTAATCGAGGATTTAGTAAATTTCGCACTGGTCCACTTGTAGTTGGGATGTGCCTAGAGTCTTCATGCACTTGCCGCGAGAAGGTTCAGGTTTCCAGTGACGCCTATACATTTCAAACATTTGTTTTCCTTTCTATATAAATGCGTTGAGTTGAATTTGAATTATCATTTCGAAGTAACGATGGCGAGCAAAAGAGGAAAAACATTTCGAAACGGTGCACGTGAAGTTATTGCGAGCGTTATAGAGGCCTGTACTAGAGAAGCTGAATATAATAGTTTGACTATTCCAATTCAAAATCGAACAGAACGCACTGCATTTTACACCGGTGTTTCGTAAAGTAGTATAAAAGAAATTCACAGAGAACATAATGATCGCTCATGTTCTACTTCACCTTTAAAATCTCCTGGTAAAGAAAGACCCCGATTATCATACAAAGATAAAATTGACGCTGGTGATTTTCAAGTAATTCGACGAACGATAGAGGATTTTTATGAAAACTTGAAGAAGTTTCCGACCTGCAAACCCCTACTTCGTGCTGTAAAGAACAAAATATATTTTCCGTACGGGTATAAAACCTTAAATCGGCTTTTACGATCAAATGGTTTTGTTTGGGGCAAGTGCCAAAATAAACGAAAATTGCTCATTGAGAGACCAAATATTTTTCACTGGCGGGTGAAATATCTATCAACTGTAAAGGAATATAGGTAAGAAGGACGCAATATTGTGTATCTAGACGAAACCTGGGTAGGTAATGATATGACAGTGAACAAATGCTGGCAAAGTGAAAGTGTTACAGGTGTTGTTCAGGGAATCCGCTCTAGTAGTCGCTTTATTATAGTTCATGCTGGTTCAGAAGCCGGATTTGTTCCAGGTGCTGCTTTAGTTTTTCGCTCGGTACTAACAACTGGAGACTATCATGGACAGATGAATAGAGATAATTTTGAAAAGTAGTTGCTCGAGAAGCTTCTACCTGACATTGCTCCCAAATCAGTCGTGGTAATGGATAATGCATCTTATCATTCTCACGTAGAAGATAAAGTGCCAACTAAATACTCTACAAAAGCCCATATGATATCAGGGCTTAAAACGAACAATCTTGTATGTGATCTAACATGGAGAAAATATTAATTATATGAAGTAATATCAACCAAAAAGCCTAAAGAAAAAAAAGTATAAAATTGACGGTCTTTTACGTAACCTCGGTCATACACCTTTAAGTCTGCCTCCATACATGTGCGACCTCAACCCTATTGAACTTGCATGGGCAGGAGTAAAAAAATATATTCGAGAGCGCAACACCTGTGAACTTTCAATTAAAGATTTAAATAAAGTAACATTAGAAGCGATTGACTCAATATCGGCTGAAAATTGGAAATCGTGTGTTAAACATGTTCGTTCTATTGAAGATAAATACTAGAAAGTAGATGGCAAAATTGAAACGGTTATTTATGATTTAGTTATCACACTGGGATCTTCAAGTAGTGACGACGAAACCTCATCATTTTCAGAGAAAGACAACGATTTAGAAGAAATCGAACCGTTAGAATCACAGCCGTCAACCTCAAAAAAGGCTACGTTTTTTTTTTCAAATATTTTGTAAAATTGTTCATAAAGTAGCTGTCAATAAACTGCTTCAAAATAATTAATTTTCTGTTCAATACAGGGTGTCAAAAAATATCTAATATTGCAATTAATATTTGAAAAACTACAGAACCCATATTTTTTCAAAATTAACACATCAATGTAGTTATAGTAGGGGAGCCAGCATATTCCAAGATTTATCAAAATTTTAACTTATGCAGTTCGACTTTGGGCTATTCGGGTATGCTAAAAGTGACCGTTTGTCTCCGTCTGTCATATTACTTTGTACAGGGGCGTCATTGTGAACTACTATACAGGGTGTTTCCTAATTGCGTGCTAATGTTAAAGGGGGGTGATTCTTGGACCTTTTTAAGAAAAAAGTTTAATATAAACCTAAAAGTCTTAACTTTGGAGATACAGGGTTTTAAAAAAACATTTTTTCTAAATCCTAATTCTGATGTTATTATAGATAAATAACTGTGTGAAATTTGATACACGTCTTTTATGCATAAAAGAGAATTTTTTATTATCAACCAATTTTTGAAATTTCTACCAGTGGCGTGCATATGTAATTAACCTGGGTAAATCTGGCATACCCGAGTAGCCCAAAGTCGAACTGCATAAATTAAAATTTTGATAAATCTCGTTCACTGGATCTGATGCTGGCTGCCCTTGTAAAATCTGGACTTGTAAATCGTGTATCACTATACTGCGTAGTCCAATAATAGTGGACGTAGGCAGTAGCCCGGGAACCGTTAATGACAGAACTCGAGAAAAAATATATTTATAGGTAAATCGATCAAGAAAAAATCAAAATTAAATCATTTTATAACTCGAAAGTTCGCCGTTTTTGCAACACAAAAGAGATATAGAAGTGCGGTAAGCGAAAGAAAACAGACAAATATAGATAAAGGTTCATTAAGCATAGTTACATTTTTTAATTATTTGAAGTGCGTATAGTCAAAAAGAGTGCCATATTATTTAAAGAACGACGGGACACCACTGGTTTAAACAGATTTCTTGGCCCACCTTCCTGAACCGATTGACTCCGCCCGGTTTTCTTTCGTGTCCCGCACTATATGATTTACAACTCTCTACCTTTCTGAAACGAACTTTAAAAATATTTAGACAAAAATTGCCTAGGCTTATTACTAGAACTGTAGTAATCATTAAATTTTACCTTGCCTCCTCGACGTGCACTATCATAGTCGGGATTACCTTCTGGGAAAATTTCTTCAACTCGGCTCTTGAAATCTTCCTCAAATTTCTCGTCTACGTTTATGGAACTGTCAGGAATAGTGCCAGGCACGTCATTACTGAGTTCTGTGTCATTTTCATTTTCTGCGAAAAAAGCTTTAATATTAAACTTTAAATCTTAATTTTATTTTCATAAAAGCACTGAAAATGACTATCGGTGAAGCAAATCTCTTTTGATATGAAGTTTTGAAACACTTAAATATATGTCTGTTTTATTATTATTCTTTAATAAGAAATAATTTATCAATAAGTATATATAATTTTAAAAAAATAAATACAGGGAAAGAAACCGCAAAACATACTAAAATAAGAGACATTTTTTTGAATATAAGTTACCGGTTTCCCGTAATAAAATAAAAATAAAATTGAAGAAAAGGACCGGCGAAAGATAACATTTAAATTCAGATATTTAAATAACATGAAAAGATATTGAAACGGGGTTTTTAGCTATATTTTGCAAATTTTGTTGCATATTATCGATTTTATGAAACTTACTTAAACTAAAAAGTTATTTAGATAAGTTATTTAACAAAACTCAATCAAGAAATTTTAAAAAACAAGTTGCAAAATTTTATAAAATTTTAAGAATTTTTTTAAATATGATTTTTTTTTGAAAAATTAAGTTTACATCTTAAGCTGTAATCATGGCTCTTGGGATTAGACCGTGTCAAATTGAAATTACTATCCGTCGTTTTGCTTTCGATTGCACGAGGCATCTTCAGAGATCTTTACTCCACGTTCGTCGTTTCCAAGGTTTTATGAACGAAAAATTAGAGAATCTAATAAAATGTTTAAATATACAAAAAGTCTACATGACACGTGGAAACCGATCTTAACACAGGGTCAGGGTTCGGCGAGCACAAGTCGTGTATAAAAGCCCACCTGAATTTCCCCGAGTTCATTCAGTGTTCAGATCTCATGAAGATGCCTCGTGTAATCGAAAGCGAAACGTCGGAGAGTAATTCCAATTTGACATGATCTAATCCCAAGAACTATGAATTCTTAATTGACCAAAACCGTGAAAGCTTCCGATCTAACTTTATTAGTTGTTTGATGTAAGGTTTCTTACTATAAAAACCTTAAATCTAATTTTTTTTTATAGTCTGTACTGTTTGCAGTACGTAGAAAATATACAGAGTGTGCAATAAATATTTTAAAATTAGTTAAATACTTAGCGGTCCGGATACATACTACATTCTATAGCGTAAAAACAAAATAAAATTTAAAAGTTTTTATTTAATTTTTAAGGAGTTCTGAACATTTTCTCTAAAAATATTTTTTTTATTTTCCGTTTAAACTTTGTTATTTTCTAAAATGCAGTACTTGCTTTTAGAGCCAAATTTGCCAATATATACCTTAGCCCAATTAATTTATAATTCGTATATTATAACCTTATTCGAATTTTTTTAAAAATCATAGACTAAATATTCACAAAACGTTATTTATAAAAATATTTTTGTTTATACAGGGTATCGAAAAAAGACCACAGTATTTGTTAAAAAGGACATTCTATTTTCATATATAGCTAGAACTTACTTTGTCTATTTTAGTAACATATGATTACGTCGGTTCATACCGAGTGCTTCAAAAGTTATTGTTCAGTTAAAAAAAATATATTCCTTGAACAATTTTTGTATTCCGTAATTAAAGAAATCAAGAACTGCTTTTTAAGTAAAAAAATTTAAAATAACGTATACTTTTGCAAAGCCAAAATATTTTAGAAATATCTGAGTTTTGTTCATCAATCAATCAATCAATCATCAATATAACAATTATTATTATTCCTTTACAAATGTTATTTATCTCGTAATTCTAAATGTCGAAAAGCAATGTTTTTTTTTAATAACAAATGCAATAATGCCCATTTAAAAAAAATCCATGTATTTAAAAATATTGGTTGAGTGGCAGATATGCATGTAAGAACTAAATCTTTATAGATAGAGTGACAGAAAAATAATAGACTCCATAATTTCTTTTTAAATCTAAATATAACTATTCCAATAATCCAATTGAACAATAAAATAATATAATTTTCATTATAATGATAACACACTAATATTATCGGACATGATTATAAAATTTGTATATTTCCAAAATATACCAACTAATTAAAAAAGCAGGATTTATCAATTTTGATGAATTTAACTTACTCAGTCGTTACCCGAGTCAACTTGTATACCATTATGAGCGTTAATATCATATTTATCGTCCTGCGTACACCGTTTTTAAATTTGTCAATGACAAAAAAGTTATAAATAAATATTTCGGATACACTTTTATTACTTTCCCTTAAAAAAATTCTTAGTTTTGGAAAACTATTTGGAATTTTGTTAAATTTTTAAATGTTACAATTTTTGTGGCACATTAACAACTTTAAGCTTAATGCAAATTTTTTCAGTATTTGATTTTTTTCGAGGCTTATATTTTTGAAAACGGCAGCAAAACAGTAAAAAGTAAGCTTTAACTAAATATGGAAAAAATGCAAATAACTTTTTGTGAGGATTTGCTTTATTTCATTTAAAAAATTCTTTAAACGGAATAAAATACAAATTATTTATAAATTCATACAAGGTAGAAAACCTGTATATTGGCAAAGTTGGCTCTAAAAGTAACACTTGTATTTTTTAAAATAAGGAGAAAATAAAAAAACCCATTTGAAGAAAACGTTCAGTACTCTTTAAAACTTAAATAAAAACTTTTTTATTTAAATTCGTTTTAATGCTACAGGGTATTGAAATATACATACATTTTTTTTAGGATCGCTAAGTTTTTAAATAATCGTTTCAGATTTTTTGTATATTCTGTATATTTTCTGCGTAATGCAGACCCTACCGACTATAAAAAAATTAAGACTCAAATACTCTATAGTAATAAATTTCACATCGAAGGACTAATAAAAAGTTTTCCATCAAGATCCATGAAATTTATTCTACTTTTTGATCTATATACACTTTCAACGCCCCTAAAAGCATTTGGGGAGATATTTGCAAATGTCTATATTCATGTCGGGTTAGGAAAAAAATGCAAGAAAAATGCAAATCGATGTTTTGATCCTAGGAGATACAAAAAAGCAGGTACGAAGCTCAAAACCAAGCAAATAAAAAACTCTGGATTATGCTGACTTCTTTGGCCCAAGATCAACGTTTCTGATCTTGCAGGGCTGAACTTATACGATTCGTCTGGATTCCGCAAATGTTCTTTTTATATTTGCCAAAAAAATTAAAATGGCGGAAGCAGTGCGCAATTTTGTCCAACATAAAAAAATATGTCGTTAGTTAATCGTAGGTATCAAATAAAGAACTTACTAAGACTGTATGTACATATATATATATATATATATATATATATATATATATATATTCGACATTATTACTTCCGTCATTTTAATTTTTTTTGGAAAACCTTAAAAGAAAATTTGCGGACCCCAGACGAATCTTTTGAAGCCTCACTCGTGAAAGTCGGTTCAGGCTTTTAGTCTGTAAATGCTAACAAATAATGGATAAATACATACATTCACATATACATTCGATTATATATACACACACATACATAATTATATTTTGAACTTATTCCAAAAAATTTGTAAGACCTGATTACTTTTTCCTAATTATCCGTGAATTTAACTTTGGTGTTTCTGAAATGTGTGATTCTTTGATTATCTGTTAATTATAATTATTTTTCTTTTATGCAGTTATTCTTACTTTGGTTATCTGCTTCCAAAAATCCATTGTATTCTAATACGGCAACTTGATGTGCACTCCTAAACCGTTCGTCACAATCCATAAGTCCCCTAAATCTCATCCAATAGAAGTTTTTCGGTTGGTCAGCGGATAAAATTATGTCGAATCTTTCCCCTGCGTAGGTTACTAATGAATCGGCTGAAAAAAAAATAAAAACTCTCAAAAACGCAAACCAACTTAAGAAGAATGAAACTCCTTACTTTAGAAAAAAGGATATTCTCTAGGATAAATCGGTTGTTTGGTTAAGTTGAATCACATATAACTATACGAAAAGATCTTATAGAAAGATCGAGGTCCTATTTTAAAAAGGCTTTGAATATTTTAATAAAATGTTGGATGAGCACTAAGCGGTAATATTCCTCTTTAACCAAGTAAAAGTCCTATTCAATATATTCTATTTTTATACAAGTTGTATTAATACATATCTCTAACTCATTTTTTGAAATACAGTACAGTATTTTATATTTATACCCGCTCACATTCAGTAGTGATACCTTCATGTATAAAAAAATTACATTTTCAAATTCGAAAAATCGGTAATTTCGCCTTTACAAACAAATTCCTTCGTACAGAATTTAACTATGCATATCTAATACAGTTTATGTATGTATATAATTATTTGGTAATAAATTTATACAAACACTATAAACTGTTATTTATTACAGTTTTTTTAGATTTCACATCCCTCGTAAAAACGAAATACTGTAATCGTAAAAAAATCATCCTCCGAGATTTTTTCATCTATACGTTTTAGGATCCCTGTCTGTCTATCTGTCTGAATGTGGCGTCGGTTTGTTCGCGGCATAGCTAAAAAACTACTTACCAAATTGACTTGAAATTTTGGTCAAAAAATAAAGGTCATATGAGGATGACCTAGTATCATTTTGCTAAAAATCCCATACGGCAAAACAAAGTGGCCGCATAGGGAAATATTAAAAAATATATATTACTAAAAAAGTACTTATCCAACTTATCTAGAGTCTCTAGTTGCCGAAAAACATTTTTTCTCGATTTCGTCGGTCTGTCTGTTCGAGAAATAGCTAAAAAACTACTTACCTGATAGACTTCAACACAAAATTAAGGGTCATATGAGGATGACCTGGTAAAATTTTGGTAAAAATCCGATATGCCGGAACAAGATGGCGGCCTAGTGAAACGTTAAAAGAAATATTTTTGAAAAAACTAATTATTCAGTTTACCTCAAATTGTGCACAAGTTTGTGCAAGCATTATGTGTTATATAAACTGGTAAGGTTGTGTTACGAATTCAAGATGACGGAACAGATTGGCGGTGCATTTTTTTAAAATAATGTAAAAAAAATCTTAATCAATTTAGTAACAAATTTAGCAGAACAATTAAATGTGATATAGGGATAAACTGGTACGATTTCAGCATGGCGTAACAAAATCGCGGTGTGCGACAATGTAAAAACTTATTTAACTTATTTTAACTCAAGTCTAAAATCAAGTGTGGCATAGGTAGAAACTGGTAAAATAATGGCGCCCGATAAAAATGTTATAATAGACAGTGCATATGTGTTCCTAAATAACTGTACTACTAAATTGCGTCACACTTCACTATTCCTAATAAAAGGAAATATTTATAACGATAAGTTCCGGGTAAAGGAAAGTTAGTGAGTTTTATTTTATTTAATATTGCTGTTATTAATTTCTATTTATTTTTCATTACTTTATATATATAGTCTATAAAAAATAAATTTTTCTCCATATAAAAGGGTTTTATTATTTTCCTCCATGAAAAAAATTTTTATTCCAGAAAACTGAATTACACCGAATACAACTCTGTCATTTTGTTTTGTTTTGTTCTACTGGATTCG